>CM030185.1:3745599-4130599 GCA_017639675.1 Aplochiton taeniatus | reverse complement strand
CTCTGTCAGGAAAACAGACCCCATCAGAACGCCAGGCGTTCCCCCTATCACTTCCGGAGGGAAACCTCCAATAGAGCGCTTTTCACCCTGCTGAAGGACGTGGAAGACCTCCGTTAGGATCAAACCCGTACCCCTATTTGGCTGCCTCTGTGTCCGCCATGTCCGGCGCTCTAAAACGCCCACAGCCCTGTCGCCAGTCGGCCTGTGTTCTGAGACAGCGGCCATCTTAACCTCCCGCCGTTCCTCCTCTCTCCCCAGTGGTGTCCAACTTGGACGAGGAGAGCAAGTGGACGGTGCACTACACGGCGCCCTGGCACCAGCAGGAGAACGTCTTCCTGCCCGGGAGCCGGCCGCCCTGCGTGGAGGACCTCCACCGCCAGGCCAAGGTCAACCTGAAGACGGCTCTCCGGGGTAAGACTCCCTCCCTGGATCACCCAGGGACCAGAGAACCACCGCCCGTTTCAAGAGTCGATTTGCCCCGTGCAACAATTACCAGTACATTGGAATTCGTATTCCTACTATTCCCGCAAGCATACAATAAGCCCTATATGAGTAAAACAATCAATTTACCGTTAAATAAAAAATGAGACGGCTGTAAGTTAAAGTTACAGTGCAAGCATTTAGTGTTGAAAACGTAAATGTCGCTAAGTATTATTCATAACTGTATTGTCCGTAATAATCATAAAGGGACCTCCAGTGTATAATAAAGTGCTTAACATAGAATTTGAGTTATAGATTGGGAATGACACCTTAACAAGGTGCAACCTCAAATCTATGCAAATGGACCCAGGTTGTCATTAGCCTGTAGCCTGACACGTTTCAACGCTAACTCTATGTTGGTGTGCTTTGAGATAATATTGAAGGGGCCATTTTGCAGTGGATTGGCTATTTTAGTGAGGGATGTGTGGATAGCAACACATGCACACTTTACCAACACGGTCACAAAATGTGCCAAAGTTTTGACTTTGTACTGTTGTATTTATACTCCTGGCTGTAGCTGCTTACAGCAATGTGGTAAACACGTGGTGTGTGTTTCTCACGCACACACACACACACACACACACACACACACACACACACGCCAGATCCTCCTCCTCATATGTCTAGTTTTCAGTTTGTTATCACAGGGCAGGGTTTTAGGACAGTGGTTAACAGTCCCGTGACGCTCATTCACAAACTTACTGGCCCTCCCGGGCGGGATACCAGAATATAAAGTCTAGACGGTGAAGTGTGAGAAAAGACATGGGAGCCACCATGGTGTGTGTGGGAGTTGGTGTCTGTTTTTAAGTGGATGAATGCTTTTTGTTTACATTGCTAACCGACCTTGTGTTCAAAGACGAGAGAGGGGTGAGATAAGGAGTGGGAGGGAGGGCTACTGACTCAGCACACAAGCACACACACATGCAGGCATCATTGTACTGGTCCTATTGTATCCCATAAAATGGTGCTACTGTTCTTGAAATATGACACACACACCGCTCCGACTATTTCTTTCAGTATGCAATGTCTCATTAACCCCCCCCCCCCCCTCCCACACACACACACACACACACTCATTACACACCTTTTTGTGTTCCCAGTGAGTGGGGGGGTCAGTCAACAACAGGTGTCCAGTGCTAGTCTCCCGTCCCCTGGCTCTGTTGACTGACGTGGCCCCGGTCTGTGTGAGTGTGTGTGTGTGTGTGTGTGTGTGTGTGTGTGTGTGTGTGTGTGTGTGTGTGTGTGTGTGTGTGTTTAGCTGCCAGCCGCTCCCACCTGGCGGCTGTCAGTCACCAAGGAACTGCCATCTGGCCTGGCCAGCAGAGCTCACCAGTTACACAGTTTGCCCTTTGGAGGGTTGAGTAAAAGACTAAACTACCCTACCCAAAATGCACATTGGTCAGTGTATGGTTAGGCAGATGACAGTTAAAACGCTGTGCTGTGGACCTGATAGCTTGAGAATTTTTATAGCTCCATGATCGATATATATTTTTTGTACACCAAAGCATTTTCTATTTTCTTTGGTGAATGTTGTGAAGAGGCCAATTGAATTTCCTGGTGAAGTCATCGGCCAGGTATAGAGGGCTGTAAAACTGTATGTTTTGGCATGTTGTTGTTTGTGGCATGTTGTTAGAGACACGGCCCCACCGCCCACAGACACAGCCCCTGCTCCGGGGCTGGGGAAACCCCCTGGGTTCAGCCACAAGGGCAGCGCGGATGGAAAGTTCAATGGTAGGACATGAGCGGGATCGATACGCAATCAGCTGGCCACGCACACAGAGTCTGGTGTCAGACGGTGTGTTCCACGAAAGTGCGAATAAACACACTGACAATGGCCGAGACCCGTTGCGGAACAGCGGTTCCCGGGACGGTTCTAGAAAGTTCGGTCGATAGTCCATGAAATCACCTCGACCCACACAGTGTCGGCGCCTTGAGCGACGCCAGGCCTCTTTCATGTCCCCTCAGTGGCGATTAACAGGGATCTCGATGCAGACAGCGCGCCAAGCCGCCAGCTTAAGCCCCACGACGCCACGTGGACTCCCAACGCGCTGGGAGTAGCCGGGCTGGGGCTTTGGTGTCTGGACAGAGGAGGGAGAGCGGGACGAGGAGCACGGAGGGTTCCGGAACCGCCAGGAGGAGGAAGATGATTGGTTCAGCGCGAAACGAAGTGGAGGCTGTCGCTTGTTGCCAGGCAGAATTAAGCGGGGGGGGGGCAAGGAGATTTGTGTGAGATGGAGAAAGGGTGGAGGGGAACATTAGCTGGAGGGTGTTTGATTCTTAGTGTGTGTGTGTGTGTGTGTGTGTGTGTGTGTGTGTGAGAGACTGTGAGGTGCACCGGTGGGCCTGTCCTTCAGATACACCTTTCACGTTTGTGCGAGCGGTGAGCGGGTTGATGCCCTCCGATGGAGCCGGCTCTCTTAGAGGGCGACAGAACAGCGGCGCCCGTTTGGAGTACGTTTCCGTACGCTGCCGGTCGCGCCGAGCCGCACTTCCAAACAAACGCCGCCCGTCCAAGTCTCAGGAAGATGGGAGCCGCGGGGAAAACGAATGGAAAGGAAAGGGACGGATCCCGGTAATTAGTCGGAGTGTCAGCGTTAGCCAGCTGAAAAGGACGAGGTTCCCCCGAGCAGGATTTAGGAGGTGGTGCTGTAACGGGGCTAATTAGTCACACTGACTAGACAAAGGAGGCCCTGATTGTGCCGCCAGAGAGGGACATGATGGAGAGATGGGGGAAGAAGGGAAGGAGAGAGGGACATGATGGAGAGATGGGGGAAGAAGGGAAGGAGAGAGGGACATGATGGAGAGATAGGGGAAGGAGAGAGGGACATGATGGAGAGATAGGGGAAGAAGGGAAGGAGAGAGGGACATGATGGAGAGATAGGGGGAGAAGGGAAGGGCAGGGAGTGATGGGGACGGAGGGAAGGAGAGAGGTAGGATTCTGCCATCTGTTTGAGGCAGACTGGAACTTAAACCCCCCCCCCCCCGCCCTCCTCATGTTGCAACACGGCGAGTGTGTGAGCACACGCACGCACGCACGCACGCACACACGTACAAGCACACACACAGCCTCACAGCAGGTTCTAACGAGAGGAGGTGTGAGGAGCTGACAGGGGCTGCTGCTGATGCCTGTACACACACACACACACGCACTCACATTAAAGTGTTGCAGTAGACACCTGATTGTGTCGTACATCTGAATGTGTGTGTGCGTCGTGTTTTTTAATTGAAACGTGTGTGTGTGTGTGTGTGTGTGTGTGTGTGTGTATTCCCTAAGTAACCATGTCATGCCCCCCCCCCTCCTCCTCCAGAGTGTGACAAGCTGAGGAAGGATGGTTTCCGGAGCTCCCAGTACTACTCCCAGGGCCCCACCTTCTCTGGCCCCAACAACTCCCACAGCGAGCTGCATGATGACGTCGACGACGACACCGACAAGAAGGTAACACACACACACACACACACTCCTTTTACCATCTCGTTCCGCTTGTTCACTACAGTCATTACAGCCTGGTGTCAGTCTGCCCTCCAGTGGTAGGAACCAGAAATGCACCGTACTGCCTTCCGTACGGTCTCCCATTCTCTCCCTTGTCTAACCTTAAATCGTGTGTCCGTTCAAATCGTTTTTTCCCCCTTCTCTTTGCTGTTTCTAGCCCCCTCTATTAGAGTGAAGGTCATTAGGAAGCACTCCTGCCATAGCTGGCCCACCGTGCATAACACATAGCCCCGGAGCTGTTCTTCAGCTCCGTTGGAACTGTGATGAAGCAGGTCTCCACCGGGGGGCGCCGTTGCTTCTGCAATTATAGCCGTGACCGTCAGAAAAACGGTGTTGTTGTTATGGCACAGTCATGGTTTCAGATGAATCCCTGTAGTGGCATTTGGAGAGGACGAGATAGTGACACTGTAGTCCTCGGGAAGGGAAGTGGTAGATAGCTGTGTTTTGCTCTGAGGTACTTCTGAAAGGCGGTGTGAATTCTGCTTTCCCCCACCTGAAAGAACCTGGGACACCGACTCCCGCAAGATAATGGCTGACATTTCCTCGTCCTCAGTACTTTCTGAAAGAGAGTATCTGAAGTCCGCAGGCGGCCAAGAACATCCGACCGTTAATACATTGAGGAATTCGGTTTTGAAATATGAAATATTCAAAAGGAAAGGGAAACTTATCTTCGCCAGTTAGAGAAATAAGACGATCTTAAGTATTATATATTAACTGATGATCTACTTCGACTCTTACCTTGCTCATGGAGTTTAGCTCCTTCTCATATGGTCACAGACATTTAACATGCAGTGTGCGAGGGGGCCCCGGGGCCAGAGCCAGGGGCCCTTTCTGAAGGGGCTCTTTCAAAGTGGCAGTCCCCCCTCACCCACAGCTATATCGGGACGTTCCTACCCTCCCTCATGCAATGTTGACCCCTCCCAGCTCCCAAAAATGATCTCTCTCTGTTGACCCCCTTTGCATGTACTGTATCTCGCACTCCCACAGTCTTAAACTGTTGTCCCATCTCCCTTTGACCTGAGTCACAGTCACACAAACACACACACACACACACACACACACACACGCACACATACACACACACACGGTCCTTCCCAACACGTGATGCTAACTGCACTTGACGGCCCTCCCCCGGCCTGGCTAGGTTTTGTTGTTACCGTGGCAGCGTGGATGCTTGCTAAGGGGCCAGTCCTGTGTGCCACGACACCACCGCTTGCTTTCCCTGTCCTCTCTCTCTCTCTCTCTCTCTCTCTCTCTCTCTCTCTCTCTCTCTCTCTCTCCATTTCTTCGTTATTTCATCCCTTCATCATTTCAGCAGCGGGGGCTGTTGTTGCTTCCGATGTTCCATCCGTCTGCCTTTCTCTTCTCTCCATCCGTCGATCCGTCCCCCTCTCCATTCATCTCTCCATACGCCTATCCACCCCCCCGCTCCATCAGGATGAACACAGGGCCTCTTGTCTATCCTATTCCTTGTCATTCCCATCTATTACAGTGGGAATGTCAGGATGAGCTGTGTAGCTGTCAGTTGGCACGGGTGTGTGTGAGGCGTCAGGAGGACGGTTTGGACTGAAGGGTTTGGACACTTTTTTTGGGACCGCAGAGGGGACATGACAGAAGCAACGTTTTTTCTCTTTGTTCAAAAAACTCCCCAAAAACCTATCATCTGATTACTGGTTTGAGCCTTGGACTGGAAGCCTTGTGATTTCAGCTTTCTGCGTTCTGTGTTTGAGGTAAATGACTAGCCTAGGTCCTGAAACATCTCCGTTTGGCCTCCAACTCCTTGCTCCGGTTGGAAGTTGACTCATGGAAACAACAACAGAGGATCTTTACAATTAGACAAGTAGAAACGATTCCGATACACTTTGAGAGAGATATTATTATATTATGACGTTATTATATAATTATATGGTGTGGAATGTGATTGTGCTCGTTCAATAAAACACTCGTGTTGTAGCTAGCGTAACTCTTAACGGGGCCGCAGGTGCGAGAGTGTGGGAGAGCCATGCCCCCCCCCCCCATTCACCACAGAGCTAGCCGCTCGGATTGAGAGCTCACAGTGCATGAACAGTGTTTAACGCCTGATCACACACCGTCTCTCTGCTGTCTCGCCCCTTCCCTTCCAGTGTGTGTGTGTGTGTGTGTGTGTGTGTGTGTGTATGATTTATCCGGCAACATGTTTACAGCCCCTTCGGCTACCAAAGGTCAGAGGGATGCTATAAAAGTGTGAGTTTGTTTGTGCAAGAGGGGGAAAAGAGACCGCGCGCACACACACACACACACACACACACATACACACACACGTCAGCCTAAAGATTCAGGTGGGTACCCTCGGGGCTGCTCTCTCTTTCCTCTTCTCCATTCCTGTCTTTGTCATATGTGTCTCTCTGTCTTTGTCATATTTGTCTCTCTGTCTTTGTCATATTTGTCTCTCTGTCTTTGTCATATTTGTCTCTCTTGTCTCTCTGTCTTTGTCATATTTGTCTCTCTGTCTTTGTCATATTGTCTCTCTCTGTCTTTGTCATATTTGTCTCTCTGTCTTTGTCATATTTGTCTCTCTGTCTTTGTCATATTTGTCTCTCTTGTCTCTCTGTCTTTGTCATATTTGTCTCTCTGTCTTTGTCATATGTGTCTCTCTGTCTTTGTCATATGTGTCTCTCTGTCTTTGTCATATTTGTCTCTCTCTGTCTTTGTCATATTTGTCTCTCTGTCTTTGTCATATTTGTCTCTCTGTCTTTGTCATATTTGTCTCTCTGTCTTTGTCATATTTGTCTCTCTGTCTTTGTCATATTTGTCTCTCTTGTCTCTCTGTCTTTGTCATATTTGTCTCTCTGTCTTTGTCATATTTGTCTCTCTCTGTCTTTGTCATATTTGTCTCTCTGTCTTTGTCATATTTGTCTCTCTGTCTTTGTCATATTTGTCTCTCTGTCTTTGTCATATTTGTCTCTCTGTCTTTGTCATATTTGTCTCTCTGTCTTTGTCATATTTGTCTCTCTCTGTCTTTGTCATATTTGTCTCTCTGTCTTTGTCATATTTGTCTCTCTGTCTTTGTCATATTTGTCTCTCTGTCTTTGTAATATTTGTCTCTCTCTGTCTTTGTCATATTTGTCTCTCTCTGTCTTTGTCATATTTGTCTCTCTCTGTCTTTGTCATATGTGTCTCTCTGTCTTTGTCATGTGTCTCTCTGTCTTTGTCATATTTGTCTCTCTCTGTCTTTGTCATATTTGTCTCTCTCTGTCTTTGTCATATTTGTCTCTCTGTCTTTGTCATATTTGTCTCTCTGTCTTTGTCATATTTGTCTCCCTGTCTTTGTCAGTCCGTTTTCTGTCTTATCTGTCGCTCATCAATTCTTTTCAGAATTCCTTTTTCATCTCGTTCTCTTTTCGTCTCTCCCTCAGTCCGCGGCTTCATCGGCCGGCGACGACGAGTCCCTGCTCTCCCTGAGGTCCCAGACCCCCCAGGGAGGCGGCGACGCGGGGGAGGGGCTGGAGGTCGACGGCCAGACGGTGTGGACCAAGCAGCACCCTCCCCCGCTGCCCACACCCGAGGAGAAGATGCGCCAGGCGGCCCAGGCCGTGCCCACCGACATCATCCCCATCAACGTCACAGGTGAGGCCCCCCCCCCCCCCCGGACACCACAACCCACAACCCAATCACCTTTCCGATGCTTCAGATACCATTTCGCTTTACCCCCCCATTCCTGTTCCGTTCATAGTGCGTTGCATCCCATCCTACTGTGTGTCTATTCGGTCTACCATTTGAAGTCAAAGACCATTAACCCCGCCATCTGTTTCTGCATGGCGGTGCAGTCGTTTGCCGCTGTGTTCTGTTTGTTTGTGCACGGATCAATACGGTCTGTTGAAACAACTCGCTGTCTGTCAGCACCCGATGTGTGACTTGTCCCCTGCTGTGTGTCTGCATCTCTTTATAGCCTCCTTCCTCCATCAGACCTGTCGTCCCCCCTGTGGCCTCGCTGTGTGTGTGTGTGTGTGTGTGGGGGGGGGGGGGGGGGGGGGGGGGGGGGGGGGGGGGGGGGGGGGGGGGGGGGGGGGGGGGGGGGGGGGGGGGGAGTGAGCATTGCTGCGCAGTGTTAGAAAGGGCAGTCAAAGGTCAAGGCCTCTCCATGACTGTATGTCAAAACGCATGGTATCCTGACAGGCCACACACACACACACACACACACACACACACACACACAGACAATGTTGCTGTGTGCCTCCTAACGCCACATCACGGTGCCTGTGATATCTGTCCCTCATGAGACCATGTGTCAAATCTACATTATGTGTGTGTGTGTGTGTGTGTGTGTAAACACCCCCCATCCCTCATTCACTAGTAGCACTACCAACATTCACCCTGCAACTTGCAACACTTTACGCATGCTTTTCATTTTTACACTAACTGGCTGGTTTGTATTGCCTGTGTGTGTGTGTGTGTGTGTGTGTGTGTGTGTGTGTGTGTGTGTGTGTGTGTGTGTGTGTGTGTGTGTGTGTGTGTGTGTGTATGTGTGTGTGTGTCTGTGTGTGTGTGTGCGCGCCTGCGTGCCTGCCTTGCTCTCGCCCTCCCGGCCTCCAGGGGCAGTGTTTGACCGGCAGGCCAGCATCCGCCGCTCCCTCATTAACACGGACACAGTGTCCCGCCGGCCCAAGAAGGTCAAACGCAGAAAGACAATATCGGGCCTCCCCGACAACGTCAACCAGGAACTAGGTATGGAAAACCATAGGCTGTCTCCTCTGGGGGCTCCCTGCACCGGCCTGGTTCCATTACTGTAGCGATGCATCCTTCTTTGCCTCCTCGCAAGCATTTTTTGAAACTGTACTCACCCCAACTAAGACTAAATGGCATGCTGTCACTTAAAATAGACCATCACATTTGATTAACTTCTTTTGAGGCCATCCCATAATATTAGGGAACTTGAAGAAAGGTGCAAAGGAAGGATGCAAGTGAGTGGTATTGGAACGGGGCCCTGTAGGGCAGGAGCCTTTCCCTGGTTCCATTTCTGCTAGCGAGTGTCCTTGTCTGCTCTTTTACCCATCCGCCGATACTGCTCCATCTGTAGTTAGATGATGTTGTGTATTTTAGTCTATTTCTGTGCATCATTTCATGGAACAATTGTATGTCCTATTTGTCCGCTTTCTGATATGGTACACTTTCATTTTTTCTTTTGTGTGTGTGCGTGCATGTTGAATAATCCCTAGGACTGATAATCTTAGCATACCACATTTGAGGGACCCACACCCCTCCTCACTAAGCCCTGGCTCTAATCCCAGTCATCCACTGGCCGGCCAACTCATTTTTTTATCCAGTTGTGCAAAATGACATCTTGAACTGGGAGGGGTGCGCTGGAGAGATCTGTGATCTGTGGCGGGGCTGCGTGTGTGTGTTTGCGTGATTGCGTGTGTGTTTGCGTGTCAGTGTGTGTCAATGCTACATCACGTTTGTTTTTGTGTAGTCAAGGCGTCAGGGTTACGAGGCAAAGATTGTTTTGGCGCATTCAACTGGCCCACACAAGTTACTATGGTAACGCCCCTGTCTGGTCCATTCTATGAAACCCTCTCAACCCTGACCATACCTCCCCAACATTCCCCAAGGGGAAAGTCAAATTCACCTGGGGCTCCATTTCTTGGTCCCGGTGTTGAGCCATGAGCCATTGTTTGATTAACACTGACACCGCTAGGCTTAATACCCCTTAATACCCCTTACCTTTTCACCCTTAAACCCCTACAGAACAGATGGGAGAACAAACAAGAAAGTTTGGAGGGTTCCGTCTCCCATTTTAAAACCCTCCAGATGTCCCGAGCTAGTTTTAAGCCCGCTCAGCCAAAGCCTTGCCGCAGGAACCCAGGGAGCTGCTGTTCGGTCTTGTAATGCTGAACCTCACAAGGAGGTACCAGGATGTTGTTTTGGCTCGGCGGGATAAGATTGGCGGAGCTCATAGATAAAGGAGCCTTTATTTCCACGGCGACGGGCTGATTGACGGGCTGGAAGGTGCCGATTCTCCAAGCGTCGGCAAGGGAGGGGAGAGCTCTGCAGCTTCATCTAGAACAGCGCAACTCCAGCGCTGTCACTCTCACTTTTTTTCCTGGAAGGGAGCCGTGTGTGTGTGTGTGTGTGTGTGTGTGTGTGTGTGTGTGTGTGTCTGTTAAGAGAGACGGATGGCGACGTGTGTGTGTGTGTGTGTGTGTGTGTGTGTGTGTGTGTGTGTGTGTGTGTGTGTGTGTGGCAAGCCCGCCACAGTGCAGAGACGCAACAGACCTCTCCTCCGACCGCCGTCCAGCGCCCACTCTCCACTCTGTGTGCTTGGCCCGCTATGTTCAGCGGACATGTGGTGCGTCTGGAATGTGTGTGTGTGTGTGTGTGTGTGTGTGTGTGTGTGTGTGTGTGTGTGTGTGTGTGTGTGTGTGTGTGTGTGTGTGTGAGCTGCCGTCCTGTCCCCCGAGGACCCGCCTCGCTCCTCTCTGTCAGACAGAGCGAGAGCCAGGACAGGGAGAGGAAGCGGCGCTCTGTCCCTCCCACTGTCCTGGTGCCTAATGAAGACAACCAGCGGTTATTAACGTGTCGGACAGGGCAGCGGCAAATCGAATTAATTTGACTCTCGGTAGACACAGCTAATTTTACTGGCAGGCCTGACAGTGGACAGAGAGAGCGAGAGAGAGGGAGAGGGAGAGAGGGAGGGAGAGAGAGAGGAAAAGGGAGTAGGAGAGGAGGAGTGGAATGAGGGGGAGGAAGCATAATGTGTTTCGATTTCTAATGTGTTTAACCTTTCCTCTCTCCCTCTCCCACTGTTTTTCTGGCGCAGCAAAGGCACGGGGCGGAGAGCTGCGGCCACACTCCATGTTCATCCCGGGACAGTACTCCACGCTGGGCCGAGTCGGGAGCGTCCACTCGGCGCTCCGGCATTCCGATACCCGGGATTCTGGCTGCCAGACAGAGGAGGTAAAGATCGTTCCCCCATCCATGCGGAGGATCCGAGCCCAGCGAGGACAGGGCATCGCCGCTCAGATGGCCGGGATTTCCACTTCCTCCTCCACGGGAAGTATCTCCGTCTCCAGTAGCGACGGCACCGGAGTTTTAATGCTTCCGCCCCGGCTAAACGGAGACGCCGGCCGATTTCACAGTCTGCCCAGGCCGGGCGCCAGGGTGTCGCTCAGCGCTGACCCCGTCTACAGCAGCACCCCCTTCAGGTCGGAGGACCACAACGCGCCCCTGAGGCATATCGGAAAGCTCCAGGTAGATGACACGGTGGTCCACCTGAGAAGCGCCCCCAGGACAGGCCCCCTTCCCCGGCCCAAGTCCCAGGAAGTCCGAGGCTGCCAGACTGGCGAGTGGGCCGGTCCGGCCTGCGTGGTCTCGCCACACGCTGCCTACGCCACCTCCTTCATCCCCAACGCCACAATGTCCAGCTCGGCGGAGGTTATCGCCCTCCACACATCCGGCCAGTCCCCGACCGCGGCCTACCCCCCCGCCAGACCCCTTAGCCTCGCCACTATCAACCATGCGAGCACCCACTCCACCCCCTACACCCGCAGCCCGGGTTTCCTGGCCCTGGCCACCTCCACCCCCGATCACGCTCGGGATGGCGTCCTGGCCACCCCCACCCCCCCCAGTGAGTCAGGACGCTCGGACAGCAGCCTGCACAGCCACAGCACAATCGGCGCCACCACGCCCTCCGAGGAGCGGTGGATTTACGACACGCCGGAGAACGTTGTGGCGCCCCGCCGCCGTTTGACCTCCAGCTGCTCCACCCCCGTCAACCACCCGTACAGCAGCCTGGAGCGCTCGTCCCGCTCCACCAACGACTCCGGCTCGCTCTACTCGCAGGACAACGACGGCTACTACACCTCCATGCACGTGGACTCCGGCCTGCGGGCGCGCGGCCACGGGGCGGGGGGGGGCCGGGCGGGCCGCCACAGCATGTACGAGTGCAGAGAGAGAGCCGGCGAGGGGGACGGCGGCAGCTTGTACAGCGACCGCTCGCTGTCGCGCGGCATCTCCCTGCGCAAGTCCAAGAAGCCTCCGCTGCCCCCGGCCCGGACCGACTCCCTGCGACGGAAGCCCGGAGGGAAGAAACCCCTGGGCGGGGTCGGCGTCCTCAGCGGAGGCGGAGCCAACGGCGCCGTGCTCAACGAGACCCTCATCGCCAGCCTGCAAGAGAGTCTCCAGAAAGGTCTGCGAGGGGGGACGGGGAAAGGGGCGTCCCCCTCCTCGCCCTCGCACAGCCCCTGCAGTGACTACGACGACCCCTGGGTGCTGCGTCCGCGTAGCCAGAGCAGCGTCAGCGCTAACAGCTCCGCGGCCTCTCTCGCCGCCAACGGCAACGGCGGCGCGGCGGCGGCGAGCGTCTACTCGCTGTGTCACGTGACGCCGGCCCACAGCGACACCAGCAGTCTGCGGTCGGAATACGCCGAGTCCTGGGGCTACTACATGGACTACCCCCGTAACCACGGCGACCAGGGCCCACAGTCACCGTCGGTGCGTCCCGCCGCCCACCCGGCCGAGGGGCCCCACCCGGCCGAGGGGCCCCACCCGGCCGGTCTCCAGAACGGAGCCGGCGTCCACACCGACTCCCAGGCCTCGGGGACTGCCAGCTCGGCGGCCAAGCCCAAGACGGCGACCTCCTCCCCGGAAAGGGTTCACCGGCTCACCTCCCCTTCTAGCGGCTACTCCAGCCAGTCCAACACCCCCACGGCTGGCACCCCTGTGCCCTCCTTCATGAGGTCCATGTCTCCCTTGGGTGGGCGTCCCAAGCCCAAAGTGCCCGAGAGGAAGTCCTCGCTCCTCTCCTCCGTCTCCTCCTCCTCCACCTCCCTCTCCTCCAACACGTCTGACTCCCTCAAAACCTCCGGCCCCCCTGCTCCCCCGCCCCCTCCGCCCCTGCCCTACCCCGGCTGCCCGTCAGCGCCCCAAATTCCCCACACTCCACCACCTCCTTTCCCTCCCCCTGTTCCCCCTACTGGCATCCCCAGCTCCCCTCCTCCGCCCCCTCCCCCGCCCTTGCCAACGACCCCCCAGTATACCGCCGTGGGCCCTCCCCCGTGCTCCTCCTCCCCCGAGTTCCCTCCCCCACCTCCCCCAGAGCTCATGCACCACAGCCTGTCCTTTAGTGGTACCCCAAGTCTCCCGCCTCCTCCCCCCTTCCCTTCCATGGTGGCCCCGCCCCCTCCAGCTCCCCCACTACCTGCCGCTGCCGCACCTGCCACCTCTCCATTGGCTTTGATGCAAGCCAAGGATGCTCGAAAACCAGCAAGCAGCCCCGTCACAGGTAGCCCCACCAAGGACAACCACAACCCCCTCCCCCTGATCACCCCTTTGGCTCTGCAGGGCGTACAACTCCGTTCCTTTAAGCGACCAGACCAGAAGCAGATCAATGGTGAGGCAAACGACACAGAAATGCTCGAAATGGTGGTGGACCTTGTCCGAGGCCTAAAACCACAAACCCTGGAGAAGCCTAGAAAGCCAGAGTATTCCACTCTGCTTTCCCTTCAAAATGGCTCCACCCCTAAAGAAAATGTTGGGTCCTCGACAACACCTGTGAAGAATCTTTTAGAGGCCGGCAGTGCCATTAAGGACCTGCCAGATGGCACATTTCTTAATGGCAAGGCCGGGGAACCCAGCGATTTACTTTCAGTCTGCAATACAGAATCCCAGGGGGCAGAGGAGACACCCGTGTCAAGTCCCCCAGAGACCACCACAAGCTCCCCCGTCAAACAAAAGCCCCCTGTAGCCACAAAGAAGCCCAAACTCTCGCTCATAGTCCCCCCAGTAACGCCTGTGGTGTGCCCGAAACCGATATTTACACCAAGCTCTGAAACCGAGACAAACAGCCCTGATCGTGACGAAGACCAAGTAGATGCTCCGCAGCGAAAGGACACAGCAGAGACAAAAGGCAAAGAAAGCGAGGGAGAAGTGAAGGAGGAAGAGGAAACCTCAGGGAGCTCGGAGCTTTCAGAGAGCAGTGAACCATCCACAGGGGCTGTTGAGGAGCGCCGTACCATCGAGGTCGACGCCCGGAGTAGGAGCCTAGCGCATGGGCAAGACACGAATGGAGAGGCTGGGGAAGTAGTAGTAGAAGAAGAGGAGGAGGAGGAGGAGGAGGAGGAGGAGGAGGAGGAGGAAGAAGAAGAAGAGGAGGAGGATGGGAGCAGCAGCACCACAGGATCCGTGAGCTCAAAAGATGACGATACTGGTGAGTCTAATTTCAGTTGATTTGTCGATCGAAAGGCTGAAGCAAACATGTAATTAAACAGTAGTTGACTACACAAAATGTTCACTTTCTTATGGAAAGCCATTTTTTTCAAATGAGGCAACTAAATAAAGAGGTCTGGTGTGATATGATGATTCAAGTTTAGTAGTAATGGTGGTTTCTAGCTTAGTCGACAGAAGAGCCATTCTTAGTTTCCAAGCAGCTTTACAATTTGTAGCGGAACAGGAGTTCACAGGGCCGCAAAACAGAGCTGTGTAGGAGCTTTAGCTGGGTCCCTACCATTCCCTCGACCCTCCTTTAAATCCTAGCTTAGGCGTGGACAAAGGGGCAGTTATTGGGGCCAATACCCCTCCAGCCTGCCTCAGATAGTCTCCCTCTGGAAAGATATAAAAAAAATGTAAGACTGCCTATCTGAAATGGGAATCTTGACTAAAGATAAGAGGTTTAATAATAATAATAACTCTAATTTAAGAGCACCTTGATTAAGAACCAAATGACACTTTACTTTAAAAGAAGTCAAATACATTAAAAGAAGTAAAAGACAATGAGCAGATTAAGAACAGTACAAATTTGTTGAGTTGTCCTATCAAAGGCCTGACATAACAGGTACGTTTTTAGTAGTCTTTAAAAAGTTCCAAGGGACTCTGCATTGTGGACCTCCATGGGGAAAGAGTTCCAGAGGATAGGGGCAGCCATACCGAATGCTCGGTCCCCATAAGTCCACAGTATTTGATTTCATAGGATACACGGAACTTGACAGGGAGCTCGAGGAGGTACATGAGAGTGGGGGTGATGCCAGTGTTGTGAGAACCCTATCGGCTGAGTTCTGGACATACTGTAGCCTATCCAGGGGTTGGCCTGGAACCCCGAATAGAACTCCCTTACAGAAGCCCAGATGGGAGGTGACAAAGGCGTGAATGAGGGTCTCTGCTACTGGGTCGGTGAGAGAAGGAGATTGAGTCTGAGTCCTTTGATGTGGGGTTTCGATGGATAAATATGGAATGGAATAGGTCAAGGTAAAGTTGAGGTACTTTGTAGAAATTGGTGTGTGAAATATGAAATGAAAACCTCGGCTGCTTTTCCTACGTTTCCTCATTTGGACCGCGGCTATAATTGCTTCCACAAACAGTCGGTCTAACTTGCGTGACTAACTGTTCTGAAGCATCGTTCAGCTGGAGCCCACGAATCAATACGTCGCTGATGATCCAGTGATAGTCCATCATTAGCCTAGCCTGGGGCTGCCCGGCTGTCTGTTGTGTGTCATTGAGATAGAGAGAGAGGGAGAGAGACAGCGTACTGTGGTTCATACCTGCCTCCCCCTCCTCCCCCGAGGCCGGGCTTATTGAGGGACACCACTGCGGCAGACAGCCTGGATTTATCCTCTTTTACCTCATTCTCTCTTTCCAGCCCTTTTTGGGCCATTCCCTTGCTTTCTTTCTCTCATTATTTTCTCTCTCTGTTCTCTTCTTCTACTCTCTTTCATCACAGCGCCGTATATTTCTTGTAATAGTTTCTCTACAGCCCTAGTTGACTGTCCCTCTCCTCCCTTGCCTTCTTTTTCTGGCCTCTGTTTCCCTCCTTCTGTCCATCCATCCTGATTACATCCGGATTTCCAAGTGTTTTTTTTCTCACAGACCTTCGTTTTTTCATCTGTCATCCCCCCTTTCCTGCCTCTCTCTAGCTCTCTTTTCTGTCCGCTGCTACTCTTCTCACCCGAGCTCTGTCCTGCTCTCTCTCTCTCTCTCTCTCTCTCTCTCTCTCTCTCTCTCTCTCTCTCTCTCTCTCTCTCTCTCTCTCTCTCTCTCTCTCTCTCTCTCTCTCTCACACACACACACGGGGGAGGGGGGCCTAGGTCCCAGGGGAGATCGGTTTAGTCAGTTGGATGGAGGGAGGAAAGAGAGGAGTGGGAGGGGCCCGCGGTATCCCAAGAGGGGGGGGGGGGATAGGGGGATGGAGAAACGGAGGAGGAGGGGGGGAGTAATTTGAGATTGCCTGCAGCGGCTCAGGCAGTCGAAGTGCAGACGTGAGCGAGAGAGGAGGAAGAGAGAAGCTCAAATGGAGAGTGATGGAATTATGAAGAGAGAGAGAACGTAAGAAGGTAGCACCAGCTCTGTACGGCTCCATATTTCATAAGGCACTCTGGCTCCTGTCTTTGGGATATCCGACCAGCGACTCGTGTGTGTGTGTGTGTGTGTGTGTGTGTGTGTGTGTGCGCGCGCACCTACGTGTTCTCTTTTTACCGGGCAGCAGGACTTCCGTTTGTTTGTTAAAGAGAGTGTGTGTCTCTAAGCATGTCCTCGGTGTGTTTTCCCAGGCGAGGTGTTTGAACCCGGCACTGCAGACTCTTTGCCAAGTCCTGCTACGAACGGGGGCCCCAGGCGGGACATGGTGACCCCCACCCGGCCCCGCACCACCGAGGATCTCTTTGCTGCCATTCACAGGTACGCCTCCATTCAATCCCCTACTCCCTGTTTTCTTCTCCTCCCCAGATCCTTCCTTCTCTCTGTGCCATCTGCCCCCCCCTCCACTCTTTTATTTGCGTCTCCCTTTCCTCTCGCCTCTCTCTTTCTACCGTCCTCTTCTCTCTCTCTCTCTCTCTCTCTCCGTGTCGTTCTCTCTCTCCTTCACCCTCTGCTCTCGCTCTATCCCTTCTCCCATCGTTGCCATTCAGCCGATCACTCCTCTTATCCCCCCCCCCCCCTCCTTCAGCCATAACTTCAGCTGTCCCGTCCTCTATCAGCCGATCACTCCTCTTATCCCCCCCCCCCTCCTTCAGCCATAACTTCAGCTGTCCCGTCCTCTATCAGCCGATCACTCCTCTTATCCCCCCCCCCCTCCTTCAGCCATAACTTCAGCTGTCCCGTCCTCTATCAGCCGATCACTCCTCTTATCCCCCCCCCCCCTCCTTCAGCCATAACTTCAGCTGTCCCGTCCTCTATCAGCCGATCACTCCTCTTATCCCCCCCCCCCCCCCCCCCCTCCTTCAGCCATAACTTCAGCTGTCCCGTCCTCTATCAGCCGATCACTCCTCTTATCCCCCCCCCCCCCCCCCCCTCCTTCAGCCATAACTTCAGCTGTCCCGTCCTCTATCAGCCGATCACTCCTCTTATCCCCCCCCCCCCCCCCCCCCTCCTTCAGCCATAACTTCAGCTGTCCCGTCCTCTATCAGCCGATCACTCCTCTTATCCCCCCCCCCCCCCCTCCTTCAGCCATAACTTCAGCTGTCCCGTCCTCTATCAGCCGATCACTCCTCTTATCCCCCCCCCCCCCCCCCCCTCCTTCAGCCATAACTTCAGCTGTCCCGTCCTCTATCAGCCGATCACTCCTCTTCTCCCCCCCCCCCCCCCCCCCCCCCTCCTTCAGCCATAACTTCAGCTGTCCCGTCCTCTATCAGCCGTCAGCGCTCCGGCGCTCTGGTGACTCCCAAAGCCGTGTGGAGCGTCATCCTCTGGATCCTGTCTGCCGGGGCTCGACACTGGGGGTTATCCAAAGACCTTGTGTGTGTGTGTGTGTGTGTGTGTGTGTGTGTGTGTGTGTGTGTGTGTCGCGATAGGCCAGCACACCTGTCACGGGTGAGGCGGGCCTGTCACTTCATTCATTATTTAGTACGTCCTAATCTAGGTTAGAGGCTGAGAGGGGATGCTTATTTTCTCTCTCTCTCGCCCGGTCTGCGCTCTCTCAACGGGCACACACATGATGTGCATGCGTTCTTCTA
The DNA here is from genome assembly GCA_017639675.1 of Aplochiton taeniatus. Taxonomy (NCBI): domain Eukaryota; kingdom Metazoa; phylum Chordata; class Actinopteri; order Galaxiiformes; family Galaxiidae; genus Aplochiton; species Aplochiton taeniatus. The sequence goes on along the minus strand of CM030185.1, from coordinate 4,112,713 downwards.
AGGGGAACACACACACACACACACACACACACACACACACGTGTGTAAATCTCTCACGCAAGCGACCAGTTTGTGGGTGTTTGGAGGTCACGTGCAGCGGACCAGTGATTGGAGTTCTCCTGAGAGCCAAAGGATTTCATTTGAGGGGATTTTTATTTCTGACATGAGTGTGTGTGCGTGTACTGTATAATTTAGCCCCTGTGACTGCACAGTTGCATTAGTGTGTGTGTGTGTGTGTGTGTGTGTGTGTGTGTGTGTGTGTGTGTGTGTGTGTAAGTGTAAGTGTAGGGGCTTTGCTCTTCTACTCTTGTCTGATATGGCCCAGATTATGGGGAAGATGTGGACAGAGCTACAGGACACAGTTGACACAGAGCTACAGAAGAGGACACAGTAGACACAGAGCTACAGAAGAGATCACAGTTGACACAGAGCTGCAGAAGAGGACACAGTAGACACAGAGCTACAGGACAGTTGACACAGAGCTACAGAAGAGGACACAGTAGACACAGAGCTACAGGACACAGTTGACACAGAGCTACAGAAGAGGAGATCAGTAGACACAGAGCTACAGGACACAGTTGACACAGAGCTACAGAAGAGGAGATCAGTAGACACAGAGCTAAAGGACACAGTTGACACAGAGCTACAGAAGAGGAGATCAGTAGACACAGAGCTACAGAAGAGGAGATCAGTAGACACAGAGCTACAGGACACAGAGCTACAGGACACAGCTACAGAAGAGGAGATCAGTAGACACAGAGCTACAGAAGAGGAGATCAGTAGACACAGAGCTACAGAAGAGGAGATCAGTAGACAGAGCTACAGGACACAGAGCTACAGAAGAGGAGATCAGTAGACACACACAGAGCTACAGAAGAGGAGATCAGTAGACACAGAGCTACAGAAGAGGAGATCAGTAGACACAGAGCTACAGGACACAGTAGACACAGAGCTACAGAAGAGGAGATCAGTAGACACAGAGCTACAGAAGAGGAGATCAGTAGACACAGAGCTACAGAAGAGGAGATCAGTAGACACAGAGCTACAGAAGAGGAGATCAGTAGACACAGAGCTACAGGACACAGTAGACACAGAGCTACAGAAGAGGAGATCAGTAGACACAGAGCTACAGGACACAGTAGACACACAGCTACAGAAGAGGAGATCAGTAGACACAGAGCTACAGAAGAGGAGATCAGTAGACACAGAGCTACAGGACACAGTAGACACAGAGCTACAGAAGAGGAGATCAGTAGACACAGAGCTACAGGACACACAGCTACAGAAGAGGAGATCAGTAGACACAGAGCTACAGAAGAGGAGATCAGTAGACACAGAGCTACAGGACACAGTAGACACAGAGCTACAGAAGAGGAGATCAGTAGACACAGAGCTACAGGACACAGAGCTACAGAAGAGGACACTTTTCTCCATCGCTCTCTTCACTACCCGTCCATCCCTATCACTTTCTCCCTGTCCCCTTCTTAGGTTTTTCTAACACACACACACATGAAAACAAGAAAAAGACAATGATTTGATTTGGCTTTGGTCCGGGGGGGGGGGGGGGGGGGGGTTCTCACCACCACCAACGTGTATATTGGGTAGGCGGGCAGAATCAAAGCTTTCCTCCAGACCTCTGAAAGTGGAGTAATGGGTTTGTTCTTCTCTGAATTGCCGCCTTTTATCTTTCGACAGCTTTCTCTCTCTCTCTCTCTCTCTCCTTCTTTCTCTCTCTCTCTCTCTCTCTCTCTCTCTCTCTCTCTCTCTCTCTCTCTCTCTCTCTCTCTCTCTCTCTCTCTCTCTCTCTCTCTCCCAGTGTGTGCTAGTTTGAGGGAGCAGTGTTTGTAGTGTCGCATTCGGAGCCGCAAACTGGAGTTGGGAGTCAGATGTGAGGCTTGTATCTTTTCAGCAAAGTCAGGTGTGTGTGCGTGTGTGTGTCAGGGTCATGTTACGTCATCTGGCTGTTCTAACTGGTGCGTTAATGTGCCGAGGGAGCTGATGTGGGGCACCGTTAGATGGAGGTTCCATTTAGGGCACAGACACACAGCCTTTCGGTCCACCGGCCGCTTCTCTTTCTGCACACAACGCCTTCCTGCCCTGCTTCCTCTTCCTCTGGCCCTTCCTTGACCAAAGTCCCGAGAGATCCTTCTCCCCCGATGGGAACCGTGTCTGTGTTCTCTGTCAAAGAGGATCTACTTAAACCTCTTTGTCCCTGCCTATGGTTTTTGTTTCGGAGGATTAAATAGTGCCCGCCTCCTTCTTTCGCTCCCTTGCTTTCTCCGCCGTGCCCTGTCCCTGTCTCCCAATCCTCCCTTCTTCTTCTATCTTTCCCTGCTCCCTCTTTCCTCCCCTGTGCAGTGGGGAAAAGCAGAAAGATAGCGCCCAGTTGCTAGCGAGGTGCGGAGCGGAAAGTAGCCCTCTTGATTCGAATTGGCTGGACTTGTTTTCATTCCCGGGTGTACACTGGCTTCGGATTAGAAGCTTAAGCAACCCCGGACTAAAGATGAATTTCCTCGCCCCATACCCTTAATCCTATGTCCCTGGCTAGCCGCAGCTTTAGCTTTGGCGCTGCGCTCGCTCTGGAGAACGCAGCCGCGTTGGTGAATGTGTTAAGTTGTTACTGTGGCGTAAGGGCACGGTTTCCCGTTGTTTATTCATTCCACCGTGCCACCCCAAGGCAGCGGTCCCCAGCGTCAGCAGTTTTTCCGGAAAGTTATTGCGTTCGTATTAAAGATTAAAGACTCCATCTGCCCACGCGCCCCTCGTTTTCCCTTCATTTGTACTGCGTCCTCAAGGCTTTGCGGTTATGCCTGGGGGGTGTGGGGGGGGGGGAGTGTTGAGATAGCACAATAGGTGTTGAGAGGGGTTCACACCAAGGGCTTCTGCAGCGTATTTTTTTTTTATGTCTAACAGGAAACATGCTAAGCCTTCACTGACCTAGGAACAGAGGCTGTTCTATGTTCAGTCATGAGTAGGCGCAAATGATAGTAACAAAATGATTTGGATGGTAAGATACTTTTTCCTAATAGGGTGTATCTCTAACACTTGCGTCTCATTCTTTACCTTCTTACATTCCTTCTTTCCTTTCCTGCCACCTCCCTATTCATTTTACAAACCCCTCTGGGTACTATGACACCTGAACTGCTACCAACGAATGTCTAACCTGGCTCTCCAACTCTTCCCGTAGGTCCAAGAGGAAGGTCCTGGGCCGCAAGGAGTCGGCGGAGGAGGAAAAGTCGAGCGGCCACACCCCGTCTCCCCCCGTCACCCCAACGGGCTCCTCCCCAGGCCTGGGGGCCACGCTGGCTCGCCAGTCAAGCTCCATCCAGCGCAACCTCCGCAAGTCGGCCACCAGCAGCGACACCTTCAAGGCCCTGCTGCTGAAGAAGGGCAGCCGCACCGAGACCAGCTTCCGCATGTCCGCCGCCGAAATGCTGCGCTCCACCGACCCCCGCTTCCAGCGGACGCGCTCCGAGTCGGCCCTGGACCCGCCGGCCACCTCGCCGTCCCCCCCCGGCACCCCGCAGAGCCCCCGCGGCTCGCCCGCTCGCGGCAAGCGGCCCGTGGAGGAGTGGAACCGCCACGAGGGCTCGCCCCTCTCGCCGTGCTCCCCGTCCTCGGTCGGGGTGAAGTACGGGCGGTCGCGCACGCCGCCCTCCGCCGCCAGCAGCAAGTACAACGCCCGCAACCGCCTCCTCAGCAGCCCCATGACGGTCATCTGTGAGCGGGAGGGGGAGATGGCGGAGAACGACCAAGGGGAGCCCGGTGAGAGCCAGCCCTCCCCTCGGCCTCTCCGGCTGCACCAAGACTTCAACGGCACTTTATCTGAAGAGGGCAGCAGCTAGAGAGCGCAGAGCGCCCCCTGGGTGCGGGGGTGATGAACTAATTCGGGGTCACCAGGAAGGGGGGGGGGGTTGGAAGACGCCCCTGAAAGGCCGTCTCGCCGCTCGGAAACCCCTCTTGTCCCACGGCCCACTCCCTGGTCCCAGGTCCTGTTTGGTCTGGACCTGGCGAGGAGGACCAGCTATGGCTTGAGCTGTCTAGATCACAGACTGGGCTGTACTTGGACTGAAGTAGAGACCTGGTTCAACTGCAGCTTTTCAAAAACGGATTTCTCATTGGTTTTTGGCTTCTTATGTCGACCCATCTTTTGTGTTACAAGAAAAGTAGTCGTAGTCTTTTTGCCGAAGCATGGTGTTTGTTTTTCGTTTGTTTTCTCACCATCACTTCTGTCGAAGCTTTGGCTGTTTTTATATCACGCTAAGGTCCTTTGGTTATTACAGAGGTTTCTCCAAATACTAGATAATGGTGGACATCGTATGTGATATGAATCAATTGAAAAGTAGCTTGTTTCTTTTGCTGCAGTGATGCTAAGTAGCTTGGCAGTTGGACAGGATTGATGAACATGACTGGGTTACCTGGGGCTTAGTGAAACGCCTTGTAAATGCTCTGCGTGTGGCTTTCCCTATGTTACCTATAGAGGGCGCTTTGGAACACCAAGGCCTGCGTGTTTAAGGGTCTGGGTATTATAACGAAACTAACTCCTGGGAGACTACTTGTACAACAGGCTCCTACTGTGGTCCCTGACTGGTTTTCTGTTCTAGTGCTTGAAGTCGGTGGTTAGGTTTGCAGGTTCTGGTGTTTTAAGTGGTTAAGAATAATTGCAAATGGCTAAAGACTGCCCCCTGGGAAATGGCAGGCTGATGCAGATGCATGATGTAGAAAACGATACACCGCATTGGGACTGGGTATGGATGAAGGTTAGGGAAACCTTGGGTATTCGAATTTTAGTTTTTAGATTTAGCACTGTCTAAATGTGTTTTCTTTTAATTGTTTATGCATTTAAGACACAGGCTGTGTTGAACATGTTTTTACTAACCAATGTTGTCCTAAATCACTTGTATAAAACTGAATTAAAATTAAAAGTTAAAAGATGATTGTGGGGAGTGAAACAAGATTATATAATATTATTTTGTCCTAGTCTGTTTGTGATCATTTCGGTTACCAAAGAGCTTAATTATTGTATGTAGCTTGATGTTTACCCCATTGTTGACACAATCTGATTTGTTATTGATTGTACTGAACTGAATACTGCATCCAGTCAGGATTGTTTGGTAGATGACATCAACCTTCTAGGGCTTATATGGTCACCATCATGATGTTTACCTTTCTAATAGGTTGTCTCGTTTCCTTTTGCAGTTTTATATGGTTCTTCTGAATGTGTATATACATAGCGATGTGTTTTAAGTAAAACTGAATTATTTTCAAAGACGTTGTACATTTTAGTGTCCTTTATTGTTGGTGGGGAGGGGTCTCCTTTTGTAGACTATTTATTTTGAAGTGGTTGGCCGTCGATTCGGCTCCCTAACCCCAGCTGTCAGATGAAGAGCCAACGGTAAACTCTGGGGCGGGAAATGGGTGGGATGTGGATTTAGGGGAGAACAGGGTTCACAGTTTGGGGGCAGAGTTCACGACACATTTGCCCGTGGCCAAGTTTTACTTGTTTTTAAATTCAAACAAAATTCTATTGTTTTACATAATGGAATCTAAAAGCAAGATTGAAACATGTGGGGAAAGTTTCCCCCTAGTGTTTTAAGCCGAGCGAGTCTGAGCTCCTGTGAGTCGTGAGACTCCATAACCCGCTTACACAGCCGTGAAGACAGAGGTGTATTGGCCTGCGACCAAAGTGTCACTCCCTGTCCCGCCCTTGCGTTGACGGAGCACTCGGTCACGAAGTTGACGGACTTCGCGGGTGGATGAAGTCTCTTTCTCAGCCAGTTGATCAGGATGAGGAGAAAGAGAGGACGCTGAGGCAGCGGCAGGCTGCCAACCCTGTTGCGCGTGTGTGTGTGTGTGTTTGTGTGTGTGATAAAACATGGTGATATTTACACGGCGTGTCTCTCTCCCCCTCCTCCACGTGTGATTCACTGCCATCTGCCAGACCGCCACCCCAAATCACTACCTCATTAGCCCGTCGCCATGGCAGCCGCCCTCGCCTGTCATTCGGAAAACTCCAGAGGCTATTGCTTTCCCCCTTCCCTCTCCTCATAGTCATCACTTATGTCCAGGGTGGAAAGCGGGGGGGGGGGGGATACAGACATCACGACGGCAAGCATTACAACCGCTGGACAATGTAACACAATGTAAAGTTAAGATAATCACAAAGTACAGATACCTATGGCAATAAACCAGTTAAAATAAGTCGTGGAATTGCTTTAATGTGTTCTTTTTATGGTACGGTATTTAACCAAAACAGTAAAAATGGGCAGCTACATTAGTAAGCCTTTGGCATGCGCACTTTTGACAATTAGCTGTGACAGCTTACATCAGTACTTGAAAACCATGTGTTCTAGAGCCACTGCTGCAATTCTAGAGGAACAGTTTAAATTAAATGATAATCAAATTCAAATAAGAAAATAGAAATGTTTAGTCACTCTTTTAAGAAAGTGGCCATTGGTCAAAACGATACTACTGGCTTTTGGGTCTCCCTCACCTTTTTGTCTTTTCAAACTTTGGCTCGTTAATTGTTATTTCTGATTGTCAAACAAGCACAAAAGCAGCATGAAGATGAAAAGTCAAAGTGCACTTTTAAAAAGTAGCCTAATAAGTTTCTTGAACTGATGTCTGTGTTTAAACTGTCAAAATACAAATGTAAGCCCCTTATCAGGAGCGAGTAAATGCTATTAAAGAGTTGTGTCCCAGCCAATCCACTTTATGATCCGCCTCCAGTGAAACCAAACTCCGTTCCACGTATTCTTTTTGACATGTTTGTCCTGCTGATACGGTTTGGGTGATTATACTTTTTTATTCTTTGACCAACAATTAGACAGAATATAGTCCACATTTTTACTCATACCACGGTCACTAATTAAATCACTATTGCTAAAAAATCGTTTTAACAACCGGGAATGGATATTTACAGTTCAGTGGAGAGAAGACCCAGAGCCAGGGTAGTCTCCCCTCATCCCCCCCCCGAATCAAATCGCACCCTGCTTATGTCTCTCACCTTCTGGGCAATCGGGAACACTGCCTCACAAGCAAAGCCCATAATAGTTGCGACCTACAGCGACAATCCCCGCCCTCTGTGCCCCTCAGAAACTGTTGTGCCATCACAACTGTCTGTGACAGAGCCGGGTGTCCTACGATGACTGTGCATAAAATGGACCGTATACAACATCCCATGGAGACACTGCTTCAACCCGTCTACCATGTTCCTGCCACCTTTCCTTTACATTCCCTGGTGGCTGCTCAATGTCGTTTCCCCCTACGATCAAGGTCGAGAGTGTCGACACCGATGACATTTGGTCGAGCTTCAACAAGGACAGCTAGAAATGAATAAAAAGCTGGTTGCTATATCATGTCATCATGCGTCAGCAGCAGCAAAAAATATATATATATATTATCAAAGGAAATGGGATGGATTTGAATAGGGGGTGCAAATAAGTAACAATACTTTTTTTTCTACACATCTTTATATATGTAATATGGCACTTCAAGTTGTGTGGACTGAAAGAATACCTATGAAATCCTTTTAATGTCTGGTTCCCACCGAAAAAATGGCTGCTGTGTCAAAGGTTGTATAAGGTATTCCCACAGGGGCATCACTGACTGTCCGCATCTTAGTATTTTGAATCGCTGAATTCCTGGAATTGGCAAACAGAGCAATCAACAGAACCGGCAGCTCCTCCTTAAATATTCCACATCCACCATCCCCTGCATCTCGCAGTCCCCCGCTCCAATCAATACAGTCGTTGTCCACCCCCCCCCCCCACACACACACACACACACACCACCCCCCCCCTTCCAGAATAATTCCGCTGGCACACAGGCCCCTGCACTGCACTAAATTCATATAACACAAGGAATTGTTGCAAGCGATTCACACACAGATGTGCACGATGAATACTATAGGTGAGTCCATCAGCTGTGTTTAACATGCATCAGTGTTTCACCTCACTGAATACACGCACAGCAGCCGGACTGGCAACGCACAGCAGTGGACCAAACAGAGGTGGATGTGTCTGGGGGGAGATAGGGAGCCAGCAAAGGGTTGGGCCCCGTTTCTGCAGAGTGTTTGAACATGATATTGGGAACAATTCTCCCCAAATAAAAAAACGCTGAGTCAGCCGGTGCTGTCCCAGCAGTGAGAGAACAGGGGAGGGGAGGGGAGAGAGGGTACATCTAAAGGCTGTGAAATAAACTGGGTTCTAAAAATCTGCAAAGGTCACCTTTTCAGAGTTTTGGTGAAGAACAATCGCTGCCAAACACAAACTGCAGCGAAATAAATATTCGCCACATTATAGAATGTAGAACCATGTAATGTATTATCTTTGTATCTGAAGAATTTGCTGAACATACCTTCTTGACTGTTTTAATGGCTTTATTCATTATTTTGTCAAAATAAAAATGATTGATTATCATGTCAGACAATCTAGTGAGACAATAGTTTGGATTTACTTGAGATTCTTAGGTTGTAAATCTATAAGAAAAATACAGCATGTTAGTCCATCAAAATGAGATCACCTGCTCAAAGAAATTGAGCGTACAATGAATTCAAATGTGCGTTGCTACTCTTGAGGAAGTAACAGCAGCAAACAGACAATCGCAACAATTTACAGAATCCTGTCTTGATTCAGTATTAGGGTGTGTAAAGGAGGTTGCATCTTTCAATGCTAAATTTATTGCTGATACTTTTGTATATTTTGTGCAAAGAACATAATGATTTGACATCTGCAAAAGCTTGCGTCGGCTAATTTTATATATCTGGATTTTTTGTTATTTGCTAGTAAAGCCAGTAACTTTTAGAATGTTTGAGAATAACTGAGTCTCACCAGTCAAACAAAGTAGCTGTTACGCTCAAATGTTAAGGCTTTATAGTGTTTGCAAGTCTATAGTGTTAGTGACAGTAAAAAAAATATGGCCAACAAACCAAAAATGCCCGAAGCCACAACATTAAAAAGGCACTTGTGGTTGCTCTCAACAGCTGCGACCTCCACATCAATTCTCTGTGATAGTTCAGTGGGCATGATCATGCTAGACCGGTGTTTTTCAACCTCTGAGGGATGCTGCATAGTCATCTTTTGGACGGTTACCTGTCCTATTAATTCTAGGGCAACGTTTGAGATTTTAAGGTAAGGTGGCAAAGATATTATCGGCCAGTCCCTGGGACAGTAATACCATTGTCAACTGCTCTGCAAGACCTCAAACGTTAAGAAACCCTGTGCCTTTGACTGACATGTCACCTTTGACCCTTCCCTAGGCCTGCTCTTTCTGGAGAATCCAGACCTCGTTCTTGCGGTTGATCAGTTTGAAGGGGCTGTCGTAGCCAACTGTGTAGTACGGGTGCTCCTTGAAAGGGACTTCGTCTCTTTGAAGACTTTCCAGAAGCTTCAGGAGCTCCTCGCGTCTCATCTGTGGGTTGGAAAAGCCGCCGTACGTCCTGGATGAAGAAATACACTTGTAACGAACAAAGGTATAATAAATACGAGTATAGTATTAATATTTAGTTAATTAGCATTAGTATATAATAGTATTTCATATCCAGGAAACAATACATTCTAAGCATTGGAAGAAAGACACATTTCAGCTAACCGGACATAAGCGGTGAACTCCTTCCTGTTCTCGATGAAGACCTCCGGGTCACTGGGCGGGGGCGGTTCTGCCTGGTGCTCCTCTGGTATGTAGAAAGAGATGGTAAAGGTGCTCTCACACGCTGGGCCTGGCCCAGGGTCCACCCGGCACGTCACTGGAGACGTCATCTCTACCTTGGCCTCTTAAAACACACAAAAAAAAACGATTATTTCAGACGGAACAAGTGTATTGTGTTTAAAAAGGGAAGAATATATAATTTTCTAGTATCCTATCTATCGTACACTATTCCTTCTGACGTGGATAGCATCCACATTAAAACAACGCAATCTTAGAATGTATTGGGTTTTTTTATTCCCCACTGGTGACTCAAAACAATTGTGCCAAATAACAGATAATAAGGACATCACAAAATCCTGAACATTCTAACCACAAACCACTCTAAAACGCTGTAAGACAAAGGGCTTGAAATTAATACATTTGCTGGATCCATTTCAGTCACATAAGATTTAGGCTGAATTATGCATAGCTGATAATTGATCATTTAAAAAATAACTTGTTTACTTTGTATCTTTCTATCCGTGCATAAAAACGTATCAGACTTCTGCAATTCAATTTCTCCTTAGGGGAACAGTTTGTAGGTAGGCCTACAACAAACCATTGTGTAATATCTCACTTACTCATGCTGTTGTTTCCCTGGATGTAGGCAAAGAGTCTGCGGAAGCCAGTGTTGATGGCTGCCTCCTGTTCCATCTCTTTCACACAGGTGCTCACCCAATTGGTGGCGTGATAAGTTCGGACTTCATAGTCTTGACCCTATGAACCGGGGCCCGATGTTGTGAAGTTAGGGTAGTGGTGTAGGGCATTATTTGTAGGTGGCAAAAATATCACAGAATTGACAGAGTAGGATGCAATGCATAGGCGCTGCCTACCAGTTAATACCAACCTTTTTCTCCTCGGGTGTAAATTTTGGATATTGTAACCCTGTCGAAAACAGCGCTTGTCCGACAGCTTTCAACATTTTTATATTGCAATTGAAGAATTCTGGACAGTCCTAAAATTTGGTAGATGAGCTGCAACATTTTGAAGAAAATGCCAAATATTAGTTAGTTTGACTAGGCTAAGTTTAGTGAATACATTTAGAAAAGTATTTTTAATGCTAGCTAAAACCATATTATGAAAATGTGTCGGAGAAAGGGCAGCACACAGATTGGTGTTGTATACTTACATGAATAAGAAATAACGATAAAATGCCAGTGCCAAATGTTGTGTTTCATAACTGGCGTGAAGTGTTTATGTATACAGTCAATGGGTGTGCCTTTGGATCTCTCTTCCGGTAACACCAGATCTACGTAAAGGCAAAGGACTTACATTGACAGTGCTTCTAAACTCTTTGATAATGGTTCATAAATACATCGGCTGCTTGGCTGACGCTAAACAATTTATTTGTTACATTGTTAAATAATCTGCTCCCTAAATTGGTCCACAGCTAAATAGTATTCTTTTTATTTGCTTTACTGTAATGTGTACTCTTTTAAATACACAGCAAAAACAGTGGTCGTTAGCGCCATCTAAAGGCTTTGTGGTAGTATGGACTCGTCTCAGCACACAAACCTGCACTGGCCCGCTAGGCCCTACAATGGGAGGCCGTGCAGGGCCCATGACAATTTTTTCTGATGGCCGCAGCCCTGACTGGGTGTTGTCTCCCCACTGTAAGCCATCAAAAAGCCCACATTTTGCGGGGGCTGCGCTTACTGGGCCATACTAATATTTTAACCCATTCTATTGTATGATTAAAACTTTTAATGAAATAATGTGCTGAATATGCTTTGAGATTGTATTTACAATGCAATGAGTTCTATAAATTAAATGTCATCATTATTATCTTAAAAAAACAAATTAGGTCAAAGCATGTAGGCCTAAGACGTGACAAATAATTCTGCTAAAACCTACAACATTGAATGACCCAAGGCAGTGTAGTTTGCTTTCACACAATTTAAATTGGCCACACAAGTAATTTAATAAGTGCCACAAGGTATATTTATATATAAAAAAAGATTTAAATAAAATTGACATCAAATCAGTTGTAAGTCTACATCATAGCTCCTGCGATCTCTGTTTGTGTACATTAATTAATATTATTGGGTATGCTATATATGTTTCCCAGGTGGCATACTCTGACTCGATTCTGGAGGCCAAAACAGCCTAAATTCCACCTCAGGCCCAAACATAGTGAACTAATTAGGCATGCTAGTGGATAATAATATTGCTTCAAAATTGAAGCTAGATTTAAGCATAATGAAATTATCTAACATTATTATCTTTGAGGTTATCTTGGGAGTTTATCATTTTCAAACCTCTGCAATTTCCCTTCTAAATAGAACAGCATAAACACAGAACCAAGTGCAGTTCGTACTAGTATCATATGCATAGTGTTTGCTTGGATTGTTATAGCAATAGTACAATGTGTATGAACTTCAAAAAATTGCCTTTAGTTAAGGCATATGCAAGATCTTAAGGAGTGTATTAATGACTCCTTATTAGCCCAGTGGCATAATGATTCTAAAGAGCATAACAATTTGCTGTATCTGTAAAAAGCTGCTAAATCTCGAGGCGGTCTGCTTGAATGGTCACTGTAACATAACATTCTACTGGACTTGCTCTGATTTTTCAATCGTTTTTAGACCCTCCCTATTTCGGATCCATCTTCTTGATTACCCAGACCTCATTGTGACGGTTGGTTAGTTTGAAGGGGCTGTCGTAGCCCGCTGTGTAGTATGGTTGGTCCTGGAAGAGGACACCATCCCTCTGAAGGGACTCGATCAGTTTGAGACGCTCCTCCCGCCTCATCTGTGGATTGGCAAAACCACCAAAGGTTCTGTGTGGAGAAAGAGGTTTCCCATTGGTTTCTGTTTAGGCTTTTGCAAAGATGTTTCGGCTGCGACAGACAACACAATGCTTTCTTTAGAAGGAATTCAAGTTAATGAGTGACTTCTGGTGTACTCGAAAATAAAGCATAAGCACATCGTTGAATCATCTCATTTACAGAACAGTTTACAGTACAGGTACAGTACATTTACAGTTTTCATGTTCGTATTAATTGCCTGTTACTTCAACTTTAAGATAAAACGCATGGATTTAACGTTTCAGATTCTTAGTTATCATGAACCTATTAGTCTACCTGACATAGGCAGTGAACTCTTTCCTGTTCTCACAGAAAACCTCTGGGTCGCTGGGCTGGGGCGGCTGGGCCTGGTGCTCCTCTGGGAGGAAGAAGGACACAGTGAAAGTCCCAGAGCTTTGGCCTGCGCCGGGATCCATTAGACACGCAACAGGGGCCGTCATCTCCACCTTGGATTCTGAAACACAACACCGACAATATCTAACTTAAGAGGGAAAAAGACGTTTAATTACTCATATTTATAAATCATGTCAGGGGAGGTTGCCATCACTGCTGCTGTCAGCGGTCAACTGTCAAAACTAAAATTCGCAATGCATTGTGGTATAGTTTTAATATTGTAGTGAGCATCTTTATTCACTAGATATTACAGTGCATTGTGGGAAACATTAAGTACCCTCAAACGTATTCCACAAATTCGAATTTCAATTCGGACACTAGAGACAAAATGGCTACCCACTTCATAGTGCCCTAAAACGAGAGTAGTGATTCATTTCGGACACAGCCTGAGGCTTTGTTTCAGTTGTCCACCACACTCTGCCTCCCTGCTTTCCTTGAATCCCTTCTCTGACTTTACCCATAGACTTTTGCTGGCGAGTCCAATAAAAAAATGACAAGGACAAGAGAAATGTTATAGTTTAAAAGCAACAACCGTACTTGGACAGGAAAGGTAGTTGACATTTTTAGGCTAACAACCAGCTAATAAGATGTATAATCTTACTGCATAATGTATAATCCATACTTATGACGTCTTTCGTCAAAAATACATTATACATAAAAATGAAATGAAGCCTCAGACTGTATAGCTAAGGTTGGGAAACTGTTTCCACTACAGGTATTGAAGATTCCTCAAAGATGTGGTGATAATCTGGTAAGGACAGGCTATATCATATACTTCGCATTAGGTACGGACGAAAACTGTCTACTCTTTAAAAAAAACAAAAAACAACACCAGTTAGTACATCACATGCTCCTATGCTCATAACAAAAAGTACAAAGTGCAACTGCTGTCACATGATGCAAGCATTTACTGAGCACATTTTGTTGGATGGGGTAAATTGACAGTGTTTTGTATTCTTGCTGAGATGTTGGTATGTTACCCCAGAGAAATAAGACTTTTAAAAGATAGGAAACAATCCTATTGCCAACATGAAGTCCAAGGCTGTCATTTTTCAAGACTTAATATAACTTCTAGACAAAACCGTAATGGTTAAAAAATGTGAACAACAAAATTAAGCAATAAATATCAACAAAGCATCTCGAATTGTAATACAAATGATGGACTCACTGCTCTCGTTTTTGCCTTGGATGTAAGCAAAGAGTCTACGGAAGCCAGTGCTGAATGCTGTTTCCTCCTCCATACCACTCAGAGTGGTGCTCACCCAGTTGGTCGCGTGATAAGTGCGGACCTCATAGTCTTGTCCCTTAAACACACATAGACACACACATACATGTACGTACGTACAAAACACACAGTTGCAATTAAATCACTCAGGCATTGTACCTCAGCTGTTTAACCCCTTAAATCTATATTACAATCTGTTAAAAACAGTCAGATTAAGATAAGCTCATAGACAGAAATTTGTTTTACATGTAGCGAGGTACACAATGATACGGTTGGTTGACAAATGAGCTAGAAGTCACATAAAATGCCTTAGTAAGGTGTTGGGGCCCACACAAACCGACAGAAAAGCTTCAATGCATTCATGTATGTGCATTCATACATTCTACAAGTCTTTAACTCCCCTGGAAAGATGGAAAACCATTTTTCCCAAAACATTTTCACTTACATTATGTTTAGATAAAAGTTGAGGGGACCTCATCTAACCATTTGACACATGATACTCTGTGAATGGGGGCACTGTCACTCAGGAAGAGATGATTACCACCAGGATAGAAATATCATGAGGTAAAGGTGGTCACTGGGAACGTTGTAAGAGGGGTCAAGTGGAATCAAACCAGGTCGGAGGGCATAATGGTTTTTGCACCAGTGAACTCTCGAATGGGCATTCCTCTTTGTAATGAGGAGTGTATGGAACGCAACTTGAAACCATATCCTTCTCGTAGTTGTTCACAGTCATCTGAAGAAAACGTGTTATTCTGGTTTACCTTACATATCGTGCCGATTTCGGAGTGTATGTGTAGAATGATATATTTTTAAATAACACACTACACATACATGATACGTACAGCAATTAAAACGAAAGAATAACATCTACACACGTTTTCAGTTGTTTATGGTCTGACATAGCACTTCACAGTAAGTGCAAAAGTTAAAATGATATGTCAACAAAGAAAGGCATCTTGGGGATGTTCAAACTTACAAAAAATATCTAACCATTAAGTTCTTAACTTCAGGGTAGCTAAATCGCTCACATGTACAGACCGATAGCAATAGCCATTTGAGTTATAGGGTACCAATTGCCTTTAAAAAAAAATTGTACAGCCGTTCCAATTTTCAAACCTCGACAATTTGAGTTTCATGGTTTAAAATTTTCAACGAACACAATTGCAGTTTATGTTTAATTGATAGTGTAACAATACCAACCTTACTCTCTTCATTTGTGAACTTGGGAGACTGATAACCAGTCGAAAACAGAACTTGTCCAAAAGCCTTCAACATGTTAATAGGTCTACACAGTCCTAAGATCCACGGGCAAAAAATTACGATCAATTATAAATGAGGTGTGGTTGCCAGCGCAGAACGCCACAACAACTAAGGATGACAACGCAACGATAACAGGTGCAAACTTAATCCGATTTTCTGAGATTCTCACACTCGATGTCAAATGAGCAAACTGTCCAGAGTATGGGAGAGGGCGAATCAATATCAAGAGTAGATTTTGTATGGTTGCACTTTTATAGTTACCAAATAAACGCTCACACCCAGAAACGTTTTGTAATTTAGCTCGGGGGCGCGCGCACGCTTTTGTTTTTACTCGCGTAAACGAAGAATATATTGGAAAAACTTACGTCATTATCCAGTGCCTACTCTGAAATTTGGATAAACAGACTGATTTCAGATGGTATGTGATACGGAAATGGTCATTACCGTAATCCCTGGCAGTCCTTTTTTTGCGTAACTAAAGTACTTTTGGATTATTTGGGGCCTATTGGACTCATTCTCATCCTTTATATTAAAAAAATGATGGAAAAGTATTTACAACCTCTGATAATGTGGTTTATTACGGATCATAATTTTGTTTTTCAACTGTAGGCCTAATGCAAATATTTGGCCGGAATAAAAGTAGGAATACATCGTTTTTCTTTATCAGTAAATGTAATCATTACTTGTAATAGCAATACCATGATTATTACAAGCAAAGGAAAATGTTGTCTCCCTCAGAATGGGGGAAATATTATATATATATATATATATATATATATATATATATATATATATATATATATATAAAAACAAACGGTATACGCGCCTGGCTTAAGAATTGCCACATTTCTATTAACATCTTGGTCAGGTCATCGTGATCAAATAATACACCACAAAGTACTCCTGGGAAAAACACAGATTTATTGTCTTTATTACATTATCAAGGTCATGACTGTGAATAGTGATAACTTTACAAAGAAAAGCAGACACCTCATCCACACCTTAATAACAAACCAAAAGTAGGACGAGGGGACAAGGCAACATGATGCAGAAGAAACAAACTGATGGGTAAATACACCCTAAAAATCTAGATAACTGCTACAAAGTTTCCATCGTGAACCCATACTAGTCACTTGCCAGTGAAATTGGATCTGTATTGGATTTGATATGGGTAAATCAACGAATAGTACCAGTGGTAGCTAATGTGGCACCATGACAACTGGATTTGGTTGCCATTTTGGGGTTTGGTTGGACGTGACATGAGGGGAAATGAAAAGACTAGCTTGACATTTCAAAAAGGGATCTGATCCATGTTGCCAGCGAGAGCGCAACGCAGGCAAAAAAAAAAAAAAAAAAAAGGAGTTGAGAGTGTTCACACAGGGGTGAGAACCATAGTTAAGATTGAAAGTTGAGCTCTTCGCACACGCGGGAAGTCATAGAAGCATTGCGTGGATCGATTGAAAAGTGGAGCATGCAATGGGACAGGGTAACAAGGATCCTCTAATGTTTTGAATATGTTAAAATTGCTACCTGTACATTCTAATGCATGGGGGTAAAGAGAGAGAGAGAGAGAGAGAGCTTGGGACAGCGTAGCCCATGTCTAGAGACTACAGGCTGAGTCTGTGTTGTAGTGGAACGGCTTGAAACCTCGGCACCATCCTGGCTCCCCACCTCTCGTGACACTCCAGCTTTAGTAGTAGGACGTGGGTTTAGTGTCTCTCCCAGAGTCAGTGTGTGTGGGGGGTTTGGGCCGGGGGATCTCCGGGCTGGTGGTACTGGTGGATGAAGGAGAGGACGTCGTCCTTGGACAGCTTCTCCGGGTCCACGCGGGTCTGAGAGTCATGAACTCGGACCCCGTCCACCCAAGACCAGAAGAACCTCTCTGAGTGGCAGACACTGAGGAAACACGTTACCGGCCAGACATGACTTCAAATATCCACTCAACTGCATTTATTTCATATTGAGGAGCCTTATCTTATAAATCTGAGAATGATCAATTCTAGATAGGGGTACTCACTGGAAGGGGGCCACGGCGTTGGCTGGCAGGGCGTAGGTGGATTCCTTGGTAGTCTTGTTGAAGAAGAACTTCTTTTTAGAGTTCTTACTGTACGCCATAGTCCAGGGCTCTGCAGAGGGGGAAGAAAGGCCATGAGTGAGTCTTGTCGACGGACATTTTCCACGGCATCTTTACGTCGCGCACATTTGCTGGAACCCAGACAGAAAGCCGGCCAAACTGGACGCGAAAACTGAACAGCCCAAAGACACACCGTTGACCGTCTTGATGATGTAGAGGCCGCTGGGGAGGAAGTGACGGTCTTCTCTACCGGTGTAGGACAAACGGGGGACTCCTCCGGAACTCTTCGTCACCTTCATCTCCAGTCTAAGCGGGGCGAGCCAAACCACAGTGGAAAGACAGAGAGGCAAACGCAACAGCTAAAAAAAAAGCAGCGATTTTAGTCTTTCTACCAGGAAACTCAGTGTGCAAAGGTGGGATGAACATGTTTCTATAGTGCCTCCAGTGGCGGCCGGTGGACTTATTTACCGGTGGGGCACCAAAAAAACTGCCAACGTTTAAATGCGTTGAAACACTATTATTCTATAAATTGT
Organism: Aplochiton taeniatus; assembly: GCA_017639675.1. NCBI lineage: Eukaryota > Metazoa > Chordata > Actinopteri > Galaxiiformes > Galaxiidae > Aplochiton > Aplochiton taeniatus. The sequence continues at coordinate 4,094,732 of CM030185.1, read as the reverse complement.
GTTATGTATTTTCTCCTTTCTTTTTTTCGTCATCTGGACACATAATTACTGCAGTAAAAATCTTAAAAAAATCTTGTATTGCACAGTAGAAGTAGTAATAGTAATAGCATTAGTTACAATGACGGGCCGCTGTGTGTGCAACTAAAGGGTGTCCTTTCATACCTGACAAAGATCTTCTCCATCTCCTCCAGCCTGTACACCTCCTTCACTCTGAGGACAAAAATCAACCAAACGTCTTACAACAATCCGTCAAAGTCGCCATTCCTCTCTCCTAAAGGATCAGTCACTGCCACATGGCTTTCAATGGACCGTAGGTTTTTTTTTTGGTTAGGCACCTGATAGGGTTCATGTCCGGCCGGCTTGGCTTGGACACAGCCTTCACAAACTTCTCAGCCAGCTGGATTCTGGGGACGGGAAAAACACCATTTACATTGCTAACTTGTGACGACGACTTGCGCTGACGTATATCTGGGAGAGGTTTCGAGGCGGGAGTTTGTCCGTTATTGATTGTCTCACCGTTGGTTAAAGTGCTGAACTCTGACGTCGGTGCCGTTGAGCACCAGTGCATCCAGAACGTGGATCGCGTTAATTCTCCGCTGGGCTTTGCCCTGAGGAGAAAACACACACACACACACACACACACACACACACACACACACACACACACACACACACACACACGTTTGCACAAGCAAGGTTCCCAATTTCTTTCCTGGTTCTCACCTTTCACCTCACATTCAAAACCACTCTCCCCCTGGTCAGATGTTCCCAATCACCTCCCCTTTCACCCCTACACACCCAGCCTCCCCCTACCTCCCCTTCCAGCCCTACACACCCAGCCTCCCCCTCCCCCTCACCTCACCTCCCCTCTCAGCCCTACACACCCAGCCTCCCCCTCGCCTCACCTCCCCTTCCAGCCCTACACACCCAGCCTCCCCCTGCCTCACCTCCCCTTTCAGCTCCTGGACTATCTCCACACTGAGCAGGGTCTCCCTGGGCAGCTCCAACCTGAAGGCCTCCAGCTTCTTCCAGCGCAGCGGCATTTTCCCGTCCCACGTGTAGATCTGGGACTTCTGGTGGTGAGGAACGAGAGGAGGAGCAGGCGGGAGCAGAGGGAAAGAGCAGAGCCGGTTCAGGACAAAGGGATTGAGTTTGGGGGGGGGGGGAAGACGGAGCGTGATCTTTAACAGCCCCCCCCCCCGTGTCACGACGACTTCGACAACCGACTTGAAAAAAACAACTAAATGTGGTTCTGAAAAATAGTGCAATGCCGGGCTGTTCCTTTGTGTTTGGGTTGCGGCCCTGAGGCGGCGTGGTCTCACCCCTAGCGCTAGCAGGAAGAGCTGCTCGCCACCTCCCACAATGCACCGGTAGTCCAGGACGTGATGCACCTTCTCCAGGGTGGTGGAGCTCAGTGGCGTGGGCTTGGCCTGGAAGGATTCTGTGTCCGAGCCCTGGGAGGGACGGAGATTTGGAGAGGGACACCTCTTTAGACACCCCTGCTTACTGAACGCATGGAGCTCACCGCATAAATAGTGGGCATGGACTCACTTTGATGAGCTCATAGAACTTGGACTTTGGGTCTGAGGAGGAAGGGGTGACCCTGGCCCTGTCTGGAATCTGGGAACAAACATTAAAGAGTTCAAAGGTGAGGGACAACCGTTCAGACGGACTGCGCACAGTTGAAGAGGTTGTGCGTCCAGTAACAATAAAAAACATGATTTCTTATTTTTGTGTAACCATGGGGCCACTTACCCCCCAAAGCTTTAGACACTCTTTGCGGATGTCAGCTTGCCTCGTCTCAGAGAGGGCTCTGAAAAAGGGATAATTTAATAGGACCATAACACTGTGAGATACATATTACAGATATTAACAATTAGATGCGTAACTTCAACCTAGAATGGTCTGCTCCAATGTGTAGTTTGGGAGGTTGCTAGGGGGGGGCTTTCCTGAATAAACACCTGACCATTGGGGGTTGTGTTATCCGAGTAAATATTGACCTCTGTGGTTTTCGCCTAAGGGGAGGGTTTACTGCACCCAAATGGTGCACCCAGTGAGTATGCAGCTGGAAGATCAAAAGGAACCCTGTGGTGACCCTCAGATGATATCATGTTGTGGAATTATTGATTACTCCTCCTTGACCCACACACATTTGTATAACAAATAAATAAATAAATAAAAATATTGTAAGCTGTACCATTGAAGGCTGGGAGTTACACTAGGTGCTTCCCATGCACGTTTAAATGAAGCAGTACTTTAACTTAGGAAATTGTGCTCGTGTTTAAAGGCTTTCCTCCACATGATATAGGGTTATGTCCACCGCAATACACCGGACCAATTGAGTTTTTAGAGCCCTAACACTACAATAAAAGGGCCACTTACGGATCCAACACATAGGCGTGGATCTTCGCCAGGGCTTTGATCTGGACTGCACAATGACTGTGAGAGAGGGAAAAAGTAAACAGGTTTTACTCGAGCATGCATGTGTGTGTGTGTGTGTGTGATAGCGTGTGTGTGTGTGTGTGTGTGTGTGTGTGTGTGAATGAGAAAGGGTCCTGTACCACTCGTTGCCGTTGACCATGTGCTGGTAGAACTCGGTGTCGGCCTTCATGAGGTCGAGGGGCACCACCTCGGTGACGTCCTGCTCCGTGTCCTTCAACTGGTTGAGCTTCAGGTTGACGGTGAACATGTAGTCGCGGACGGCCTCTGAACCGGGTTTCAGACCCCGACACACCACATATCTGACCAGACGGGAGGAGAGGGACGGGACGGGGTCATCACAACCCTACCAGTCCACACTTTCTCCCAACGTCCTTCTCCCTCTTAACTCACACACACACACACACACACACACACACACACACACACACACACCTAATACCGATGACACTAGCATTTTCTGAACAAAAAAAACGAACTACATTTTCTTCTTCTACTTCCTTCTCCCCTCACTCACATACACCTGACACGCTAACATTTTCTCAGCCAAAAACCTAATTAGTAATTCGATTTTCTTTTTAAACGTAACCAGGATTGCAATGATTGTATCTGATTAGGCTTCAATGGCCAATCTAAATACTCTTGTTGGATAGGAGTTTACAGTTGAATGACTTGTACACACACAACAACAAACTTTGATGTCCGATCTTAATTTCTGTCCACAGACACACACACACACCAACACACACACACACACCAACACACACACACACACACACACACACACACACACACACCTCTCAGAGTTGGCGGGCCGGCTGGTAAGGGGTTTGAAGAGGGAGATCCTGTCGAAGCAGAGGTAGAGCAGGTAGATGAGGCCCACGCTGAACGGAGTGAACAGATCAAAGGTCTTACACAAAAAGTGACCACCTAGGGGAGACAGAGGGCAGCATGACTACACACTGTTGTAGGTGCTAGGACACACACACACACACACACACACACACACACACACACACACACACACACACACACACCTGTTCTGAGCGTGGACATAGCAGTGAGGAACTGACAGAGTAGCAGCTGTTTGCTCAGGATCTCCTGGATGTTTTCCTGGCCTTCCACAGAGAAACCCTGCCAATCACAGCCCAGAGATAGCTTTGTGAAAACATGAATGGACAGACAAATAAACATAATGCAATACCAGATCATCTTGGTCTTTTGCCAAAAAGAACCATTTAAAATTTGACGAGCAAAAGGAATTCACTACGTCATTTTTATTTGCATTGAAAAATGACCTATACATTTTTCATAAATGCCGGTTTAGTTTCAGGGTAAACAATATTTAAACTCACTTGTTAAAAAATGTCTGTGGTAATGCTATAATAAGTAAACATATCCTGTATAGTTCGCCTGCATGTATCCGGCACTGACAACACTGCAACTCTAAAAAAAACTTCATAAAATGGCAGTTTCCCAAACATTCCAAGTCGGTAACAATGGTGGTGCACCTGGGACAAATCTCAGCCTGAAGCCCTGGGAGGCATCACTTAAAACAGCCCGATACATTTATTAATTGAAACGGACATATAACAGGGACATGGGGACCAGGGCCATAGACAGGGAAAAAGGAACGATGAGATGAGCTCACCCCGTCAGCCATGAGGAAGTGCATCCCTCTCATCTCCGTGCTCTCCAGGACAAAGTTCCGGAAGGCGCTCACGTTCTCCGGGCGAGTGATGTCCCCATCGCCGTCCACCCCTCCTTCACCTGGGGTCACGCCGAGGGAAGACAGTCCATATATATATATATATTAATATTATCATAACACATGTTCTCTCCAGTCAGTCAAAGTTGCTCGGATGAGACTGGTTTCAAATGACCCCAGGGGAACCCACCGTAGTATGGCTCGAACAGTTCACTGGGTGCCGCGTAGAAGTCTTCCAGTTTGAAGTCGCAGGGCCCTTTGAGGGTCATGCCGAAGCCTTTGGCGTGCCACCGCCTCTTCCACAAGACGTACTCAGAGAACCCCCCCGGGCCGGCGCACACGTCCCCAAAGTACAGCAGCTCCCCCTCGCGTTCCCGTGTCAGAGGTTTCTGCATGTGGGCCGGAGACAAGCAAAGGTCAGACAGCAGGGGGCGATGCTAGCTAATACACATTTTATGGCAAGTTAGTCCAAAATCCCTTTTGAGAGTGCAACTCACCCCTTGAGAATCCGTGGGGTTGGTAAACATGTAGCCGAAGCAATGGTCAAGGTTGGCCATCTTCATCGCTGCTCTAAACATAACGCAGTCACATTTATTAGATGTATTACTGTCTGTCTGGAGAAAGAGGACGTTGTATTAGCCACGGACCCCGCGAGACAATAAGGTCAAACAACAGTTAGCTGCTAGCTAGCGTTGGTCGTTTGCTGGCTGACCTGTTGAGGAAGAACACCCCTCTAATGGTCTCGTAGGGGTTGGAGCGGGTCCTGGCTCTCCGCATCTCCTCGCCCTCCAGATTATCAAACACGGTCTGCAAAAACACACTGGTAGTGAAGCACACACTTTCAAATCACTGAGAGCACAGGAAATTGCTAACCTCTGGAAGCACTAAGCATGTTACCTTGCACCTCAGAAGGGTATGCAGGAGATCTTCACTGCAAAACTCTGTTTCATCTTCAATTCTCAGTTTTCTCTAAAAAACGTCCAAAAAACAATGAGCAAAACCAAACAAATGTTTTGATTTGATATTTCGTTACGTAAATGTTTTGTATTTGTGCGCCTGTTTATAGTACCGGTCCAACTGCCATCCAGTCCCTAAGCTCATCCGCGTCGGGAATCTCTGTGGAGCATTCTGGGAACCAATCGACCTTCTCCACAGCAGTGGGCTAAGGAAAGGGAGAGAGGGATGGAGACAAGGAACAGAAGAGGAGACAACCATCTACGAATCAAAACAGGTTAAAGAAACAGAAAAATGTACATACTACGTCCCAAAGTGCTATGATGGTCAGCATTACGATAAGACCCTAGAATAATAAAAATAATAATAATAATAATAATAATAATAATAATAATAATAACAACGACAATAATAATAATGCATTTTATTTATATGCGCTTTTCTATACCTCTGGTTCGTCATGCCAGTCCACATTGAGCTCCCCCTGGAAGCCTTGCAGCATGAGGCCCAGACCCCTCCGCCCTCGCTGGGTGGACGCCTCCACGATCTCCTTGCGCCCCTGGCCAAACTTACCCAAACCTTCCCCTTCGCGGAAACCCATTTTGGCCTGGTAGTGGAAGAGGAGAGGCGTATTAAGCACATGGATGTTTAGGGCACAGCAACAGCTGAAATGTTAAGTGACTCTGGAGGAGAGTGTCCAAGACAGTGTTGCATTAGTCTTTATTCGTATCAGTGTGCGGGAGGTTACCATAAGTTTCTGAGACACGCTGTTGTACATGGAGAACTTTTGGTCCGGGCTTTCGGGACCTTCCGAGGTCGAGGCATTCTGGGATATGGTGGGCATGGAGAAGCCCGGCCGGTGGTCCTCCGGGTCGCTATGGGAGTCGCTCTGGCTGGATTCTGGAAACAACCACCCACCATACAACCAGACGATCAAGTTGACGGGCAGAACAATAGGGAGAGACAAAACGGACAAGCACGTGCAGAGCGTCACGGCCCGCTCGTAAGGCAGGGACAAAGATGGAGACAAGTCGGAGTTCCGCGCAACCAAAGTATATTTATTAATAACAGAGATGCTCAGGCACTAAACAATCAAAAGTCCAACGCCCAGACCCAGGCCAAATGTAGACAGGCCCACACAAACAGCAGAGAACCAGCACAGCGAGCTAGTAAGGGAGAGAGTGAGCCTCCAGCACGGCCCAGACCCTAATAGCCATGCCCCAATTAGCTCCAGGTGCTTCCTCTTACAAAGTCCTCTCCGTCTGCTTCTAGCCTGCAACAGAAACACTGAACAAAAGACACAACAGAGAACAGCAAGCCCCAGGGAGAGAAGGTCGTAACACTTCCCCCAGAAGTGACGTGTTAATGCAAATGATTACTACCTCGTGATGACAACCCACGCAGGCCTCCAGATCGCAACTGGTGAGATCCTGAAGAAGTCGCCAAATCCCTGTGCGGCCATTCACAAGCAGACGGCCCTCCAAACTCTCTCTTACGGGTCAACATGAACTCATCGGCCAACACCGCTGCCTCAGAGGCTGTACGCACTCTCTGCTCGGTCAGGTATACAGCTAGACACTCAGGGGCAGATTCTTTAAACTGCTCTAACACCATCAAATGGCACAAGTCTTCATATGATGACACTTCAGAGGCAGAACACCAACGGGTGAACTCTGTGAGTAACTCGTGCAAAGTCAACATGGAGCTGTCGGTCACCTCGTCTTAGAGTTCGAAACCTGTGGCGAAACTCCTCCTCCAGTTCATAGGCACGCAATATAGTTACGTAATCCTCACAGGCAGTAGCACCAAGTGCAGAGTAGGCCTCCTGCTCCCTACCTGTGAATACACACTGTGACAACCAGACGCGAACTGAATCAGACCACACCCTAGATTCAGCCACTCGTTCGAACAACAAGAGAAACTTGTCTGGATCGTTTTCATAAAATTGAAGCACTAGCCTTAGGTTACTACTTATATCAGAGGAGTGGACAGGCCAACCCCCTGTGGAATCCGGACCCACATCAAGCGAGTAATCACCACCAATCATACCCTCCCTGATCAATTCTAAACGTTCTCGCTCTAGTTGGAGCTTCACTTCCAACTCCCTCTGGTGTTTAGCTCGGTCATGGTCAAGCTGCAACAACAACAACTCTTTCTGCTGCTCAAACGTTAGGGTACGGTTAGGGGACATGACCGGAGTGAACGGGACTGAGGGAGTAGGAGCCTCAACACCCCCAAGAATACCGGCGTCAAGTAGACTAGCAGACAAAATTGACCTCACCTTCTCTTTAAGACGCTTATCACTTATTTCAATATCGTAATGATCAGCAATTTTTAAGAGTTGCTTCTTGCTGCACCTCCCTAACAACTCATCCGAGGGCTTCCGAATAAACTCAGTCACTAACGTAGCCATACTTCAGAAGGGCTACACACCGATACACAAAATACAAATACTAAAGCACAACTCGCTCTAAAAAGCGCACTCCAAATCCTCAAAGCACAGCCCTCAATGATACCAACCCGAAGCGCAGTAGAAAACCCAAAGGAGCTTCCCCAATTCCTAATGAATTACTCACCCTAGTCTTTGTGTGGTTTTGCGGTGGCTACTTATGCACTAGACAACAACCAGCAAACTGCCGATTTACTCACCGCTACAGAGGTGCTCCCGAGACAATTGCTCTGGCCACGGTCACCACACAAAAATAACAAACATTTACCACCGGGTGCTCAACGTACAACAAAGGTCATACGTCGGCTTTTCCTACGTGGGGATACACAACACTTGCTCCGGGTAGCGCTCTACCACTACCCTCCAAATTTCTACTGCCACACAACAAACAAACAAACGCTTTAACCTCGTGCAAAACAAAAGCGCCGTTTCCAAACTACAGCGTCTCTCTCCCAAAAGGGATTTACACAACCACCTAAAAACAGTCTGCCAAATAAATCCACCAAGCACACAACAAGCACAGAACCAGCGTAACCAACATGCCTCATCAGCCTCTACCCAAATGTTACGTCAAAACCCAACTTCTCTCCACACAAGGGTGCGTGGCACACAAGTCACGCAATCGTACACCGGCCACCAATCAACTGTGGCGTCAACTCGAACAATTCCGAAACCGTTCAAAGAAAAATTCCCTATCAAAAATAAGGAAATGCCCGTGCGAGACACCACTTGTCACGGCCCGCTCGTAAGGCAGGGAAAAAGATGGAGACAAGTCGGCGTTCCGCACAACCAAAGTATATTTATTAATAACAGAAACGCTCAGACATTAAACAATCAAAAGTCCAACGCCCAGACTCAGGCCAAACGCAGACAGAACCACACAAACAGCCGAGAACCAGCACAGCGAGATAGTAATGGAGATATTGAGCCTCCAGTACAGCCCAGACCCAAATAGGCACGCCCCAATTAGCTCCAGGTGCTTCCTCTTACAAACTCCTCCCCTTCTGCTTCTAGCCTGCAACAGAAACACTGAACAACAGACAACAGAGCACAGCAAGCACCAGGGAGAGGAGGTCGTAACAATAGACCCGAACAAGCACCAACACAAATACCAAGCCCCACATGAATTAATAGAGAAAAAACTGTACACTGAACAAAACATATCTCCACATATTCTAATTATGTGTTATAATTGCTGGTTGGAGCTTGAAATGTGTCAGGATGGTTGGTTAATGTTAAGGACTACCTCCATCAACTTTGAGTTCAGAGACTGCCTTGGACCAATAAGCACATTGGATGCGATCAAAATACCTGGCCAGCCTTCTTGGTAGCCATATAACGCAACTGACTATACACAACCAGCTACCATGGCAGGTTAGTTGAATTCTGGTGCTACCAAGGAAGGTTGTAAAATCCCATCTATTCTTATCGATTTCCCATGGAACAGGGTGTCTGGGATACTTAAAAGCAAATCGGAGCATTACCCTGACTGGTTGAAAGAAGCGCGGACTCCTCGTCAGAGCTGGCATCCTCACGACGTTTCTTGGCCCCCAACAATGGGGCTGAGGCTGCCTCCCCTCTCCTCTTCATCATAGCTGACCCAGGGACAATGTATCCGGACAGGAGCCATACAGAAAAGGATCAAATATAAGACATAACTTTTAGATCTGTCTTTACTAAGCACATTTTTCCCTCAAAAAGAATGGCTGATAAAGCAATAACCTGTAGATTAGACCTGCTATTTCAGAAGAAAACTTGTGATAAGGAGGACGCACAAAACAATATTAAATTAAATTCATACAGGTACAGACATCTTTACAGTCTACCAAACAGCCAGAGTGGCTATAGACAGAAGGTTGGAAATGGTAATGGGCCAATGGCCATGGTTCAGGTTTCTGAAGAAAGGAAAGAGCCCTGTGAGTCAGGCTGCACTGAAACATCTCAAGGCCAAAAACAAAACCTATGCCCAAAAACCTAACAGTTTTTCTAAGCCTACATTGTATATACCCCCCCTGCTGGACCTCCCCCTACCTGGGCCAGAGACCTCACCTGTTGCACAGCCCTGCAAAGCACTCCCCTCTACCCGCCAGATTGCCTGTGTTTTTGATGCTTTGAACATTTTAAAGACATTCTACAGTAATAACGGGAAATTCTAACAACAACACCCCAACTAAAATGGCACGTAAGGGCTATCAATTGGGAATTTGGAGGAAATTAGCAAAACATTTGAGCTTGATTTAGTTGCATCAAATAACGTTACATGTAGAGCGTGCTAGGCAGTAATGCATAACTGTAGGAACGTGGGGGAACGCTCATTCGAATATGCATTCAACAAAACAGATTAAACAGAAAGGTGTTATTTAGTCACGATAGCAATGCTGTGAATTTTAATGTTTGGAACATAACAGATGTGAACAACTATTACAGAAAATAATTTACCTCTTTAGGAGCACTATGTTTGGTTAGATACCTAACGTTGTTTATAATGGACTACTGCACTGGTTACATTCCAAATCGCTCTAGCAATATTTTTGCACGGTTAACCCTATTCGTTGCAGAAAGCTAAGCTTAATAACATAAAAAATACGGCCTGGTGGATTAAACTATATTTGTTAAAAAGCGTTAAGCACTGTAGCCAGCTAGGTAGGAGCTGGGCTATAGGAAACGAAACTTTGCCAGCCTAGCTGCGCGCTCCTACTCGTGAATGGTTTCGATTTCACGCAGCTAGGCAGTGCAGCTAACTAGCAAGCAAGTACTTGTTAATCAGCTCGTTGCACAAGCTAATTCTACTCTGGAGAATGTCTAGTAGCCATCACGACCACATAGTTTATTTTGAAAGTATCCCTCCAGGTTTTCACCCTGCAAGAAATGTATTTTCACGCAAAAACGCTCGATTTATCGAGGTCAATTATAGCCCGCGTTCACTTTTCTGAAAAAATGTCGCAGGGGTCCTTCAAATTTGGAGACCCAAATGAGTGACGGGTATTGGAGTCCCAACACGTGCCTGATTTATATGAAGTATTTGATCAAATTACTCAATATGCATGAAAATAAATCAAGAACAACCAATAACAGTTGGATCAGTAACCGAGACATAGTACATTTATCTTCATCTTCCATATAAAATAAACAAAGTTACAAAAAAAACAAAAACACCCCCTTGTGGTTCAACAAAAAAATAGCACCTGGTAATGTAAAAAATCGTGCGTGCTTGTCCTAGTGCTTACTGCTCCAAATACCAATTCTTAGGAAGTCAACGTCGTGCTTTTCCACTGACACAATCGTGCTTCCAGGGGGCTACGGACTTTCTGGTGCTTTTGACATCCTTGAAAACCACTGACGTCTTTCGATGGATTTTCCATGGCAAATGGCGCGGCCCGGAGGCTATATTAGCAGCCGATAATAATAGCATAGTCCACAAATTAAACAAAACATCGCTAATGCCTGGCTAACGGTAATTTAGCTATGTGCTTTAATAATTGAAAATGAGTTGTCAAAGTTGGCTCTTCATCCTGTTGTTAAAGGAAAGATGAATACAATGAGACAACTGTACAAGGCAGCGAAAACGAAAGAAATCACGGGACGGAAAAGCTTAATTTTTGCACGTAATCTACCATTCACTATGATGGAACGTAATAGTCGACAATACTGGTCTATGAGTGAAACAAAGGCATTACTGAACATATGGGCTGACGAGAATGTGCAGCAACAAATCGAGGGTGTGAGTCGCAATGAAGATGGAATCCGATTTATTGTAGACGAGTTGGCAAAGTTGGGGATCATACGCACCACTACTCAAATAAGGGAAAAACTGAAAAAAATGAGGCAGCAGTATAGGATAGCAAAGAATAATGGAAAAAAGAAAACGTATCCCTTTTTCGAATTGATGGACAGTGTACTTGGCAATCGACTTTCGGAGTCAATGATTGTCCCCTCTTTCATTGCCGAGACGCAATCGCCATTAACGTGTAAGTCTTCTGTTATAAGTACACTAAACTATGCAGTATGTGCAACTTGACATGCGTATCTAGTGCTGTCTAAAATGTAGTGTTACTTCTATCCAGTGGTGCAGTGGTGACTTTACTGTGGCTGGGTCAATTAAATGATTGTTTACGGATCAGCACCACCACAAAAAAAAACAACACTAGACTATTTTCTTGGGTCTCTATCGATACACGTTACTGCCAAGTGTTGCAAGTGATCTTAACAATTACCTTTTTTTATTAAGTTTCCAATTGCCTGTTAATAGATCAATCAGGCCAGTGCCACAGTCCCGACTTTCTTAAAGTTACTTTGGTGGATACAGACAACATGGGTGGACCATCTTCACAAATGGCAACTACACCGGGTTAGTATGCGTATAGCTTTTACTTTAGCAGTAATTATGAGTATACCGGTGACTCAGATATTTAAATTACAGCTCCATCCGACTCCACAGAGAGTGGTGGAACTCCTAATAGAGCTGCCTCACGAGTCATGCTTCCCAGGACCAGGCCAGGTAAGTCTTGTATTGATGTAAAATACTGTCTAAGATGGAACCACTTTATTAACTCAGATGTCTTTAAAGAGAGTCACAAACGAAGAGCCGCTAGTGCTGAAACAAAGGCATTCGTGGACGCCATGATGGAGATGAACAGACAATGGATGGCGAGAGAGCAGGAGATCAGTAGAGAAGAAGGAGAAAGGGAGACCAAGCTAAGACGTGAAGAGATGCAGCAGGAGTTGGCCTTGAGGAGAGAGGAGGGCGAGAGAGAGGACAGACTGAGGCGGGAGGAGATGGCAGCTCGAAGCCGGGACAACGAACTATTCACCTCTAGTTTGATACAGATGGCCAAATTCATCGCAAAGGACCCTGCAGTTTTGTGAGACACATTTGCACTACCGTGTTGTTGGGCAGATCTATTTATCTCTTCATATGCACATTTATGCTGAGTTCACACCAAACGCGAAATAAACTTTTGCGGGGCGATTTCATTCAAAGTCAATGCAAAGACGAGAATAGACGCAAATTCGCTCTCAAGTAAAACATTTCAACTTGCGCGGTCAAATTCGCACGAATGAAGCGAGGCGAAAGTTAATTTCGCGTTTGATGTGAACACAGCATTAATGCATTTCCAGGAACAGATCATGATTGGTGAGCTTTTTGATAAGGGTTTGCTCTCCTTCTGCTTTTGGTTTCATTTCCTTTTTTTCATTTTTCATAATGAATATTTCATAATGCATATTCATGTAACCCACGTGTATTCTTTGGAGATGCACCCACCCGGGTTTCTTTTTTCACATGTTCAAAGACTATTTCAGTGTAGTACTGTAAATGAATCATTTTGCAATAAAATGTGTTCAAATTAATAGTTCTACTTGTTTTAATGATAGTGTTTTTAGTTAAGAGTTCAGAGACAACAAAATGTTTTAAAATATTTAGTTGATCTTGTGAAAGGTAGCTTAATGTCTGTAAACATTGTCTTTTATCAAGTTACAATGATAAAAAAAAAAAAAATAGGAGGTTGTAGAAATCATTGTGCATTATTCACGAAATACTGTTGCAGAGCAAGCCGTTGATTGGACCCATTCTCATTGTCCCCTTGAGGTCCTTTTTCTCTTCGAGCCTTACACTGCTCATCATCAGTTCTCCATTCTGGAAGAAAAATATCCCCATTTGATTCGCAAAGATTATGCAAAATACAGCATGCCTGTACCATGTCCTTTGCAACCTGTACATTGCAGTCATTCCGCTTGCCAAGACATTTCCATCGCCCCTTTAATCTCCCAAATGAATAATCAACAACCGCACAGTGTGCCCGACTAGTGTGGCTATTGTACAGCTCTTGTTCTGCAGTCAACCAGCCAGTGTATGGTGTTAGAAGCCAGTTTTGGAGGGGATATGCAGAGTCCCCAAGGATGAAGTATCCAATGGCGGTCCCATAAACATTGATCACTCTACCCGGGAACGCATTGCCATCTGTTGCCCACGCCCAAAGCCGTGACTGCCCGAGGGCTGTAGCATCGTCCACGGTCCCAGGACCGTCCACGTTCACATCCCAGAACATCCCTTTACCGTCCACAACTGCTTGGAGCATGATGGCGTGATCATCTTTAATAAAGTGATAATCGGGTTGGTGTTTAGATATCAAAAAGTTAGCACTGGCGATCACACCGACACACTGAGGGATACCGTGAAGTCGGTGGAAATCGCCCGCTAACTCTGCAAATGTAGTTTGATCTGGCAGGGCAATGAGTTTGGAACGAAACACCGCAATCACGACCTTGCAGAACTCGCGGACACACCGGCAAACGGAAGTGACACTCACGGCAAACAAGTGGCCCACAATTTTGTAATCGCAGGGCGTTGCGAGTTTGTACAGCGCCATGGCTATTCTTTTCAGTAGGGGGATACAAAGACGGTAGGACGTGTCCTGGCGTTCCAGTTGAGGCTTGAGGGCTGTGCACAGGTGGGCAAAGGTCTCTCTGGACACTCTGAAGGCCTGGAGCCACTCTTCGTCAGTGTAGCTGGACGCCGCGGTCTCCCACCAATCACTGGTCCGTGGATAGGACCACACCGCAGGACTGCGCACGTGATCCATGAAAAAACGCTGGGCCATCTAGTTTGAAGACAGGAAGAAGCAGATGTCACCAATACACTCACACAAGTTAAGATACTATGTCTGCTCTTAGCATAGCTCACATTATCTATAATGGCTTAGCATGAGCTGGGGTACTTAGCTACTGTAATAGGAAAATACTGTATTTTTATGCTTGAAATCCCAGTACGCTGAGTTGGAATGTGAACGGTTCTGCAATCATTTTAGAGGTCAGAGCATCCTGTATGTGTCATGTACGTCCGTGTGGTGCTGAAAAGACAGCTCCTTCATTCTTTATACTCTCTGTGTGTCGGGATCATTCCGAAGAACAGCAGCAAAAGATTAACAACTGTTAATTTATATTTCCCTTTGCAGCTATATAATCTGGGTGTGTTAGGTGAAGCAAGCAACTGAAAACAACAGAAAACTCACGACTTTCATCCACTGATCACGTGCATAACCGCGACATAGCCGTCTTTTATCGCGCTGATTCGCTCTGTGCCGCAAAGCTGCCAGTCTCTTTTTCTGACGAATACGCCGCGCTGCTTGAAGCCTTGAGTGTCGTATTCGTCGTTGATTCTCGATGTACTGATCTTGTCTTAATTGCCTATCGCGGTGATAAGCAAGTCTCACAAGTAGCATGTACTCACAAACCTCTCCATCCATGTCTGAAAACACATACTTTCTTCTTCTTTTTGATGGTTGTTCAGAATTTTAAGCATTACCTCCACCAACTGGATGAAAAGTGTAGTGGCGGCACACCGCTGTGTCTGATGCCTGCTATTCCGTGAGTTGTTTTTTTTAATTTAGTTTTTTGTCAAACAACAGTAAGAAATTTAATTATGAAAATATCAGAAGATAATAAGGTAAATAAATAGCTTCATGGTATCAGGGTATTAAACGGGCAAACAACGTAAGCCTGAACAGTGAAAGCCTGTGAAAATACACATCATAGAAAGTAAGTATACCAACTGGTTTTAAATGAAGGCTGATACCTGCTACTATTTTGCTGTTATCTTTGTTTTCCATTCATTTTCTTTCTAATAGAAAAAAAACGTATCGCGTATAGGCCCATTAGACAGCCCATAGCATGCTTTTAAGCCCATAGCATGCTGAAGATCATGCATGTCAACACATGATAAGACGGGATGCAAATTTAGCCCTTCCTTGAAACCTCCACCCGTGCCAAGGAGATAGCAGATGGTAGGAGGAAGTAACCATCCTCTTTTAGTGGGAATTTAACCTGTGTGTGTGAACTGTGGGATCTAAGAAGAGGAATTAAACGAGGTATGTAACTATTCATGGCAAGCCACCTTGGGCTTTACTGGAGATTCTTTATAAAGTATAACAGATAAACATGCCCCTACGAAGAAATAGCTGTAACTGTTTCTCTAGAAACTGTTTTTTATTATTTCTTTTAAAAGCTTCTCTGTTTTTAAGCCCAGTCAGAACAACATTGTAAGACTGATTTGCGTTGGCTGCAGTGTCACGTTTTTTCGATTTTCAAATGAAGGGGTACGCGTTATCGTATGACCTGGGTGACATGACAAGACTTTTTTTTTTGGTTTTGGCTCTTTTGGGTCAGAACCATGGTCTCCTCATCGTTTACGATCCAGAGAACGTCAGCAATGTTCAAACATTCCACTAGGACAGGTGGTCAATTGGATCAACCCGTTTGACACAACATGATCACTAATGGTTTGACTGTCTCCCATGGCACTGCTTTATAGGCTGTTGATCCCCAGCTGATAGAGGTGATTGCTCCCTACTTTAAGTGCTAGAGGGCGCAACCAAGGTGTATCTCACAGGTGTATTAGCCCAGCAGTAGCCCCAGGCTTTGTGCCAGCAGTCGAATAATCCATTATAGAAAAAGACTGGCACACAGACTTACAGACACACACACTCATGCAAACATAAACACCATGTGATCACCTTACGCAAGCAAGCCCAACGCTTTATATACCACCTGCCGGGATGAGTCTCTTGAGAGGGAGAGATCAAGGCAACGCAGGTGTATTTCGGAGTGTGTCTGAGTGAGCCGCCGTGTGTGTGTGTGTGTGTGTGTGTGTCCTGGGACACGGGGAGAGTTCCAGCCACCGCTACGAACAGCCTGGTGGAGATCACCAAGGCCGAAGGGGACGGAGAAAGGACACACAGAACAAAAAAGGCTAGCCGAACCTCCAAGGTGTCAGTGGAAGGTGAACTGTTTTTCTGGCCGTGACTGCCGCCTGCCAACATGTTTTTCCGCGTCCCTCGACTGACGCCCGGGTCCGTCAGATACCTGCAGGTGGGTTTTGTGCTTTTGAGTGCTGCCACAACTGAGACACCTTAGCCGTGTGTGATCATTGACCATCTCCTTTGACATGGCAGCAGACAATTGTGTCAGGCTCCCTCAAGTCATCCAGGCACCTGTGGATCTGTGGTTTTCTCCGTGCCCTGCTTCCTCCCCGTAGATGTGGTTCTTCCAAAATAGATGTCGTTGTTGTTTTTTTCAGTGAAGAAAATGGTCAACAATGGTAGCCTATAGATAACCTTTTCAGAACTTGGCTGAGATATACACTATTTCGATCATATTGCACCTTCTTGCTTGATTGACTAGTCCGTAGAGAGTGACATTCCTTTCCTGTTTGGCCCACATTATTTGATTATGTAATATGACCTGGAAATGAAAACCCAAACAAGGTCTCATTGCTCAGCTAAAGGCAGGCATGGCCCTGGCCGCTGTGTCTAGAGGGTGTTTGTCCGGTGCTGGATTACCTGCTGGGATTAGTGAGGCCTGCAGTCTTTGAAGGGATCTAGATGGTTGACGCTAAAGCACCTTCAGGGTCAACCTAATGCCCGTTAAGGAGATCCAGCGTGTAATGGCACGAGATCGGTGCTCCCAATCGCTTGCCAGTTATTTTGGTCTCCTGTAGCTGGGTGTGGATACATGTGGAATGATTAAAACAGGCTGTGTCAAAGCAGATGAGCTGTTTAGGAGCAGCTTTTAAGCTCAGCTGATGATGGAGGTTAGATAACTCACACTTGATAGGGAGGCAGGCTGGTAAGATAATGGATTTCAAGTGGCTGGAAATAAAAAATGTTAAACCTTTCATTGTCTTTCAGTCAGTCTTTCATTTCTACTTTCAAATCAAAATCTATAAAAAGTACAGACATAAAAAAAAAATTATAACTCGATATGTGCCTGACTATAGGGCATGGATTGGCTCTAAAGTCTGTTATTCTTGATTGATTCTAAATTCAAACTCCTCAAGACTGACACAGCTACTTGGATTTGATCTCATATCTCCGGAGTTTGAGGTTTAAATTCACACAGTGGAGACCTTACCGCGGCTCTGTCCCTATGGTAAGACCACTGCAGGGATGAGGAAACTGTTTGACTCGGGCCAGCGTTTCCGAGACTCCCATGCAGCCACGGATAGCCACCAAGCTGCCCTCCCTGCCGACGCGGGTGCTTTAGCATCCTGGTTTCCATAGCAACCCGGCTGATGACCCCCCCCCCCCCCCCCACTCTCTCTTGCTCTTTCAGACTCAGGCGGCCCAGAGCGTGCTGCAGAGCCGTGAGGGTCTGCTCATGCCCAGGTTGGCCATGCTGATGGGTCTGATCGGGATCGGCGTGTCAGGCTACAGTTCCCGGCAGCTCACCCTGCACTACAAGCCCTCCTCCCGTCTCCTGAGGTGAGACGGGACTGGACGCACGTGACCCCTGACCCCTGAGCCAGCCAGACGCACCTCTATGACCGCGCCTGAACGACAACTCCTCGAAGCCTTTCCCGAATGTCCCACTGGGTAACGGAGTAATTCGTCTTTGTTCCAAAGGTTGATTATTCACCTGCGTCATTCCCGTACATGGATCATTCCACTTTAGAGGGAAAGGATCCTCCTAGTTCTGGAACTAGCCCAGTTAGGTTTCAGATGGGGGATTGGTGCCTTAAGATTTACCCTGCACAGTGCAGGCATAATAATTTGATTGCTTTTTCCCGACCAAATATCTCCCAACTGTTGTTCCTTAACGGCACTTTACCACAGTTCATTTTCCAGTTCTGTGCCTTACAAAGCAGATCAAGTCAAGGATAAAATTGACATCAAAATTGGAAAAGAAGATCCCTGCTGATCAAACCAGAGAAAGATGAAGTCCCTCATTCCAATACTGATGAATAGTGTTGCCTCTGCTCTTCCCCCTGGTGTTTGGCTTTTTACAGGGGCAATGACCAGACTGTTTAATTTTTCAGTTTTGCTACTTGACTAGTATGAGTCCACTGCTTAGAGGAGGGGGAATATTAAAATGGTATTATCTTCAACTCAGACTTGTGTTTTCAGACGTTTGGAAATTGTCTGCTATGGTTGGTCATCTTGATTCTGGAGTTGACAATATGATTCCTTAGTTCCTTAGCCCTTAGTGATTTATGTCAAGTAAGTCAGCAGTCAGACTTTGGACAAAGCTTGGTACCCTGGCTTTGCCTAAACCAATATATATTGTCTATAGAAGACAGCCCCGTTTGGAAATTGCACAAGGGACACAAAAACACATATTTTTTCTCTCACAACCCCTTTGAATCAGCCCTGGAAAATATGGAGGCTTTTAATAATTCCAATCGATCTCAACTTGACATAGGGTGATTGTACTGGAAAAAAAACCACATCCCTTGATATAAGCACTGCAACTTTTGCACTTTGGATGATAGTATTTGCACGTAATGCACATATTATAAACATCGGAACACACATGAAGCTGTATGACATTAGTAGGATGATTCTGAGACTATAGATTTGGGGGGGCCAGCGTTTTGTGAGAGCTAGACTGGGTGAGACTGAGGCAGATTCACATACAACACTGTCCAAGTTTTAGGTTGAGCATTCAGGACAGCCACCCTGAATGCCACTCAGGCTGGACAGGCTTCAATAAAAAAGTATGTAAATGCTCCCTTGATCTCCCCCAGGGCTACACCAACGTCTGTCAGAATAGGGACACACTGTCTCAGTTCAGTGGAATTACCTCTATCTGGTCTCTGAAAGTAGGTAGGACTCAAAGATGAATATTCGCTGCAACATTATTAACAGTTTGAATGTATCACCGACACATTGGAATGTTAATTAGAGGACAGACCGTGATTGTATAAGAAAAGTTTAGTTCTAGGTAACCTTTAGTAATTTACTCAGCTTGCTCAGAAGCAAGCTATTGACTTTTTAACAGAACAGTTGAGAAGGATCACTGACCAGGATTTTAGACACCCTAATGGGTGTAAGTTTTACCAGACCTCACTCATCCCTTCCCCACTTTTACCTCAGGGTAATGTTAGAGTCGTGATCAAAGCACTGTTGTATGAACCAGGGATTTTATTATAATGTATTCATAGTGTAAATACATGCATGTGATTGACTAGGTGTATCTATATTGTCCGTAGCCTTGTTCCAATTGAGCGCTTATTAATTAGTTGTTTTTTATTTATTGCAAGTTTTTGCTGTTTTGTGTTCCAATAACGTGGAAAAAATATAACTTGTCTTCACAGTTCAGTTTTTCTGTAAATCCACAATGGACTGAGGAATTCTGTTTATTGATAGATTTTTGAGCTACAGACAGAAAAAATGACATACAATTGGATTACGGTGAATTAGTGAATAGGTTTGTGTATGTGAAATAAGCTAGTGGGGTTTTCACGTATAAAATATTGTTTTGCATGTTTATTTCTAGGTCACTGTTCATTTTATAATTTTGTGTTTCACAGTGAATGTCACAGTATAACCTAGTAGTACACAACCCTATTGTGTTTGCGCACACACCTCACACAAATTGGTGTTTATTTATTTATTATAATATGATGTGTAGCATCGGTAATAATAAAGAGTTTAAAACGGATGCAGTGGGAAGACTGTTTGTTCAAACCTTTGGTGTATCCTCCTGTTCTTTCAAATATTTCAAATGGAAATAGATTCATTTGACTAAAATGCGGACGTCACTCACTAGATGTCAGCACAGAGTTAACAAGATTCAATTAAAAGAAGGGGTGACTCAAATGTATCGTGGTCTTTCTGTTAGTAAATTAGTTGTTAAAGTTAAAGTGAACGGATGTTTGGTCAACGGAAGTTGGAACGAAGCAGAAAAATCGAAACCCGTGGTCACAAACAAAACTCGGGAAGCCACAAACAAAGAAACACAAAAAGCCGTTCAAATTGTTTTCCAAACATGACGAAGACAGACTCAGGCAGACCATTCCTCGCTGTTTCCCTGCAGGAATGTACTCCTTCATCTGGTTGTTTATATACACTAGCCCACAAGTGGGTTGATCTCCCAGGCAGTCGCCTCTCCTGGTGATAACCACGGCTAATTCACGTTTGAGTCTAACGCCGTGTTGGATGTCCTAGTTAGTGAAATAGCCTGTATAAGCCTCTCTGGGAGCCTGTCCAAAACCCAGACTTGTAACGGGCAGTGTAAGTAAAGTGCAAGGATGCCGGTTTGGGTCACACATAAACAGGGGCTTAGAGCGCTTAACAGTGAAATGAGGCTGGAAATAGAACGCAGCCAATGAAACTACATTTCCCAACACCAAGGGTGGATGGACGGGCTGCTTGACGCACACACTCCCTTTCACACAAACTTGCGGGAAGAGACACACACCAGCTTTCCTTGGGCCAGAAAGGGACAAAGGCACATACCTACCTGTGTGTGTGGTGGACTTTGTAGCAGGTCAACATTAGCCGCTGGCAATTTGGGATGACACACAAGCTCCCTCTATATCTCTCTCTCTATATATATACAGTATATGCACATGCACACACACACACATATGCACACACACATGCACACACGCAAATATGCACACACACACACACATGCACACACGCAAATATGCACACACACACACACATGCACACACGCAAATATACGCACACATGTACACACACACACAAATATACACACACACGGGTACTTTGTGACTCTGCCTCAGTGTGGCGTTTGGGTGGATCTGGTTACGTTCACTTTGCTGCCAGCAACAAAGAGGGGAATGTCTCTGCTACCAAGGCGAGGGGTGTGATAAGAGGAGGGCAAGAGAGGAAGAGGAAGGGAGCTGCCCAAGGTCTTCTTAGTGACGTTCATGGGCCTGCGTTTGTGTGTGTGTGTGTCTGCTAGTGTGGGGTTGTTGTGTGCAGGGGCATGTGTGTGTGATCCCTCTCCAACAGTGTACAGGTTTGTGTGGCGCGTGCTGATATCCTGCAGCACTACGGTACACCCTGTACCTGTGTCAAAAGACAGCACACACCAGGGGCAATGTGTACCAACATACCTCCAGGGCATCGCAGCATTACATCTAAATAATGGTTAGTTCGAGGACACTGATTACCCTAAAGAGACACGGAACCAAATGGCCCCGCTAGGAAAGAGGCACAGACTCAATGTAAGTGTTGGTAAGACTTGTTGACTTGAGACATTTGGATTATTTTGATTCTTATTACTATTGTTATTACTATTCATATTATTTGTTGCCAACCCTTATTGCTCCTGTTGCAGGTGACACAGAAAAACTGTCAGCCAGAATTCACTTTTTTGTACTTACCGGCTCATTGGCTCAAAGAATACACAGGATCCACAGAATACACTCTTTTGCTCTCTGGATAAACTTTTTTGTAGGTCAAACACACACACACACAAATACACATACACATACATACCCTGAACAATGAGGCAGTCATTCTTCCAAAGCCCTACAGTATAGTTTTGTTTGAGCTACTGTGTGTGTGTGTGTAGAATTGTGTCCTGGGTCTAATGCACCACATCATGGTCCTCCTTTAACGGCGGAAAAACTTTGCTTGGTTTTAAAGTGTTCTTTTACCTAAGCTCATTAAAACCTCTCTTGTGTAAAGGTACGTTTTACATCCCCCCTCTCTCTCACACACACACACACACACACACACACACACACACACACACACACACACACACACACGACATGCTTGCCACTTTAGAGGACAGGCTAGAAGCAATGGTAACCTGATAGGAAAGCGGCCATTGATCTCAGTAATTATAGCCAATTGTGGGGTTGTGTGATCCTCTCTAGAGAAGAAATGGCACACTTTTTGTGAGGGTTTGTATCCATGGAAAGACACATGCAAATAAACACGGCACTGTTTCAGTTCTGTGTTGCCATGCAGGCTCTCTGGGATGTTTCCTCACTTCTCTAGGGGAAGTCTGTACATTGGTTGGTTAGTGTCATTCAATCTCAAAGGGACTGTGCAGTTTTCAGTACGCATTAAGAAGAAATATTAAAACTATGCCCAAACACAAACAAACTCTTTTTGAATTTGTCCTTTTTAAGGTTCTCATTAGTAGTATGTAGCACAATTCATTAATAGTTAGATATTATACCTTGATCAACCTAAAGCACATAAACAGGCCCAAACTTCCGCCTGAGGTCACAAAGCTCAAGTAGATTTGGATTAGGAGTTAAAACACGTATTTTCCAAAGATTCCTGGTGTAAAGTATTCCCAGTGACGGCACAGAGCTGCAAACACTCAGACCCTCTTAAATCCCTGATCTTCACAGTTAGACCCCCACCCCCTCCGGATAGATTCTGACCCCCGCCCCCTGCCCCTCCCACTTCAATCTCTGAACTTTGACCTTCCTGGACCTACCTTCACTTGTCCATGTACGGTTACATTCCCTCTGCCCCTTTTCCACTTAGCGCTCTCTTTGGTAATACGCTTTCACAAACAGCCCGCGACAGGCAGCAGCATTGTTACGAGACAGAACCAAACCCCTGAGGCAACTAACAATGCTGTCACTGTCAAAAATCCTTACGTCAGCGAATTTCAGAACCACTCAAAAGAGAGTGTCACCAGCTGGGGAAGGAGTTTAGACCCAAACGCAGACATCTTCCAAGGTGTATTTAATAAAGGCACTCACGAAACACAGGAAGCAGGTAACAGCATGCAATGCCCACTCAAAGGGCCAACGAACAACCAGAACTTGAATACAAAAAGGTGAGCAATAATGAACCAATAAGCAAACCTAAACGAGACAAGGGGCAGGTGAAAACAATAATCGAATCAGGCCCAAAGGGCCAGGCTGTGACAAAGAGGGACATGGGAGGAAGGGTGTTTTTGCGGATACAGTGAGCGCACGGCGGCGTCTTCCTGCTCTCGGTCTCGATAGACGCAAAACGTGCTCGTCTCAACGAAAACAAACGGACGGCTACATTCAAAGGCAGCATTCGGTGGTCGGGTTCAGCACATTTGTCTCCTCCAGTGTCTGGCCTCTAGTTTGGTGAGTCGTCAGTGCAGTGTGAAGTAAATCTCATCAGAGGAGTTGATGAGTCATGCAGGCTGTTTATCTCGGGCGGCTGTCGAACCCATTACTCCCCGGGGGGCCCCCTGCTGATCACAGCCCGTGGCAAAGGTCAAGAATACAGTACATACCCTGCTTTGTGCACACACGCTACTGTTGTCCTTACACACACACTTGAGAATTCTTACATGTGTGCGCACACAGACTCAGACGTACTCCAGTAGGCCCTCGGCATCAGCCACTGTGCATTTCAGCGAACACGTAAACACACACTACACAGGAATTGCTGAACCACCATGTGACTCCCATTTGGGGTTAGCTTTCAATCTCTTAAGCCGGACAGTTGATTGAGAGGCCACCGGTGGACGAACCCGTTTAAGAGGATCAGATCCACACACACGCTTCCATCGGTGCCAGGGTGATCCAGGATGTACATGAAGCACGTTGGATTCGATTGAAAGGCTACTCCTGAAGAGAGGGGCTTGCTCGATGACCTCCATTGTCATGTCACTTCTAAACTGACCCAGGATGTTGGGTAATGCAAACACACACACACACACACACACACACACACACACACACACACGCACGCTAACCCCCCCCCACGCATACACTGATACAGATTATGTTCTGAGGTCATCTGCTTGGCTGCAGTTCTTAAATGGATCAACATTGAAAACCTTTCACTGATCCTTCTCAAAAGGTTGTCATTGGCCAGAGCTCTTGACTTAAACGTATTAAGTCTTAAAACCATTCCTCAATTAAGCATCACTTAAGACAACCTATGAGATAATACTTTTGTCTTGGGCGTGAATCAAATGCTACACTCTCATATAGTGTAAGTGTATAGCATGGGGTGCAGTTGTTTCATTATGTTCACACATTACCGTAGGCATACCTCATCTTCACAAGTACCAGCCGTGCTGATTCTTCTCTCTCATGCCGTCCTCACCTGGTCAACCTGCCATTCTAATGGACTTACGGTAGTGTCCTGAGCTGTAGGAACAGACAAGCTGCCGTTTGACTTCAAACCGTTTGATCATTTGACATAAAGAAAAAGCAATAGTAATGCTGGTTTCATACATTTGGGGAATCATTGCAGAGCCTAAATGTCATTGAAATCCATTTCCAGACTCATTTGTTCTAGGTTGGTCGATGAGATCACCAGTTCTTCGTTACTGTCAAATCTTTTTTTTTGCAAGTTAGTTGCTGTTGCTAGTTGCATAACATTTATTCCGTTTTATTTATTTATTTGCTTTGTTTTGGCTTCTTGAAAGTATTGTTTATAGCTGTAGGAGGTTTATTTAGGTCTTAAAGTTGGCTTTTTGAAATTGTTACACTATAATTATATACAAATTACATAAATATAAAATAAATATAAATATTTGCTGTTCTTGTTGCTACAGTTTTCTAAATTGTTATCCAACATGTTATCTATTTTAAACATTTTGTTAATTGTAAAAACAATTGTATCAAGATAAATAAAATAACTAACAAGGAACAATTCCGCAAAATGCAATCAAGAACAGAGACGTTTTTAATCTGGATTTAAAAGTAATCAGGCTTGCAGCAAGTCTCAGATCTTCTGGAAGTTAGTTCCAGCTATTCGCTGCACAGCAGCTAAACCTCACTTCATCTTTTTTTAGTTTTAACTCTGGGAACAGTTCAGAGACCTGCGCCGGGTTACCTGAGGTGGCTCGAAGGTCCATACTGAATGTCAGTAATGTATTTTGGCCCCAAATTATTTCGTGACTTGTAGGTGAGCAACAGTATTTAATTCTCTGACACACAGGGAGCCAGTGCAGTGGTCTGAGAATTGGTGTAATATGTTCAAATGTATTTGTGCAATAGAAATGGCAAAATCTAACTCAGTTAAAAACATATACGGCTTTATAGGACTTGTTCCCTAAGGCAGATAACATGGATCAAGAAAATGCGTTGGTCCTTCTGCAATAATGAAAGGGTATTTTCATATATAGAACACACACGCGCACACACACACACACACACACACACACACACACACACACACACACACACACACACACACACACACATATATATATATATATATATATACATATATAAATATATATATAGATATGGATATATATATATATATATATATATATATATAGATAGATAGATAATCAACTACATGTATAATAATCTCCTTGATGACTCTATTGATCATTTTATAAATAAGACATAATGTAACATACTTACATGCTTAAAACGAACATCAAATTACAGTCATGTCCAATTGTAGGCTATAGTGGCAACCAAGCAAAAAAGCAAAAGGACTCGATAGGGGGGTACAAGGGAGGAGGAGCAACTTTTAAAGACCCAGGTGGTCTTCAAACATCACAGTACAAATTCGTCTACAAGGTGACGCAGTATTTTAAGTACGCCGCGCTTTGTATTGTCCGAAAAGTATTTATTTAAAGGCCTCATGATTTGTAGCAGTAACCAACATACCGAGTTGCGTCGTGGTGGTGCTTCTTTGTAATCTCTCCACAAACTGGCAAAACGCACTTGCTTTTCCCTGGAAAGGATACAGATCTTCTTTGCCCGAACTTGTTGCGCTACAAACACTCTCGTCATTTACGAAGTAATATTAAGAACAAGGATTGGTGAAAGAAAATTTACAAAGACATGTTTAAGAAAAGCAAGTGTAAAGTGTTGGTGGATTATGCGTCAGAAGAGGACGACATCTCTTGGCATCAGCGCCAAACTTTTAAGGTAAGCAAGGAGCGAACAATTATTAAATCACATACGTCTTGTGCCCATTTAGGGTTAAATAAAAAATATTGCGCAACAAAGTAACAGACTTTATCAATTCAGCCTGGAGATTGTTGCACGGCCACGGAAGCACCTTCTTCTTTGGAATATATTTCACTCACTTTTCATAATTGACCGGTGGGAGCGAATATGTCAGTCATGAAACAGATCGACCACAGTGCGAGAAGAAAAGACCAAGGGTGTATATCTGAAGTTAGATAGCTGCAACTTTGGTCTATGACTTTGACTCTGAATGACTTTTCTTTAGTTAATGCATTTCAAATCAATGTTTCCTAAAACCACGTAATTAGATAATTGTGGATAAACATACTGTAAACTGTAAGCCTCGAAACCAATGTAGAAACCACTGGAACACATGACCAGGAATTTAAGTTAGTTCACAAGATCATATTTGTACTGTTTGGAATTGATTCCTTTGTTTTTGGAAAAATCAATCCTAATAGATCATCATGAAGGGATGAGATCCTTAGCACCCATCCCTATCTTAAACAAACACACACACACACGCACGCACGCACGCACGCACGCACGCACGCACACACACACACACACCCACACACACACACACACAGAGATAGAACATCTATCTCTATGCACATTTGCAAACACACACACACACACACACACACACACACACACTCATACTCTTTTCCTCTATCTTCAAGGAACATTTTATTCAGTGCCATTAATCTGACCCTTGACCACAGCAACACCTTGTCTACACCCGCTCAGCACATTTCTATTTACTCTGTGTGAATCTAGATCAGCCTAGAACATGATGTGCTTCTTAGGCCATCGCTGAGGGGCACTGACAGTGTTGTCCAACTTGCCTCATATGTTGTTATGATAACACACACACACACACACACACACACACACACACACACACACTCATACTCTTTTCCTCTATCTTCAAGGAACATTTTATTCAGTGCCATTAATCTTACCCTTGACCACAGCAACACCTTGTCTACACCCGCTCAGCACATTTCTATTTACTCTGTGTGAATCTAGATCAGCCTAGAACATGATGTGCTTCTCAGGCCATCGCCGAGGGGCACTGACAGTGTTGTCCAACTTGCCTCATATGTTGTTATGATAACGTCAGGATGATAGCTCTGTAACCCTTGGGGTGAATGTTAATGGCTGTTACCAAGTACTGCCCTGGGAACCAATACTAGCCATCATCAGACATAACAACTGGTCCTGGGCCAGTGGGATGTTCTTATTCCCAACAGGCAATGTTAGTGTTTGGGTGCAAAGCAGTGGCCCTAGATCAGGGTTAAAATCTTTCCCCAGAGTTTGGGAAATTCGTAGAGGGAGGTCTTCCCACATCGCCATGGGAAGGAAGCACAAGCAGGGTCGGGGGGTCAGGCCATAAAACGTCATAAAATGCTGTAAACAGCAGCTGATCTGCTATCACATTGAAAGGTCTCCACGTCAGGATCAAGCTAAATCTGACAGCAAAGTCAGACAATTTATTTGTAAAAACATGAGCTCTTGTCTACTCTTCCTAGCTGGCTACCTCACCCAGAAAGAGATGGAAAGCAAGATAAATCAAAATGACAAAAAGGAAAGGAAAATAGGGAAATGGGGACATTTAAAAAAATATATAAGAATAACAAAATAGCGCATTAAAAACGTCCGAGAAGCAGAGGTCGAAACAGGACACAATGGCAAGAGATGAAATGAAAACGGACAGGAGAAAGTCAGCTCTGCCGTGCGGAGGAAGAAGCCGAGAGGTGAAGAGTGATCCCCAAGGAAGGGGGAGGGGAGTGAGGGAGCAGGGAAGAAAGGATGGGAAGGTAATATCTTTGGGTTGGCCACAGTGCTCTAGGGCTGCTAGGTGGGCCTCTCCATACCAAGGTAGATTACACACCAATCTCTACCTAGGTCTGGGTCCCAGCTCAAGTCCAACAGGCGTCAACAGGCTGCCGTGTGTGCGTGGTTGTATAATCTTTTCCCCCCGATATATATGTTTAGGTATGCGTGTGTGTTTGTCTGCGTGTGTGTCTCTGTAGGGTTGTGTTTGCGTGTCCTGATTTGGACTATTTGAACAGGAAGACACTGTGCTACATTGATAATACCATTCGGGTTCAAGTGTAAAAGCTCTCTTTCTGAAACCGAACAAGGGTACCGCAAATCCAAAGGAAGACTTAAGACGGCCTTCAACTTGTATCAAACATTAAAGGTAGAAGAACAGAGGAGTTCAGAGACTTATCCTAAGCTGCAGGGGAGAGGTTTTAGACTTCTGAGAAGAAATTCTTTCTCCCCCACCCAAGATCAAACGCAAGTTGTGCCCCCTAGCTCCCAATTACAGAAATATTATAATCACACCATGATAAAGAGAAAACGTGGTTTTACGCAAAAACGATTTTGTCATATAGCCACAGTGCATTCAGGTCTACCACAAACGGCAAAATCAAATATAACCCTAGACTGTTGACTAGATTTTAGTCATGGAAATATTTTTTCACGGAGTAAGCATCTAATGTAATTATCGGTTGCCTCTTTGATCTTTGGGTGTTCAAATGTAATATTTTCTCTTGGCTCTGTTGATCTAGATTTGATCCAACTGTTTTTTGCAAGGTTCTACTGTACGGGTAAGTAGGAGGTAAGAAAGTGGGGTAGAAAGAGAGTAAAACCCCCTGACAGATGAAACCCAAACTCCTGTTCCCATGCAGTCAAAGTGTTGGTGGGAAAAAGTAGCGTCTCCCCTGGAAGTATTTGCAGAGCAACACACTTTGTGTCACTCAATGTTTTGGTCTGCCTCGATCCCTTTTCGTCTGTTTGCTCTCCAAACAAGTTATTAGGCCGTGTTGGATTGTTAAAGGTGTTTCTCTGTCTCTCATTGTGTGTGTGTGTGTGTGTGTGTGTGTGTGTGTGTGTGTGTTTTCATGTCTTTGATCGACTCTCGTGGCTCAGCCCCCATAGGCTTTGCTGAGACCGGTTCAACTGCCACATCTTTCTCCTCTCTCTTCTTCTCTCTCTTCTCCTCTCTCTTCTTCTCTCTCTCGGTCTCTGGCCTTAGGCTAGTTACGTCAGAGGTTTTCTTTCCAACATGCAGCAGTCACTTTTAATCGTTTAATATCATGAATTATCTTTCGGATCTTCTTCGGCTTAGTTCAGCAACCTGTTTTATGAGGTTTTTCTACGCCAAAAAAAGAAAGAAAGAGACAGAAATATAATATAGGTTTGGTCCCCTATCTTCCACAATTCTACACTAGATAAAAACAGAGTTCACCAACTATGTGTTATCTATACATTAATATTTACCAGATCCAAAAAGCTGTGATCCTAAAAAGAACAGACTGTGATAAGCCATAACAGTTATGTGTGATATGCTTCAGATAAGCCATAACAGTTATGTGTGATATGCTTCAGATATGCCATTAACAGTGGATATTTTTTACATATTTTCTCATGGTCGGAGCGAGAAAGGTGATAGTACCTATATAGTATATAGATAGTATAGTAGAATTTGTGCCATTGTTCTTTTTTCCCCCTTTTCCTATTTCTCCATTCCCTGAAAATAAGTGGGGAGTTCAGATGCTTTCCTCACCTCTCTTCCCCTTCACCCCCCATCTAAAGACACTGTGTTTATGCTGGTGTTCCAGAAATAGGCTAGTACCTCTGGCTTACAGGAAAGGCTCCAAACACTCCGCTGTGTGTGTGTGTGTGTGTGTGTGTGTGTGTGTGTTTGTGGGATTTCGGCGAGGCATTTGCTTGTGCAGGTGTGTGTGGTAGGGCGATATTGGCTGGCGTGTGTGTTTGTGTGCGTATGTCTACGTGTGTGTGTGTTACAACTGATTGGACAGCTGTGATGTATTGTGTCTGCCAGTGAGTTGTACTTACCCCACACTGTGTGTGCTTTCAGGATAAGGAGCCCGAAGGAGAGGAAGAGGAGGAGGTGGCGGCAGGCCCCGTCTCCAAAGTAAACAATCCCAAATCCTTTGGCAACACCCTCAACTCTGTTCCCATAAATACACACCACCTCTTCAATCAGAGCCAGCCTGTTATCAATCTTACCTTTTTATTTTACATTCCTTCCCTCGCTCTCTACTTCCCCTCACACACACACCATGTCATCATGGTAACCTGCCCTGTGGCAACCCAATGACTTCATGTGGATACACACTCTGTGTTCTATGTTGGGGTGTCATCCAGTGAACACACACACACTCTGTGTTCTATGTTTGGGTATCATCCAGTGGACACACACACACTCTGTGTTCTATGTTGGGGTGTCATCCAGTGGACACACACACTCTGTGTTCTATGTTTGGGTGTCATCCAGTGAACACAACACACACTCTGTGTTCTATGTTTGGGTATCATCCAGTAGACATACACAGTCTGTTCTATGTTTGGATGTTATCCAGTAAACACACACACACTCTGTGTTCTATGTTTTGGTGTCATCCAGTGGACACACACACTCTTTGTTCTATGTTTGGGTGTCATCCAGTGGACACACACACTCTGTGTTCTATGTTGGGGTGTCATCCAGTGGACACACACACTCTGTGTTCTATGTTTGGGTATCATCCAGTGGACACACACACTCTGTGTTCTATGTTTGGGTGTCATCCAGTGGACACACACACTCTGTGTTCTATGTTGGGGTGTCATCCAGTGGACACACACACTCTGTGTTCTATGTTTGGGTGTCATCCAGTGGACACACACTCTGTGTTCTATGTTTGGGTGTCATCCAGTGGACACACACACTCTGTGTTCTATGTTTGGGTGTTATCCAGTACACACTCTGTTTGTTTCCACCCGTTCAACCCAGCATATTCTAACTACCACCACTAATATTGCTCACTCGCTTGAGTTCTCTCTGTCTGAGTCTACAGCAAGAACACACACATACACAGGCATTTACACACAGAGATACACACACGCACACGTACACACACACCTGATACTGCTGGGTAAAACCAGGACAAGTGTGGCTTCTCCTAGCTTCTCCTTTTGTGTCCCTGCTCTGGCTCTTACCCCAACCCAACCTGTGTGTGTGTGTGTGTGTGTGTGTGTGTGGGGGGGGCATGGTTGGACTTGTCAATAACCTCGCTCTACTTCCTAATCCTGTCATGTTCCAACAAAACAGTAGCTGCTAAAGGAATCATCTGGGTGTTGGAGACACCTAGGTGAGCCAGTTCACAGGATGTGCTGCTATTTCAGAACCTGTTTGTGTGAGGATTTGTGTGGCTGAAAGACAGAGAGAGAGAGCGTGTGTGTGTGTGTGTGTGTGTGTGTGTGTGTGTGTATGTGTGTGTGTGTCGGCAGGGGGTGAGGGGTGGTGGGGGCGGGGGTTATAGGAAACATCACATTCTTTCGAGGAGTTGGAAGTGGAACAATTGCTTTGAAAGAAAAACAAGGCCGAAAATAGCCGCAGCGGCCTGGACGATGTAGATACTGACCCTCACAATGATTGGCCTTGGAGACCATTCCTACAATTAGCTATGGCAACCAAGTTAGTGATGAAACCCAAGGAGTGATATAATATGAATAATCATATTATGTAGGATAATTATGAGTTGTGATGGACATGGATATCATGTCAGTTTTAGCGGTGTTGGAAAGTTTCTTTGTGCTAGATTACCCGATTTTAAATTCTATATTAAACTTGATTTAACGAGTCCCCAGTCCAAAACGCTTGTCCCAATCTCCAACTGGGAAAGGTTCCATATTTCCGTTGGTACTTTGATGGCTCATAGACCAAAGATCTTAGTAGCAAGTACTCTGTTGGAATGCCCCATTTTAATCAGGCAGTAAAGGTATTATGAAAGAATTCAGTGCAATAAGAGCTCCATTGTTGTGGCTGGTACCAGGGGGTAGACCTCCACCACTTAGAGAGCTTAGTGTGGGGCTGGCTGGCTGGCTGGCTGGCTGGCTGGCTGGCTGGCTGGGGCAGAGGTAGACATTACCGAAGGCCAGCCAGCTTTTGCTCGGATGGTCTACCCCTAGGGCTTTGAAAACCGGCTGACCAGCTCACTGTATGCAGGTACACGCACCCAGACCCTTACTGGACAAGCCTAAACACACAGACGGTAAAAATATACACTCACACACACAAAACTTGTCGCTATCCGTGTCACGGAAGGCATTCAGTAGTTCATTAAATCGCAAGCCTTCAAAATGTATTCAAATTGAACATTTGTGGAAGCTGAACTAAAAGCAAGGAAGGCTTAGTTCGAATTTTAAGATCAGCGCAGTTTGGGGGGCAGTGACTTTGAAGGACAGTAAAAGCAAATATCGATGCAGTGTAATGAAAGGGTCCTGAAGTAAACAAGTTTTGTTCGAAGGAAATTATAAATGATTATTCACTTTTCCCTTTGAGCTATGGGGGCTGAGGATTAAGATTGAGCGAGCACAACACATTGGGAAACTAACGCTAAAAACACTGTTTAACACCACCCACAAACAAAAGAGAGATTGTACCTAGAGCGTTTGAGTGCCCTCGGACTTCTCACACATAATGAGCAGTGAAATACCCAACCAAAGCTATGGAGTGGTGTTAGCCGTGTTTCTTCAGAACGCCTTTTGGACGCTTTGCAACGAATGGCTACCTCTTTTAGTTAAGACACATTACGTTCTCCTCCTTCAATGCCGTTCATTCGAAATAACGTCTGACACTTCGAAGACCCTGCATGATGTTAAAACACCTGTAACAATCTGACCAATAAAACAATGGGGTGAGATTCATAACTACATAGGAGGATTAAGGACGTTTATAAAAGTAAGAACTTGAATTGAAAAATATCAAAACAACATACCACTTTTACAGGAAAACAAGCCTGATACGCTATGATCCAAGTATTATGATGCTTTGCAACACATCACTCCCAACATTGCTGGCAGCTATTTGTAACAGGTTCCCCACGGTACTATTGGCAACACAGAGGGAACGGAGAGAGAAAGAGAACGTGGGGAGAGAGAATGAGGGATGGATGTGGAGAAATACCACAAAGAAGGAGTCCTGTTAATCATTCCTGATAAGAGCCAATCTCATAAAGGGAGGACAGCGTTCTTGCTCCCCCTCAGCAATGAGATGATGAAGAGGATGAAGAGGGAGAAGGGTCAAACGTAGAGGACCCTGTGTGTGTGTGTGAGTGTGTGTGTGTGTGTGTGTGTGTGTGTGTGTGTGTGAGTGTGTGTGTGTGTGTGTGTGTGTGTGTGTGTGTGTGTGTGTGTGTGTGTGTGAGTGTGTGTGTGTGTGTGTGTGTGTGTGTGTGTGTGTGTGTGTGTGTGTATTCGCTGCCGGAGTTTGGTTACAGTGGTGAGATGATGAAGAGGATGGAGAGGGAGAAGGGTCAAACGTAGAGGACCCTGTGTGTGTGTGTGTGTGTGTGTGTGTGTGTGTGTGTGTGTATTCGCTGCCAGAGTTTGGTCACAGTGTGAATAAAAAAAACTAAAATGTGACGTCGCAAAAGGAAGGACATTAAAAGTAAAAGCTGAATAAGCCTCAAAACACATTGGCTTTCATAGCCTGTTCACTGAGCTACACTGGGGCCAGTCAAACGTAACCCTGCTAAGTACATGTGAGTTGGAAAGTACAACTCTGAAGAATGCAACTTTGGCTCCCGTGGTGTTCCCATGGTGCTCCTGTCTGGGTGTTTTACAAACCGCCTTTGTCCACAGCAGTTGTTTGTTGCTTGTGCAGTCACATCCTCTGCTTAGGAACAAAAGAGGCCTTACAAAGGTGATACAGAAACGAGTACATTTGTGTACGTGTGTGTGTGTGTGTGTGTGTGTGTGTGTGTGTGTGTGTGTGTGTTTTATAAATATAGGGAGAAACAAGGATTTAACTCAATTTCATAAACAAAAGAAAGCAAAAGCAAAGACAAAATGCATCCAACTGAACTTGGAACACTCTCAAGCAAACCTTCTGAGAAGAAGCAGATAAAAACAGGGCTAAGCTACATTGCATTGACACTTGACTCCCGGAACAGTTCCCAAGGAGAAACGTTTGGCTGTAAGTTGGCATGGGTATGGTTGGGAGAGGGCTGTTGGAAGACTGGAATTCGGATGCAACACACTGGAGCGCAAATCAAACTCTCAAGGACCCTTAACTGAATTTCCCCCTTTCTTTCTTTCTTTCTTTCTTTCTTTCTTTCTTTCTTTCTTTCTTTCTTTCTTTCTTTCTTTCTTTCTTTCTTTCTTTCTTTCTTTCTTTCTTTCTTTCTTTCTTTCTTTCTTTCTTTCTCCATATAATGTAGGCACTGTGACATGCTGCTGCTATCAATGACCCACCACACACAATAGCTATCCCTTGATAACATAGCTGGTTAGCGAAAAAAGTTGTTGTTTGAAACTTTCTGCCATTTGTCTGTTTATGTTTGGGTCTTCCAGGAAGCCAAAGTTAAAAAGATAAAGGCCAAGAAGGAACGGAAGGAAAATAAGCTGTTCTCTTCTAAAGATGACGAACACTTTCTACTGACCGGCGTCAAACTGGCTGACAGAAGAGGGTGAGTCACCTTGCCTTCCTTAACATGGCGTATTACCCAGACACAATTCCCAATTTATTCAAACATTTTGGTCACCATCATACACCGTTAGCTAGATAATAGGTAATTTACAGTCAGAAGCTTGACAGCAATTCACTGATGGTAAAATGTGCTTTTGTAATAACAAGAAGACTTGTGTTTTCGATTGCTTACAAACTTTTTTGGACTCCATAGCTCTTTTATAAAAACAATAACACAGCCACCGTAACAGAAAACATGCTTTTCAAATGGTTGCCCGTCTTCTGCAAAGGATAGTAACATCACCAAAACAAAAGAACACCTGCTACAAAACCAGATATCGCGCAAAAAACAAACTATTGCCAACTATTGTGATAACTTGTTATCTGGTAAGGTGGGTAAAGGGAAACCGTTTGTGGATTTGCTTTGCTTGAAATACACAAGGCGAAAACATTTACAATGGAGGCTATGCTAGATCCTGTCTTTGCCAGCCCACATCAACTTCATCCCCGGTCCTTAAGGAAATTGGATCTATGGAGGTGGAAATTGGAGTAAATCACCAGACTGACACAAGCACAATACCTTTGAGAATGGTTTTACAATAGCTTACTATGTGGAGAACAGCACCACTCCCCAGAGCCTCTTGAACGAACTGTTTCCCCATCCGATCCTAAATAAATGCACACCCTCGTGTTCCAATTTCCGTTTAAAGCGCAGCGTAGTTTTCCTTCTCGCACACACCTATATGGCTATATACAGTAGGCAGACAATGGGCGCAGTGTAGGTTGGTATGCTGCAACCTTTTGATTGTCTACTAATGAGCTCATGCTCTCTTCCTTTCAATGTGTGCGGTCAAGGTCCCACAAGAAAATCAAAGATGGCGAGAAAGACAAGAAGGACAAGTCTTTAACCGAGAAGAGCCACTGTTTCTGGGACAGTGTGACCATGACCATGCGGCAAATCACGCCCACCAGGAAGTTGGACAAGATGGAGGGCTGGGAGCCCCCTCGGGTGGCGGAAAACGACACGAGGCCGCCCTGCGAAGACACGGAGGCCCACAGCGGGACCAGGGGCTCGCCTGTCTCCTTCCCCGAGGCCCTGGAGCTCCCACTGGGGCTGCCCTCCTGGGCTGGACTGGGCCTGGAGGGGGACTCCTCGCACTATGCCAACCTGTCCGACTCCAAGGATTCCACGACTGTCCGGTGGACTGCGCGCGCCAAAGGCAGGCTGGCCGGCATCAGGAGACTAAGTCGCGGCAGTGTGGCAGAGAGTTCGTGGGAGGGTTTTAAATAGAAACCCCGCCCCCTTTACCTGACAACTCTCCAATGATCTGCTCCAATGAAAATCAAAAGGGGAAGAACAAAGCACCTATTTAGCGGTGTTTCCTGAAGAACGGTTGTTTTTTGTGGTCCTGTCCTGCGCGGAGACTGCCCCTTCACAATGGCTGCACCTTTACAGACACCATAAGTCAGCAATTGCAGACGTTGAAGTAAGCAAATGTAAAAGTCAGAGCTAGAAATATAAGGGCTGGTTAACTTATGTGAGGAGCTGGGCGGCCATCTTGAAGACGATTGAGGTTAAGGTTGACATTTTTTGCAGGAGACACATATGCCTAACAGTACCCTTTAAACCGTACTATTCACTGGCCTTTTAGAGATTTTAGAGATTTTAGAATACTGAGAAAATGTTTTACTGGACAACTATGCAATGCAACTGATTTGAGAAAACGAGGCTACTGTAGAATTAATTTTTGCCTCTTGCAGTTTCTCCTTCAATGCAGTCACTATGTGCGAGAGAGACATTTCAAAGCCTTACCTTAACTAAAGTATGTTTGTGCACTCACGTTGTCTGCTTACCATAAATAATTATTTTGTGGGGACCTAAATCATTAGTGCTGTTGGATGTGTGCTGTGTGTGTATGAATTGTGTGTTTGGAGAAAACAAAAATTTAAGAGCAGTGATCTGGCAAGATAACGATCCTGGAAAACGCTTTGAGAAAAAGAAAAGTGCACTAATAGATCATTTTTCTATTGAAATGTCAAGCATCGGGCTTACTTAATGTCAAGCATCGGGGATATGAACAGGGGATTCATATATTATTTGTGTGTGTGTGTGTGTGTGAGTGAGAGAGAGAGAGAGAGAGAGAGAGAGAGAGAGAGAGAGAGAGAGAGAGAGAGAGAGAGAGAGAGAGAGAGAGAGAGAGAGAGAGAGAGAGAGAGAGAGAGAGAGAGAGAGAGAGAGAGAGAGAGAGAGAGAGAGAGAGAGAGTGAGTGCGTGCGTGTCCATAAGAGTGGCTGCTTATTAAGTGTGTCACCCTAGTGTTAGTGAATCCAGTATGTTACAGCCGGTAGCTGAATAAGAACTATTTATCAATATGGTGATAGACAGAGCCAAATTATCCGCCACACTGACTACTTTGGCCCTAAGAGACTGATGCCGTGATGTGCCGGTTACTTTATGTACATTACATAATAATTTTGCGTTAATAGACTACTAGGCCAAAGCCGCCACCATTTTCAACCAAACTATAGTATGCAAAAATATTTTCATTAATGAAAATACTGTTTGTGAATCCCTCCTGTGTCTGTATGTTTTTGCAGCCTAAACTGTTTGCGTATGTGCAGTTTAATGAATACACATTAACAAATGTTTGACATTTGGAAAAGAATGATTGGAGATTGTTGTGTCTAATGTAATATTTATGCCCCCAAGCACTGTAGGTGCTTGAACAATTGGACCAAATCTTATTAGTTATTTTTGTCTTTTTGCTTTATCTTAGCAAAGCTAGTGCTGAGACTGTTATTTTACGACCTAGTTTGTACACCAAGATGTTATTTTACAAGCTAGTTTGTACACCAAGACTGCCAAGGATGGCTTTAACATGTATTTTCCAAAGCCAGGGTCACATTTCTTAACAAGAATAAAGATATGGTCAGTAGACAACCTTGCTGTGCTTTTTTCAACACTTGTGAAGTAACCCCCTACTCAGATTTACCGTGCCTTGGTGTCAAACAGGGAAAGTTTACACCCATAATAGGACCAACTGGACAGTTGCCTTTCATTTGAACCCACCACAAAGCTGATGTCAGGTCAGATGACTTGGATTGGCCTCTATTGCCTTTTAGATTTAATATTTTTAAAGCCAATGTCAATCTTTTAATGCAAATTGATGTTAGTGGAAAATGGAAAATTCCCAAATATTTCTAGTGAACATTACATTAATAACAGTTTCATACCACATAAAATTAAACACAGCAACTAAATCCAGCAAACATCAGCAAAAACTAAGAAGTTCTGGACTAATATCACTTTCCAGCCTGAGTCCTAAATTCCAATCAGTAAAAAGATGAATTTACAAAGCAAAAACTTTTGTTGTGTGTTCATATTACGTCAAACATTTAAAGTTAAGGAACCATACTGAAGAGAAAAACTGATTCTTTCAATTGATATAAATATATACTATATGATTATTTGAGGGTTAATCATCCTGTCTCTAAAAGCTTTTGCACTCCAATTTTAACAAAAATATTTGTTTGCCATACTCCATCAGATACCTCAAATGATCACCATTTTAAATACAAAAAATTAAGACGTGTGAAGGGTTCACTATCACTTAGACACTAGAAAACACAGCACAACCATGGATAAGTCGAGGAGCATGGAGGGGCATTAAAAGACCTTTGTGCCCCATCATC
This sequence comes from Aplochiton taeniatus, assembly GCA_017639675.1. Lineage (NCBI taxonomy): Eukaryota > Metazoa > Chordata > Actinopteri > Galaxiiformes > Galaxiidae > Aplochiton > Aplochiton taeniatus. The sequence continues at coordinate 4,056,355 of CM030185.1, read as the reverse complement.
CCACACAGCCCATAGCCCTGAACTGCAGTCCTTCAGTTCCCTAGAAACTGCTGGTTACGCTACAAGAAATTACAACTGGATTGAGTTGTGGTGCTCAAATCTTGGCCAAGTGAGACCAGTTTCGCAAAGAGGAATACATTTTAAATCTGAGAGGTTGTGTTGTGTTTTCTAGTGTTTCTAGTTCTCTTTTTTTTTTTGGTCCTCCCTCTACCAACCCCCATGCCCTCCAACCATCAAGCCAGTGTCCAACATCCTCAAAAAGGATTAACAATTGTACGATGTGGCATGTTTATATATCAATGCACCTGCATACAGTATAACTGCTATCAACCCACATGTAATGTGAGTTTGTGTTTCAGTGATCAGCAGGGGAGTCGAATGTCGGGGGGTGGGGGGGTGGAAAGTGGGACCAGGGCCCCACTGGGGAGAGGTCTCTTGAGAGCCAGGAATGAAACGTTTTTTTTTTTTGTATGTTTGTTTTTTGTGCAATATTTTATTTCTAAGTAATTAGTGTCGGAACTACATTAAAATTGGCTGAATAAATCGTTTGAGAGACTGAACCATGTACCCCCTCAAAAACAGTAGTCTCCGAGGCCCCTCTTCCGAAAGGTGCCAAATGGTTTAGTCCGCCCCTGTAGGCCTACATGACTAACTCAGCTAATTGAATCGCGTGGGGCTGCTACTGATTCCGGAGCACCAACTTGCCACCAGCTATCAGCTATTGCCTTGTGTATAGCACCTTGAATAGCCTGCATGAAATGTGCTGTACAAATCAAAGTCAGGAGAGCCCCAGACTTCCCTGTGCTCCTCAACGGCGACTCCCATGCAGGCTATCGGCGCTCTCCTTCGTAAGCTCCCCGGCATGGGAAGGAGTCAGTCTATGCAGGGTTAACGCCCCCCCCCCCCCCCCCCCCCCCCCCCCCCCCCCCCCCCCCGGCACAGCGCCTCCGGGTGAGATGGCTGGGACGTTCGCCTCTGGCCAGGCGGACCGACGCGAGCCCGTGTGGCCTTGCCTCCCAGCTATCGAAGCTTATCAGCCTGGCTCTGCCGCTGGACCCGTCAAGCTGAGGGCACCGGTGACGTCCCACGCGACAAAAGTCGAGGGCTTTATGGAGTTAGTTCGTTTCCCTCCCGCTGCCCCTTTAGAGCACAACCTGATGGCTCTCTTTTGGTGTGCGGTCTCCGGCCTTTGCCTTTGGCCAAGGACAAGTTGAGGAGCAGGTGGATTGACCGCTCACATCACTGCGCGGTGTCGCGCTCCCTGACCCCTCAGTGGGATCCAGCGCTTGTTTAACTCACACGGGTTAAAACTACATTTCAGCCTCTGGGTCAGGTTCGGCTTAGATTTCTGTCGGCCCAAAACGGCTCTGCCTTTGGCTCTAACAAGTTTGCTAGCTACAAAATCAGTGTAAACCAAGCTATGCTGACCATAATAAAGTATACTATCATAGCTGATCATCAGATCAAATTGGCATAGGCCATTGGCATTTGACTAATTTCCTTTAAAACAAAATACATAGGCTTGATAAAGCTTTGTGAAGGTGTCAAAAAAAATAAGGTCTAATGATTATTTGCAAACCATTTGCGCCTTTTGTAAGAGCCATTGTCTCAGAGATCACTATTTTTTGGAGGGTACAAGGTGCAGTCTAACCAGTGAACCAATTTGAATGCATTTATGACACTAATTACTTAATAAAAAATGTAATATTGCAAAAAAGATTAACAAAACAAAAAACCTGTTTAATTCCTGGCTTTTGAGGGCCTCAGCCCCACTTTTCCCCCGACCTCGACGCCCCTGGCTATAATTACAGACTGTGTGGGCTAAAACGCTCAAGAAGACTATTTCTCCTTGACAATAATTCACTAGCCTACATGTTTACAATCAGGTAAGCAGACTATTTAAAATATGCAATAATTAAGATCAGTGTAGGCCTATATGATCAAATAGGGGCATGAGAATGTGCAAGAGGCCACCAAATTTGGGCTACTTTTTCCCACTGTCTTCCTACTCCATATCCCTTGTGGAAAGCCCTGGAAAGACCTTGGGGATGATGAATACTTAAATAAAGATGAAGACAAGAAGAGCATGATACTCTGAGCAAACCTCATTTAACCATAGTAAAGCAATTGTAGGCTGCAGTATGTTGAGAAAGGAGGGTTACAATGTCGTGAGATTTCCAACTGTGCACGCGCAAGCACGTATCATATTTCGGCTTGTTGAAATGTGGCATGAACAGTTTATTAGTGACTAATAACCACCACAGAGTTGTGTATAGTTGTTGGTTAAATCATTTGTTAAAAAAAAATACATTTTGGGAGAAAGAGGAAGGGGGTCCACAGAGACTCACACAACTCAGCTGTGATAGATTCCTGTGATATTACAGCCATTTGGAAAGGCAGCTCAAACGGCTGGAGAGAAGTGATAGTTTGTGTGGATCTAAAACCAAAACCAGAATGTGATGATTGTGTTTAAATTCATAGTTATTGTCTTGAACTATTACCTATCAATTCATCGGAGTATGACCTGCTCAATGGAGCAGCATGTGAAAACTACCACTGGACTCTCATAGTAGGTTAAAACGTAATGGCACTTTATTTTAGAAGTATGCTAAATTTGTTTCTGAAATAGTTTGACATATTAGCTATACTTTGTATGAGTGGTAAAGGCTACTTATCCAAATGAGAAAGGGTCATTGCACATTGACCATTATAGAGCTTCTCTGGACAAAATAAATGAATGCAAGGATATAGTAGTCATCAAAAGCCGCTTTTAAAATAGTAGGCCTTTTTAATATGGTACCCTATCTGAAAAAACAGACACTTGACAATGTTCCGGAATCCATGATTAGGCCATCGTTTACACCTGGCTCACGCAGGCGTAGGGGACCCAAGTTAATACAGGTCCCAAGTTCATCTAGAACACCGGCTGAAAATGGACATATATATATATATATATATATATATATATGCCTACAAGAACTGTCAAAAGTTAAAACATATTTATACTAACCAGACAGGGATGCCTTTATAGAAATGTTTAATAACTATCCCCCAAAATGCATGATAGTACCAACAACAATAGCCTTTATACCCAGTTACATAGAAGTTATTGTCAAAGGAATGTTACAAAAGTCAAAGAAAGGATACAAAATAGTTTGTTGTTTTTTTTCATAAATAATGTTATACATTTTTTACTTTGACAGTCCAGACAAAAGTAAATTGTACAAAAGGGTTGTACAGCAAATGCAATTGTACAAATATTTTTTTTAGTGTCAATGCCCCAAGTATATGCACAGCACGGCAGAAATAGACAAAAGGATGTACGTAAACAGATCAGTCTCCAACTACATATGATGTGAATTCAGTTACTGAGGACAAGCAACACGAAAACCTCAAGCTAATCAAGCCTGAATAAAAGGATATATTACCAAAACAAAAATGTCTCGCCCCAAAGATGCTCACTGCTAACAAATCAGTTAAAGTGTCTGCTGAATGTTCTGACACACGTTACCCTGTTGACAACGATATACAATTACACAACATAATCACCAACTTTTTTCATTGGTTCCTGATTTTCCCCCCATCTTCCAGACAAGAAACACAGTACAAAAAGAAGCAAAAACATAAAGCAGAGAATATTTCCTCTTTGGAGCCCTTTGTAATTAGGTTACAGAAACATGAACTCATACACTTGACACTGAGTACAAGAGGAGAGCATTATATAGGGGGAGAGGGATGGATGGGTCCATCTCCTGGAGAACCAGAAGCTGCTTTAGAACTTGAAGAGGTCGATAAAGTGCTGGGGAGAGACCGGCATGAGGCAGTTGTCTGGGTGGTTAGCCGTACAAGGATGACCAGAGTCCTAGATTACAACAGAGAAAAAAAAATCTGGTTAGCATGCTTTCTAGAGTTACTACAGTTAAGGCCTGTGTAGGCAGGTTGACATTTATTGTACATACTGACACTGCAAGAAAGAGAGGAATTACAAGTGATGGCTGAAAAGACTGACAGCAAAGAGCTCTCTAGCAAACCAATGACAATGCAGAGGAATGTATGACCCAATAAAACACCATAAAATGGGATAGTACTGTTCAAGAAACATTCCTGGAGACATAGACAGAAACAGTAGACAGAGAATATCTCATAAGATCAGTTTCAGTGAGTTACAAGTAAAAAAAAAAAAGGCAACTAAAGATACAGACAGCAAGGCATGATGGGAAAGGAAGTACCTTTAATAATAGCGCCAGGTGGCGATCCTTTAGAAGGAACCAGGAAGAAAGGAAGCAGAGAGGGGCAGAAAGTAGAGAGAGGGATGCAAAAAGAGGCCAATGTTTAGAGACTAAAATTATTTTGGACAGGAAAAGTAATTAGGAATAGTTGTGGTTCTGTAGGTCTAACCTTAAAGTTGGGCCTTATTTTGCCCGAGTTTCATTCGGAAAACATGTTTATTTATTCCCTGACCCCCAACAGGAATGAATGGAATCACTTCACAGATTAAGGTTTCCTACTTGAGCAACTTGCCTGGCCTTATTGGATTAGAATAATTAGCGCATAGCTGTTAGCATTAGGGTTAGCTAACAATGCTAACCTGGGTCATTCATACACTTGCTCACCCTTTAGTGAATAGTGTGTTCATTGTTATAGAAAACTAGACCAAAGTGTTATGTTGGGCTGTATCTAATAAAAGGGTTAGCAAAAGCTATGGTTTTGACCTCAGTATGTTCAACTGGTTACAGGGAATGTGGCTCTTAGCAGTAACCTAAATACCCAAAAAGGTTTTTCAACTTCCAACGCACATTCGGACACTGATGGTGGTCACTATTAGTATGAGAGAGATTGCTTCATTCGACCCGAGTTTCTCAGAACCACTTCTCCAACTGATAAAACATTTTTCTTGGCTCAGTGAATCAGGGACATCGGTCTTAACACGACAGCACATTTTGGACTCCATAAACAAACCCTTAGGTCAGCTAGACACAAACCCAAGGTCCTTGGCTTTCAAAAATCTCAAAGGAAAACCGTAGGATGACTCCATCCCACAAAACGCAATAGTCACATGTTTGCCTTCATTTCTCTCCCGTTGTTCTAAAGAGGTTGTTCGTGGTAACGCTGTAGATGTTGTTTGTTCTCTACCTTCCAGAAGAGCATGCTACAATGTCGGCAGAAGTGCAGGGTGTCTCCGTACTGCTCCCTCTTGGGGTAGTACTTCTGCAAGGTGAAGTACAGCCGCTTCCAGTCAACGTGGCCTCGCTCCGACAGGATCAAATGCCTACAGAACTGTATGCACGGAGAAACACAGAGCGCCATTGAGCTAGAGCCATTAAAAATAGTCCCCAACCCAAAGACTCAGGGCAAAGTGATTCAAATTACAGTAGTTAACTCACAAGCTAAATGGTGTACTGTGTAGGTGTGTGTGTGTGTGTGTGTGTGTGTGTGTGTGTGTGTGTGTGTAATAAAAAGGCAGGTAGAAATAGGCCTCGTTGTTGTGAAATGGCAACAGTGCTCTCTAGTGGCCTTAGTAAGATTACACTCCAAGATGGACAACATTAAACTAAATTGGATATTTACCACGAAGTATGTTTGCAATGATTAGACCATTAGACCAACAATTATGTCTACATATGTCGTTCTACGTTACGTGAAGGCCTGGGGCCCCTAACCTGTTTCTCTGAGAAGTGAAAGTGGCAAAGCTTCTTCCACAGCTGTCGGTCTTCACTGAGCGTGTGCAACGTGGGGGTGGTCTGTCCTAGGTTGATAATGTCGCAGGCGTCGGAGAACTTGTACAGGATGTTGTTCTGCATGTGCAGCGGCAAGTCACTGAGCGTCATCCCATTGGACAGTTGCTGAAAAGCCAACCAACCAATGAGGCGTGAGTTAAGGCACGTCATAGAAAAACTGTGACTGCTTAGCTGTTTACTGTACTGACCTTCCTACATACGCTTCATGGTTTTAACATTTATGTCAATCAGCTACTGTTGTCATTTGCTGAAAATTACTCAGGCTCTGAATGAAATGAACAGCCACTTCTCTTGTAAAGGCTGCACTAATAACAATCACGCCTCTTCATCAGCTCGTTCATGTTTTTTTTAGACCAACCACCAGTTGATGGCAACACAATGTGGCTGTTCAGTCCAAGTGACTCATTTGACCTCTATGTCAAGGTCACGGGTGGCGGCTGCATTCCAGAGGGCCATCCTCCACTGTGCTGGTGCTTGTGAGTGAGCACTTGGCAGGAGGCCATGAGGGATTAGGTCCCGGGGGACTTTTCATTTTTCAAACCCTTGGACTCCATGCTTTTAGGCAGTTGGCCAACTTTAAAATAGAGCCTTTAAGGGATGGACATGAGAAAAGCTACAGCGGCACAAAGGCCATTATCTGAGTAGACGGTGCACAAACATTCTACCTAAAAAAAACGAAACATATCCCAAGCACACACATACATACGGCACAGAAATGCTTGTGGTACGCGCGCGCGCACGCACGCACGCACGCACGCACACCCACGACCGCAGGTCTGTACCTTGGGGATCTGCAGGTTGTTGAGCTGTTGCTGCCAGTTGAAGATGGCCTCCAGCCGGCACACCCAGATGTTGACGTTGCCCACCAGGACGCACTTGCCCATGCCTTTGGTCAGGATGCACAGCGTGGAGCTCAGGTCCTGCAGCAGGTCCTTGATGAGGCGTGGGTTCTGTTGGTCGTCCAGGACTGCCAACAACAGTGGCAATAGGAGTACATTAAAACAACCAGAGGTGCCATCATCCCAGAGCAGGCACGGCGCTACACCGGGGCCAGGGGGGGCTATAGCCCCGTCACAAAAGCCCCAGGCAAGCCCACTCAAGCATTTCGGTATTGTTATTATTATTTTCCATAAAGAAATATGTAAAAGTGAATAACCAGCCATTCGGTTCCCAATCCGATCCCTAGCTAATTGCTCATCCCGCGCGTGTACCCTATGACGTGTGTGTGTGTGTGTGTGTGTGTGTGTGTGTGTGCTTGGGGGTGTCTGACATGCTCACGCTCGTAAGCCACGTTATAGAGATGGACCGTTTTCTGATCAAGAGAGAAGTGTGGGTTGTTGTGGTCACTTGTATTAGGCTTATATCTATTTTATTAAACATCATTCTCTTAGTACCCCACATATTGGTCAAGCTCTCCTTTAGCCCCGGGGGAGAGAAAAAATCCTGGTGCCGTGCCTGTACCAAAGTAAAGTCAAAGGGAAGTTTGGGTGCAAAACAATATAGGAAATAACTTTCAACTAAAGAGGTTATGAGCAACTTCCTCCGGTCACGTTTTTGATCAGATTTCTTTTATGTGACCATAAAAAAAATCAAGCTTCTGGAATATTGCTGAAAAAAGCTAGGTTACCAGTGCAGTTTGGTAAAATTCCCATTTCAAAGAAATCCACTTTATGTTTTTAGGACACAGGCCAACTCAAAATAAGGAAGTGATACAGATTTCCTTTTAATTTTGGGTGAGTTCTCCTATTTCCTCTTTGATGTATCTGACAACACAAATCCAATAGTTATGAAGTCTTTTGTTTTGTTGATTAACTGCCCTCCCAACTTGGCAGTGCAATTTGTTCTAGTGCTGAAGCTAAAAGGCATATAACTCACTAGCATAAAACAATAAAACATATCCAATCCAATTATTTCCTTCATTCTAAGTTTTATCTGGGGATATGGCACAGTTTGAGGCTGTTCATGTTCGTGGTAAAAGGAGCTGGTTTGGAACTCTGTCCTCTCCTCTCTCTGTATTTTCCGTTTAGCTCACCCTTTCGTACAATCTTCTCCAGCACATTGAAGTAGTTCTTCTGAGCTGCTCCACTTAGAGAGGGGAGCTGGGACTTGGCTATTAGCTGGAGAAGCTGAAGGAGACAGACAGAACAGGATGAAGTATTCAACAACATCATCCAGTACTAATGGCCACAGCCTACAGCACTGTGCAAAAGTTTTAGGCGGGTGTGTAAAGTAAGAATGCTTTCAAAAATCGAAGTGTTAACAGTTTGTTTTTGTCAATTAACTAAATTCAAAGTGAACAAATGAACAATCTAAATAGAATCAATATTTGCTGTGACCGCTCTTTGCGTTCAAATTTTTGCCAGCATTCTTTCCCACCTGCCTAAAACTTTTGCACAGTACTGTGTATCAGAAATGAAACGGCAACTCTAGACATCGACAATAATCTTACTTTAGCCACATAGTTGAATCTCCTGATGTCCTGAAGGGCACTGGAAAAGTCCAAACGATGAAATGCTTCACCAAGCGTGCAGTATCCATGTCTCTATAGGAACACAAACACAACCAAAATCATCAATACATTTTGGTAACAATATTAGAAACCTACAGGGTGCATCATTTCACCAGCCCCCGCCCGTCACCAATGAAACCATAAACATCTGGAGCTGGGATCATCACCTCTCTCGTGCTCTCCTTCTGAACATAGATCCACTTCTCCTGGTAGACGCCTGTAGGGAAACAAAACCCAAAGGAGCGTTCAGACATCGACGCCCGGATGCAGGGTGGGGAATCATGGGTGTTGTAGGACGTTCCCTGTTAAATGTTTCTAAACCGAGCCTCTAAAGCACTGGCAGTGTTGTCGGCCATCTTGCCTGAGCCACAGCCGAGAGCAGACAGAAGAGGGGGGTGTTGCTACTCACACTGAGATTTGGTGTTGTTGTTGTAGAAGTCCTTTTTCCTTTTCTTGGTGGCGACCTCGCACACTTCTCCCACAAACAGGTTCTCTTTGTTCTCCTCGCAGAGCCTGATCGGAGCGAGACAATGCAACAGCGAGGAAATAGAGGAAGGGGTTAAAACCACGCTGGGGCATCACATTGTCATTTTAGGCCAACCAAGAGTTCACATTTCCCTTGAGAGGATGTGGTTTCTATTGCCCTGTGAGAACAGGGCTGTGGTGTCTGCCTTGAAGAAGTGTGTGTGTGTGTGTGTGTGTGTGTGTGTGTGTGTGTGTGTGCACACGTCAGACTGACTTACTATCCTAAATCCACGCGGCATTACTAGGGCCGGCATGCTGCAGTGGTCCTGCTGTGGCTGTGCTTTAGAGCTGGCCAGGGGAGCGGGCATTACAGTGTTTACGTAACGAAGTGACCAAGCGGGGTCGAGCACATGGCACAGAACGACTTGACCTGGTGACTGCCTTAGAAAGAGTTGACGGAGACCAGCGAAAGATGCCCTCCTGCCCATTGCGTTCGTCAACGCTAGCCAGGCGGCCATGTGGGAAGAGTCACCGGTGGTACACCCTTTTCACATCACTTTAAATCGACGTCAGGGAGAAAGAAAAGCGTGTGTGAATGTGGAGTGGGTGTGTATGTTGTTTGCTTGGGCATGTTGTTACGGCCTGGACTGTGTAGCTGGACCTATTGCCCACACATGTTTTCGTTTAGGCTTTATTGTTTATTTACTGCTTGTTCCGTGTTTGTATGCCGTCTGTCTGTCTGTCTGTCTGTCTGTCTGTCTGTCTGTCTGTCTGTCTGTCTGTCTGTCTGTCTGTCTGTCTGTCTGTCTGTCTGTCTGTCTGTCTGTCTGTCTGTCTGTCTGTCTGTCTGTCTGTCTGTCTGTGTTGGAGCACCATCTGTATTCATGTCAGTTGCAACCTGCGTTCCCTCTTGTTATATTAAAGCCTTTTGTTTGGGAAACTTGAATCTTTCCGTCTTTCCCACCAAACGCCTCCACCTGCCAAAAATCAATATCTCTTTGACAGAGCAAGTCGGTCAAGATCTGAGTGCACCAAGCATGCACACAGCTGGCTCACTTAACCTTTCCTTAGTACAATTACTTGGGTTGTACATCAACACGATTTTAAAGCCTGAATACAGCCCGGTTGAGGCCGAAGTCTGCTTAGAGAGAAGTATCTAGCAGAGACGGAACTTCTACAGCAAAGATTCTGTCCAACTGATGTAGTTAGTAGACCGATTTTAATCTGGGCAGGGCTCGGGTCGCGGAATTTATTTCAAGCGGGTCGGGTATGAATGAGGGCCGCTGTCGGAGAACGGATCAGACGCGTGTTGACAAACCAGGACCCGCGCAGGACTGGGCTGAAGTGACTATGCTTTATCTGACCCGACTTAAGGCATGCGTTTTTGAAGTACAGCATTACGAAGTCTGGGCTGGGAGGTGGTAGAACAAGAGTAGACCTAGCCTAATCCTGTCCTACGTTCAGCACGTGGAGATACATATACATTTAACACACACACACACACACACACAATAAAATACTTCCCAGGGAATCACATTTGAGGAATGCAATAAGATCAGATTTCACAGAGGAATCGACATGCAGCATAATAATAATAATAATACATGCAGACTTTGTAGACAAATATGAGAGAGGAAAAAAGGGCAGAGAAAAAAATGTGGGAAAGAGAGAAGAAAGAGAAGAAAAAGGGAATCTCTTGTAACCAACAAAATGCTAATCTAGAGATGAAATTGGAATCTAGAGATCATATTACAGCTATCTACTTACTCTCTGATATTATATTTGTATTATTAATAAAACAATGCAGAACCTTTGGTTTTAAATAAGGACAAAAGGAAAAAATGTTCACGGCCACCTGTGTTACCTAGGTTTTGGTGTCTTCCTGACACCAGAAAGGACAGACCCCACAAGGCCTTTTTCAAAAGCTTCCGGTGTAAGAGGTGGACGCGCTTTCCCAAAAGCAACTTTCTCTGTTTTTGTGATACTTAAAACCAAATACACTGTATATGCTGCACAAATGAACACCCAGGGATGCAAGGTAGCACTTTGGCAAAAACACAGGGACAATGCCTCAATTTCACCCGTTTTATTTGGCCATCAAAAACACTAACGTTTCGGGCCTAGTCAGCCTTCATCAGAGTGCATAAAGCTTCCAGTCAGGGTTGTGGTGGTGTTGCTGAACTACAGCGGAGTGTGGCCAGCCCCTCTAGACACAGTGAGACCTGTGAGGGACTAGCCCGCAGCCGTGGGAGTCATAAGAGACGTGTCTGTCGATGAGGGGACACGTTTGTTTAGCGTGCCGGGTAGGGCCCTTGGTGCCCGACGTCACTGGCCTCTGAGACAGGCGCTGTTTGTGCCACGGTGGCGAGATGTGGATGATGTCACTGGTTACGGGGGGGGGGGGGGGGACATCGTTGTTTGCCTTTCTGGGAGGGTGCGGAGGGTCGGTCCCTCTTGGACAGTGGCCATGTGTGGTGACCTCACGATGACATAGGGAGAGAGGTCTCCAAACTCCAGTTGATAAACGCGGCAAGCTCCAAACGCCGCGGAGCAATATCCGTCCTCCACTTTCACGTCAACAAGAATGTCATATATTCAAAAAGGAAACACACAAATGGGAAAGAAACTCAAAAGGACTCGGCCCAATTTCATGAAGCTTCCTTTGTGGGGAATGATGTGAAACACCAGCTTTTCAAACGACGATATGCAGCAACAAAAAAAGGCCAGCTCTGAGGGAGAATGCGTCAGCGCTCCATCCAGGATGGCTCTCTAATGCCAGGCCGAGTTATAACCCAGCGTGTTCCCTGAAGATAGCAAGTCTACAGCCCTGCTAAGGGACCACCCAGTCTACCCACAGGGGCAGGAGAGCCGACCCAATGGACAAAAAGAACTTATAAAGATTGAAATCAACAATTATTTGAGAAACGCAACAGCACTACCAACCCTGTCAATATATCATATCTAGATATATCCCTCTAAAGGCAGATGCAGAAAGGGTTGCATGCTAAATAAGGCACTTTTAGCTGTATTAACACAGTCAATCCCTTAATATCTGATTGAGATAAAGAGGATCGGAATATTCCGGAAACGAGGGAAAATAAAAAGTTGAAACATATGCCAGAGCCTATGTGAGATTAGGAGATAATACAATAAAAGTCTGTTTATCTCTGGCAAGAGGAACAAATAAAGACCAGAGTGTGGATGTGTCGTTGCTGATTAGAGGAGGGGTGCAACAAATCACCCGTTGGCTGTTCCTGTTTCACCATATATGGGCATAGTCATTGGAAGATCGGACAGTAGACCTTAGGTAGGTTGCCATCTCACCTACAGTACCAAGATTATGGACCCAAAGATAGAAGCTTGATATTCTTGAAGAAAGTTAACATGTCCGATGAAAATCTAAATTCCACTACCATCAAATGACAATAATAAAATTGAAATAATTGAAAATGAAATTGAAGTACATTTAAAAAAAATGATACCATACTATATCTGTCTCAGCCAAACACGTATTTATGCAATGGAACTTTCTGAAAGTCAGTACGTGGTGAAATATTTCTTATTTTGTCAGTTTCATAGCATGAAAACTGAGATCTCATTGGGCTGCTTCCATTAGTTCTAAAGCAGTGCCTGATAACCTATATGTAATGTGTTTTGGGAACCATGTCACGAACACCATTGTGTGCCTGTTTCCTCAATACGTTGACCTGTCATAAAACAAGTAACTCTCTATACCATATAAGGCCAAGGCAGTAACAGGTTTAACAACTCATCTACTCAAAATCACCTACGTAAAAAGTGACTTTAACTTTCACTTATTGTAATAAATCTTCACCCTGATAACACACACACACATACACACACACACACACACAAACACACACACACACACACACACACACACACACACGATGGATGTTTATTAGTGCGCTATGTATTACGGGTGTGGGGGGGGGGGGGAAATCGATACAGCATAGTATCGCGCAAAAGACGACTCGCATAAATGTAATGTGGTTTTGACTCTAAGCAATGCAACAACTATGGGCATGAGAAGCACTTCAGAAACCAATGCAATCATAGGTACACGTCTCCATATCTGCCCTCGTGGCTGAGCATATGCAACTGGGAGGGTCCTGAGAATACACCAAAGTAAGAGAGGGTGCTTAAGTAGGCAATGGCAGGAGCATGGCATTGACTTGTGCTTTTTTAAGAAGTCATGCAAGTAAGTCGAATGAAGGACAGCAGCCTAACCGTTGGCATTTACTATGGCCATGGAAGGAACAATCCGAGCATCCAAAAGGTTGTTGGCAGGCAAAAGTTCAGGTCAAGGTTACGCCTTCCCACCATCTGAGATTATATGGACGATATGACAATTTTGTATTATATTTACAGTGGGGCCAAAAAGTATTTAGTCAGCCACTGATTGTGCAAGTTCTCCTACTTAGAAAGATGAGAGAGGTCTGTAATTTTCATCATAGGTACACTTCGACTATGAGAGACGAAAATGAGAAAAAAAATCCAGGAAATCACATTGTAGGATTTTTAAAGAATTTATTTGTAAATTATGGTGGAAAATAAGTATTTGGTCACCCACAAACAATCAAGATTTCTGGCTCCCACAGACCTGTAACTTCTTCTTTAAGAAGCTCTTCTGTCCTCCACTCGTTACCTGTATTAATGGAACCCGTTTGACCTCGTCATCTGTATAAAAGACACCTGTCCACAGCCTCAAACAGTCAGACTCCAAACTCAACCATGGCCAAGACCAAAGAGCTGTCGAAGGACACCAGGAAGAAAATTGTAGACCTGCACCAGGCTGGGAAGAGTGAATCTGCAATAGGCAAGCAGGTTGGTGTGAATAGATCAACTGTGGGAGCAATTGTAAGAAAATGGAAGACATACAAGACCATTGATAATCTCCCTTGATCTGGGGCCCCACGCAAGATCTCATCCCGTGGGGTCAAAATGATCATGAGAACGGTGAGCAAAAATCCCAGAACTACACGAAGGGACCTGATGAATGACCTGCAGAGAGCTGGGACCAAAGTAACAAAGGCTACCATCAGTAACACACTATGCCGAGAGGGACTCAAATCCTGCAGTGCCAGGCGTGTCCCCCTGCTTAAGCCAGGACATGTCCAGGCCCGTCTGAAGTTTGCCAGAGAGCATATGGATGATCCAGAAGAGGATTGGGAGAATATCATGTGGTCAGATGAAACCAAAATAGAACTTTTTGGTAAAAACTCAACTCGTCGAGTTTGGAGGAAGAAGAATGCTGAGTTGCATCCCAAGAACACCATACCTACTGTGAAGCATGGGGGTGGAAACATCATGCTTTGGGGCTGTTTAACTGCAAAGGGGACAGGATGACTTATCCGTGTTAAGGGAAGAATGAACGGGGCCATTTATCGTGAGATTTGAAGCCAAAACCTCCTTCCATCAGTGAGAGCATTGAAGATGGAACGTGGCTGGGTCTTCCAGCATGACAATGATCCCAAACACACCGCTCGGGCAACGAAGGAGTGGCTCCGTAAAAAGCATTTCAAGGTCCTGGAGTGGCCTAGCCAGTCTCCAGACCTCAACCCCATAGAACATTTGTGGAGGGAGTTGAAAGTCCGTGTTGCCCAGCGACAGCCCCTTAGCATGACTGCTCTAGAGGAGATCTGCATGGAGGAATGGGCCAAAATACCAGCTACAGTGTGTGCAAACCTGGTGAAGACTTACAGGAAACGTTTGACCTCTGTCATTGCCAACAAAGGTTATGTTACAAAGTATTGAGTATAACTTTTGTTATTGACCAAATACTTATTTTCCACCATCATTTACAAATAAATTCTTTAAAAATCCTACAATGTGATTTCCTGGATTTTTTTCCTCATTTTTGTCTCTCATAGTGAAGTGTGCCTATGATGAAAATTACAGACCTCTCTCATCTTTCTAAGTAGGAGAACTTGCACAATCAGTGGCTGACTAAATACTTTTTGGCCCCACTGTATATACAAAACTGCTCCTTGTATGAAAATAATACTAAGTAAACTTTAACAAACTAACCTTAAATGGGCTAGGATGTCAAGCAAATCTAGAAGCCTATCAGTTGTCAAGGGAAAATTGCGCAACAAAATATTCTTAATAGACGAGGATCCAATTCTGACAATCATCGAAAAGCCTATTAAAAGCCTGGGCAAATGGTATAATGCTACCCTTAAAGATTCAGAATAGGTTGAGGAATTAAGGACAGGATTGAACAGAGGCCTGGAGAGCATTGAGAAGTCAATGTTACCAGGAAAGCTAAAGCTACGGTGCCTAGAGTTTAGACCTCTACCCTGGCTCATGTGGCCATCGACGGGGAAATACCCACGATGTTACCATCACTAAAGTTGAAAAGCTGGAAAGAAGAGTTAGCTTTTACGCTAGGAAAGGGTTAGAGGTACCATGATGTCTCAGTAGCCTGGCTCTCTATGAGAAAGGTGTGCTGAAGCTGTGACTTACCGGGTTTACACACTTGCAGAATCCCGAGATGGCGTGGTAAGAAAAGCCACACCCACATTAGCAACAGGACGGAAGTCCAAAAGAAGCAGTGCTGCAGGCAAAAGAAGCCTTTAAAACATACGGAAATAGTAGGACAAGTACAACAGGACGACGAGGAGGATTTGGACTTGGCACAAGTAAACAGAGATGGTCAAAATCAACTCCTTTGGAACAACGCAAATTAGTGATAGATCAGATACGTAAGCAGGAGGAAGCAGTAAGGAGCCCCAACACTGCCTCACAAGCTAGGAAAGGCAGATGGATGACCTGGGAAAGTGTAGAGCAGAAAAAGATAGCCCGGCAGGACTTGCAGGGAATGGAATCCACAAGAATTGGGTTTGTTGTGAGGGGAACCTACGACATGCTGCCAACACCTACAAATCTTAGCCAGTGGGTAGGTGAGGATTCAATATGCCCCCTCTGTGGGGAGACAGTTCATCTCAAAGACATAATATCTGGGTGCAAGACCAGCCTTACTCAAGGAAGATATACTTGGCACCACAATCAGGTAGTAAAGGGCTTGGCGGCAGCAATCGAGCATAGGCGGTCAATGGTTAATGCCCTGTGCATTGGAGGAGAGAGCAACACGCACCACATCAGCTTTGTCAGGGAGGGAGTTCAGGGAAGGAAGATATATAGGCCAACACAAAGCTCAAGGCAGCTGAGGCGGGCTTGTGATGGGAAAATGCTAGCAGATGTCAGCCAACAAATGAGAGTCCCATCTGAGATTGCAGCAACCAACTTAAAACCAGACTTACTCTGGTCCAGTTCTGTATACTCTGTAGAGCTAACAGTCCTGTGGGAAGAAGCAACAGATGAGGCATACAAAAGAAAGAAAGAAAGAAAGAAACTACGCCATAGTGAACTAGCAGCTGAGGGAGAACAGTGAGGCTGTAGAACAGAGGCGTGTCCTGTGGAAGTTGGATGCCGTGGATTTGTGACATTATCAACAACAGCACAAAGAAATATGGATCTGCGGCAAAGAACTGATCTCAGGACAAAGGTTTAAAGGTAAGCGTTTCTGCTGAGCGTGATGTTTACCAAGCCTGCAGGAGTAGAGTAGGGAATATTTTTTTATTTCAGGTGATGGTAAGTATTCCTAAAGAGCTGCTGAAAACAGCCTGGGATTTCTCACAGCTTAATAAATAATATTTTTTCCAGGCCTTTCAAAAATATATCGGTATCGTCAAAAAATTGAAAAAACAGAATCCCCCCCCCCCCCCTTTTCTGTTATCCCTTAATTAACCAGGCAAGTTTACAATGGAGCCCTGGCCAAGAGGAAAATATCAGCATGAAACATCGATAATGATTGGCTGAGATGAGACATTTTCTTTGTCATTGCTATCCGTATCACAAACGAGAGTTCACTTGCCTAGAGTAGACTTTGCGCTGTTGCAACTTGCTGCCCAATTATTAGAAGCTCTCATGAGTCTTTGGGCTGTATTGATTTGCTGGTTGAAAATGTGTTTGTGTATATACACACACACACACACTGAATAAATACACAAACACATAATTTTTTTGTATATACTGTATGTTTTTTTTAAAGTGCTCAACTTGGATTGTAGCATGATGGATATTATAACACCATATCGTGTGTATTTTGAAATGAGGTGCTTTCTTGGTTAGCATATCATGCAATGACCAACTCCTCATTCTGTTGAAAATCAAATAATCCCAATTAATTTAGAAAATCTGAATTCAATAGGACACAAAGACACTGTATGTTAAACCTTATCGGGGCTGTGACGATTCTGTCTGATTTGAGGCCCACTCTCTATTATGATTGACATAATAACTGCCATGTCTGAATGACACGAAACTTTCAGTCTCTTTACTCAAATGAATCCCTGCGGTTTGAAGATAAGAAAAAAGGTCTTTAGAAATACAGCCATAAACAAACTGCCTTATTATTGCTGCTTATCGGTAAATATAACCAACAGCATGCTTGGAGCTATAGAACACTAGACCTTTAAATAAATGGAACGGGAGACGAGAATACTGTAGCCTACACTAGGCACTTTGTGGGGGGTCGTTAGGGCTGACAGCTCTCAGAGAACTGGACACAGACTCTTCATTCTTTGAATGGCATTCTAGTTGAGTGACAGAAAGTATATCTAAACACATCCATGGTAATGAGCTTACCACTGTGCGTGCGTACGCGCGCGCGCACGCGCACACACACACACACACACACACACACACAAAAACCCTGACTGTCTATTCTTCTATTTACTGAAAGTAAAAGCATCAAATATTAATTAGCTGACTACTGCTGGGCCATTGGCCAATCACTTATTCCATGTAGTAAGTAGAAGTAGCAGTGGATATGGATTGCATCCATGAAATCCAGAGGAATTGTGTGCATAGCACTTCAAGTGCAGACACCACAACTACTGAAGCTTCTGCAATCATACACACTATGGGCTGCATTGGTTAAGACACAGCGGCATATAATTGAAGAAAACATAACACAACAATGTCTTACTCTTCCAGGTCTATGGCATTGTTGTTATCTTCCATGTCGTGTCCAAAGAATTCAATCCTCTTCCAGCCATCCTCTGTCTTTATCCAGCTCCATCCTGGTGACCTCCAGTCTTGGCCCAAGAAAGGCATCGTTCACCTGGCAAATGTGCAAAACCTCGCTGTCAGTGTCACTCAATCAATGTGTTTGTAATTAATTGACTCTGCCGCTACGGTATAGCATGTGCGTCTTTCTTTATGTTACATTGAGTAGATGGAAAAAAAATATGGGACAGTATGCACATGCCTAACAAACAAGTTTTCTTATTGAAGCTGTATTATTTTAGTATGAAGCCTTGTTGGTAGCTGGATATATTTAAATGTCGAGAATGAAACAAATGTCGCTGTGGTAACGCGTTAAACCTGGTGGTTGAGAACACGGCAGAGCAAAAACAGAGATCCTTCTAAATATGTTGGCAGTCAATCAAGATAGCAATAAAGAAAATATAAGAAGGTGTCAGCATGCCATAGAAAACGGAAGAGAAGATACATATTTTTTGAAAAGTGGGCAACAAACCTTTGGCGATGTAAGCGACTTTGTGGTTTGAAAATTTCTGCTCTGCTCTGGAAATATTGACGGAAGTAAACACAGTATGCTCAGTGGAATGTGTAACGCCTTTTCATGACCTTTAATTGGACGCCTTGGTTGTATTATCTTGTTGCTACCCGATATCGCGTCGTGGATTGGCTGCTAGTGCTGTCCATCACGTGCTTTTCCCCCAGTGCTTTGGGGAGACATTATACTACACGTGACACAGGTCTTTGCACATGTTGTATGTTATGATTTGGAGACGGGGGAAGGGAAGGTAGGGTACAGTAGGCTACTTAACCATAGCATACTGAATTTTGTGCAATCAATTACTGTGGACCTGCAAAAATCGTTAGTTATGATGCCTTTGTTTGAATTATCCTTGAATTTCAAAATACAATACGTGTATTTAATCATTACTCAATGGAGCAAACCCAAAACGTTCAGGAAAGAAAATGTGTGCCGGTCGGTAGCAGTCTTATGTAGGCTTTCACGAGATAATGGTATTAGCATAATTTTTCTCGGGAGCCTACACCATGTTATTTTTTTTAACTATACCGGGGAAATATTAATTTTTACTATCAGATATTGCCCCCTAGAGGCTGACAGTAGAACTGAAGAATGCGTGCATGTATTTACTCCTATATCTCTCTCGCTCTCTCTCATATGAAGAGAAACTGTCATCAATTGCCTGTAAAAATGGCTCCCTCATCAGCTATCATCAGTTAACAGTTAAAACTGTAGCATTAACATGAATGCGAATTATTACCCCTAATATTATAGTTTGGAATGTATGTCTGCCTTTGTGCCCAAACACAAGTATTAGTGTTAGAAGTAAAATTCACATTCATGTTAATGTTAGTTTTAACATGGTCTAGATACTGGGGTTCAACCAACTTTCGTAAAGAGAAGACACTACTTTTCTCACTACCGTTCTTAAACTTTCACAAATGTGAGAGGCATGTGGGTTGGTTGTTTGCTCTCTCTTTTCTGTAGAGGGTGAAGAAAAGACAGGGTATGACATGCCCAGCACCTAGTCCGCCCCTTCAGGCCCTTGAAGGATCTAGGGATGTATCCACAACTTGAGGACTCTTAGGCTGAACATTGTGTACCTGCTCAGATACAGCAAGAAAGGTAGTAGGGGAGGTGTGTTTTGTGTGTGTTTGTGTGAGTGTATGTACAGTATGTACAGTATGTGCAATGGTGGGCTATGTCTGTGCCATGGTAAGGGCAGCAGGGGGGGTGGGGGGTGGCGGGGGGCAGAGAGAACGTGTAAAAGAGACAAAAGACTGCAAAAGAACACTGTTTAAGCAATCCTTGTCCTTTAACCTATATAGCTAGATCTAATTACCCTGTTGGTTCATTTGTTGGTGTTTAATGGGGGAAAAAAAGAAGTATTTCTTGATGATGAGGTAATATGTGAACTGATATATAGTTACCAAGTTTTGTAATGCTGTTGTCATATTTGGCTTTCACACGGCTAAACTTCAAGGGGATATTCCAACACACCTAATTCAGGTTTCTGAATTCATGAGAGACTCCAGACGGAGACTCCAGATTGCCTTTGCCAATGCGGTGTAAAAAGACAAAGATGTGCGTCCAGATAGTCTATGCGAGGCTACACATTGCAAGAATAGCTTTACCTTTAAATATTTACACATGTGAACTTAATCTGCAGTGCAATGATATGGCCATGAGATAATACATTTTTTTCTGTTGTGCTGTGTTGACTGAGTAAATACACCCAACATATTTATTTTTTAAAATCGTTAACATTTTATTGGTAACCTCATTTTTTCATGTGAACTCTCATTGTGTGGAATCAAAGACAAAGAAACCCTCTATGCCTTGAACCAGAGGGAAACACACGAACAATGTGAAATAGCAAGGCAAACTGAGATGAGGCCTTCTCCAAGACTCAAGGATCGATCTAAGGAATGTAATGTCCTCTGGCTGTCTATTCATTCATAAAAAAGCAATCTGTCATTTATAAATATATATTGCTATAGATACAGATGTAAATGTTTAAGGTTAAAATATATATAATGGACTACACGTTTTTATTCTTCTCAGTCAAGATCTCGCAATTTTTTCCCAGTTTCTGTGGCATTTTTGCAACTGTACAACCATTTGATCACCCTTGCATTGCGCTCAATGACTGATATCTCTTGGCGGATTTTTTCTTGTAACTCCTCTTCCAATAGTCCATCGCTATCGCCGCTATCTCTGGAGAACCCATCATCTGAAGATGAGATGATGATACTCTTTATTTTTGTTGAGCGTTCGTTGGAAAGTGCAGAGAAGTTGTCTTTGCCCAAAGACTCAATAACCTCGCCATCCAATCCGCAATATTTGAAGAATGCGTCAAAATCAGCAAAGTTTTTTGAATATCTTGAGCTAATGTCCGAGTGAGAGCGGCTTACACTATTGCGAGACGTCCTCTTGATATCCCCGACTCTTTTGTCGCAAGGCTTTTCACCTGAGTCCAATTTTGTCCCTGAAGCTTCTTTTGACCATCCTAATGTCGAATTTCCCTCTGGCGTTGCAATTTTGCCGTCTTCCAAAGTGCATTCCGTAATAGTCACCTCAGGCAATGAGATGTCCTTATCCAAAGAACCGAAAAGGAACTTGCGTGTCAAATCATTTTTGTTTTTGCCATTCATGGATCCTTTCAGGAGATCACATTTCTGTCGGTACAGTAAAAGTGAGTCTCGCTTTTTGGAGCTTGTTCGACGCACAACATTGTCTCCCTGTGTCGCACCTCTTCGCGCACAGCTTTTAGTTACAGATGAATTCGTCACGGTGACAAGATTGCCACATAAGTTGGAACCCTGGTTTGACGACCCGTTACTACTCACTGATACTGATTCTATATTATTCGCAAGTTCTTTGGTTGAGTAGTCCACTTGTTGACTTTTAACATATTTTGGTTTAGTTGCGGCGAGCCTCTCCACGGCGCTCATGCGCTCCTTTGCTTCACTTTCAATCTCCAATAGCTTTCGCAGGTATTCAGGACCCTTCTCAAGAATTCTACTGGCGCCCACATCGTTTGTCGTTGCCATTAGCCTTAAGGCATGCACATATGTCCTCTAAATATTTGGCCGTCCCGGTTTGCAAACCCTTTACCACACGATACGGTTGTCACAATATGTTTTGGGGCTCAAAGTATTCCAAAAGGAGCTACACCTTGTGACAAAACCAGGCCTCGTGTTGCCTGAACACGTACTACAACGGAAACATACAACTTTCTGTCGAAACACACCTCATTTTACACCACCCCACCCATACGGCGTAAATCCAGGTAGAGCCTATTGAGGGTTTCAAAGTCCAACTTATCACCTTACAACAAAAGGGGGAGGTTAATTCCTTTTTTCAGGATGGGTCAATGCTCTCGTTTGACAATAAAATAAAACATTTAAAAACATAAAAACATTTCATAAAGGTTTGAATTGTAGAACTTGTGAACAGTACAATTGATAAACAGCATGACTCATTAGTAATATAATGCATTACATAGTATTCCATGAGTTTTCCTGTACTGAACTAACCGTTGAAGGTAGATTAACAGAACGTAGTTGTTGTAGTAGTTGTATTATTCTACTTTAGGCATTTTTATAAACTCTTATGTCTTAGTTATAGCTATGGAGATTTAGAGCAGGGAATGATTACTTTACGCTGAAACAATTTGCAGTGAAAAAAAAGCATAAATGATTAGGAATACATGAATATGGATCCAAAGATACCAGACATCACACAATCAATACTGTGCTAGTCTACACACATAATACATTTTTGGGGATAGAAGGCCCCAAGTTGTCTGATTTTAAGGAACTCCTTAACATAACTGTGTTAATGGTCTGCTTTCCTGGCATTAACCTATTGTACCGGCTGATGTGATCAACCCCACTGTTCAATTTCGCTGGACGGAAACCCTTATGACTTTTTTAATCATGAAGAAGTTTTACATGGTCAAAACAAGGTGAACCCTGCCAGCTAACAGATACACTCTGATGATGGATTTGAACACTCCCTTGTTAGAAAATGCCAAGTTCTCATTTCAGGCTAATGGCTCAGGCAGAGTCGTTTCTTGCTATATGCCAACTATGCGGTTGCATAGGGCCCCCGAAGCAACCAGCCCCCCCCCCCCCCCCCCCCCCCCCCCAGAGCTGTCATGTTAGTCTTTTTTCTCTAGAAATAAATATGACCGGTCTGTATTGGTAACCAGCCACCCTTGTGTGCTGAGTGAAAATAATTCTATATATTTCCCACAAATCTCTTAAAGTGCACCAGATTGATGCATTTTAATGTTAAATGCATGCCCCTGGAGCCCTTTAGAGGGTTTGGAATTCCCCTAATTCACAATATAGGGGC
Source organism: Aplochiton taeniatus (assembly GCA_017639675.1). Lineage (NCBI taxonomy): Eukaryota > Metazoa > Chordata > Actinopteri > Galaxiiformes > Galaxiidae > Aplochiton > Aplochiton taeniatus. Next base: position 4,033,692 of record CM030185.1, on the reverse strand, counting down.
CCCCAAACAACATTTTGCAGAGGGCCCACCAAAAGCTAGAAACTTCCCTGGGCTCAGGTATAGGGTGTTTACAAGTACGTTTGTAAGTTTGTGTGAAGATTATTTGAGGAATTTGTGTTTGTGTGCGTGGCCGTGGTAGTTATTGCTGTATCTTGTGAAGAATTGAGGGAGTGGTCTATAACTTGGGCATATCTTCCATGAACACAATGTGAACTTTCAATGCTATGCTGAGGACAACCAGTTGCAGCTGCCTGTAAATCCAATATTCTAATAGCCTCAGCCATCTTAAAGGGATAGTTCAACTTTTTGGGAAGTAAGATACGTTCCTACTTATGTTGGACGTACAGTCATAATATTGATATGGATCATCTCGTCTTACTAGGGGTAAGTAGGAACCTGTATGTGCTTGCATATGCAATATTTTTTTTCCAACTTTTACCACTGCCAATGTCTGATAAATCACCCTTAATGGCTGGAAAATAAGGAAATAGATAGTCCCTCATTCTGTTACAGGACTCAATAAATACAATTTACATACATCTGTGCCAGTTGGTCTTTAAGCTCATGGATTATTTCAACAGTAGAGGGCAGCCCATACACAGCGAGAGTATTCATTCTTCAAGCTTTGTCTGTTTAATTGCACGTTGAGGACCTGACTGAGTCCGAACTAATAAATCAACTCTTTGGACATGTTTTTTTGGTTCTATTTACATACTTGTTTTTTTTTATTCGTTCATTTTCAGTCATTGGTTTTGGTTATCTGTTGCAGTTGAAGGCTCGGGGCAGCCACATACCCCTTGTGAGTCAACAATCAAGGGGAAGGAGTAGAAAGAGGCTATTAACATAATTAGCATACTACCACTTGGATCGGTGGTGAACTCACTAATCGATAATGGGAGGATTAATGTAGTAATTTTTTCCAAGTTGCCTTTGTTCCAAAAAAAAAAAAAAAAAGAAAACGTCATCAGTGTGAGTGGAATTCCCCAAGACCATGTAGTTAGTGTTTGGTAAAGGGAGACACCAAACAGCCAGCTAAGTGTGAGACGACACATTTTTCAAGGGGGCCGAACTCAAGCCTTCTTATGCCTCGATGAGGTAGGTTTTAGTTGTGTAGCCATTTAAGCAGATGACCAGACTCTATGTGAAGATACTCCAATATACACCCACATAAGCAAAAGCATGTACAACACATAGAGTAGGTATGCATGCAAACACAGGCAATCCAGAAATACAACGTACAAATCGGTTGTTTGCAGACTTGGTCCTGAAAGAGTTAAATGTTCCATTCATTTCCGGGATTTGCCCTAGAAATGATCAATTTATGTTTTAGTTACGGATGTGAAACAAGAAGAATTATGGAGGCCTTTCTGTAAAGTGACCTGATAAGTTTTTGAAAAAAAACGTTTTGAAAATATAAAATATAAGTTTGAATGCAGGGTTGACATACACATAGATTTCCATTGTGCCTTTAGTCAAACTCGATGAAATAATGACATTTTGTCAGATCCCAGCCAATTGAGATTTCTTACTAGTTCAATGGTGGAATATATAATGTTAGTTTTTAGATTTTGTAAGTAGATTAATGGTAGTTGTTTATTAATCCCAATGTATTTTTGAAACGAGTTAACTATTGACAGTAATCATTACTTACATATAAATATCACAAAAAATTATTTTGACAACATCATATTGCGCTGTCCACTATATCTCTTAAAACCAATGGAGCTGATCCCACTAAAGAAAAAATAACCCAATTTTGTCATACGCAACTACTGACTGCAATCTCCTGCAATTCAACAAAGTGCAATTGCACAGAAGTAAAGCTGGAAAGCCAAGGGTAACCAACATTGTAGCCAAGTGGACAACTACTGTAAATACTGTACAAACCTGTGCCATTTGAATTATCCAGATTTAGTTGACTGCTTTCTCACAGAAAAAATAATTGTGCGAATAGGTAAGCACATAAGCACATAAATCAAGTTCAATTTCTTGAGAAAAGGAGATTGAAAAGTGGTAGTTGTACAAACAAAGAAAGACTTGCAGTATATGCTTTAGTTATTGATTGTGCAGTAGGATTTATACTTGTTGAAGCAGCTTGGAAAAAACACCACCCATGCCTTCTGTATAACAAAAACAAAATGGAGGCGTTCAAAATTTGTTTTGGTGGGTTCATTTGGAATGACTAACATCACAATGTTCTGTTACACCATACATGTATGATTATTGCCTCGTTTTCCATTCTAAAAAACTTTCAATTAATGCACTTATAAAATGTGATTAGATTAGAAAAAAACAAAACATTGAAAACACATTTTACATTTCAGAAAAGATCCAAAAAGCTTTTTTGCCCAATCCAACTCTGAATAAATCCCCATTATGCTCATTGATAAACAAAACATAAATAAAACTAAATGTCCACTTGTGGAGTGTGCTAGGAAGCCAAAACAGTCAGCAGTCTGACAGGTTTCAAAATGAAAAGCAGTTGTGCCCTTTTAATACAACTATTTGAAACTCATTTTAAAATACACAAACACAAACATATCTACACACTGCATGCACACACACACACATGCACGCATGCACGCACACAGACAAACACACACACGCACAAACACACACACACACACACATGCACGCACACACACTTTGACAGGCCTCTACTGGTCGCAGATTTTGGCGTTACGACTCAAATAGATCTGGATCAATGTGTGGTCCTGATAACAGATTAATGGGTGGCATGCATGCTGACACATGATCCCCTACACAGCCTCATAAACCAGTCTCGACACATGCATCATATCTACGTAAGAATATGAATTAGGTTGAGTTACCAAGGGAACCATAATAACAGTTTTGTCACTCTTACCGAACAGTGTAAATATTTAGGAAAAACACTAGCAAGATCTGTTAATGGTTATGGGAAGCAGATAGGGAGAGGGAGGAGATGGATGAGGAGGGAGAGGATTCTGGATTAAAGCGAGTGTAGGGAGCGCGATCAGAGCTCTTACGTCTCAAAGTCCATTGACTCAGCCACTTGTCCCTGGAGGCCTAGCATCCACCCCTTTGCAATTCATATTTTGACCTGCTAGTGGGAAGAAAATGCATCCAACGCTCGAACGGCCCCCTGTTTGCATCATCTCTTAATTGCGGGTTTTAGTGAGTCATTCATAAACAATTAACAGCGCACCTCTAGATGGGAGTGCGGCTGTCTGACTCATTAAAATTGTCTCACAAATCAGTAGATGGAATTGCCACAAGCAGCTTTGCTGTATTTTTCTGTCTCATGTCACGGAGCAGGCTACTAATGAGTTATTATGTATACCGTGATAATTGCCCGGACTAAGGTCCCCTCTGACTCAATTAGTACTAATAGACACGGTTTATATAACAACCAGGTAGGATTTGATCATACTGTAAGCAGACAATTGACGCTCCTGCGTGTTGGGATTTCATTATCACAACATCCCCATTTAGCTCTGTGATTATTGTTTTGATTATGAAGGCAACCATCTGTTCCATCGGCTCCTGCGTTTCCCGGATCTGTCGCCACTCCCCCCAGTGCGCTCTCCTTCCTTGGGATTGCGTGAGTGGAGACAGGTGTGCCGAAGTCAGAGCAGAGCCCAGCTGCAACCCCTGGCCACAATCAAGACCTCCACATCTACTCAGCCCTGCCAACTCCGCGCTGCCAGACCGTATAACCTCTGCTCCGTCTGCCTGTTCTGACTCGGGTTCCCGTCCCCAGTTCCACGGCTTGGGCCTGGTTCCCAGCGCTTACTCGCCTCGCCCCCAACCTATGCCTCTGGCCCTGGTTCCCTGCGACTCACCTGAGCCCCCCCCCCCCCCCCGCTGCCAGACCGTATAGCCTCTGCTCCGTCTGCCTGCTCTGACTCCGGTTCCCGTCCCCAGTTCCACAGCTTGGTCCTGTTTCCCAGCCCTTACTCGCCTCGCCCCAACCTATGCCTCTGGCCCTGGTTCCCTGCGACTCACCTGCACCTGACCCCCCCCCCCCCCCCCCTTTGTCTTACAATAAATAGATTGTCTGTAATGTGTGGCACTGCCTAATATGGGACACCCAAGTTCCAGTGGGTATATGAAGCCAATCTATGATTGGACATTTGAGAAGTCAATTGATTTTGATAACACGACATCACAACTTGCGTTAACCCACAGTTTTATTGACTTCCTTTTGTTTGAGGAAGACCTACACCCGTTGGAGCTTCTGTGTCCCACATTAGGGAGTGTCCCAAAGTGTCCCAAATTACAGACAATCCCCCTACATTGGTTACATTATCCTTGTCTCCTCGCCTGAGTCTGCACCTGGGTTCACCTGCTGTGCCCCTTGTCACACCATCTTGATATATCTTGAAATTGGCATTGCTTTAAGTGGGTATGGAGGATAAAAATTACATTTCTTCTGTCCTGTCTTAAAAATGTAGGTCAAAAGATTTTACTGTTCATGTCACACCTCTATCAAAAAGTTCTTCAGTTCCAGTCTAAATGCATATAATCGCTTCAACTTGCCTTCCAATTGCCATTTTCTCGACTTGCCCATGCTAACAACATTTACCAAGCAGTGCCAGCTGAGGTCACTCCATAGTTGGAAAGAGAAGGTAAAAGTGTGTCTATGAAGAGTGATGTTAAAAGTGTCTCTATTCATGTGAGACAGACAAACTAGAGAACTAAACACTTCCGCTAGTACTAATAATCATACCAATAATAACATCAACAGCTCTATCTGTGGAGGTAGTGGTTGAAGGAATGTTATTGTAAAATTTGAATTATACAGGTGAATTCACTGAATCTATTTCCGTTGACCAAGTTCAAATGTAATGAAATGTATTACTGTGTTGTAGAAATATGGCTTGTAAGATAGGCCTATACTCACCAAAAAGGAAAGCAAGAAACCAAATCAACACATAATCCAAGATCCCATGAGCACCGACTCTTCAGATTGTCAGTCAGTGCTGTGCAGTGCAGTGTTGTTAGCCATCCAAAAGCTGGCGCATATCTAGGTTGTTCTCTGCTATTCTCAATCCTGTGGCATGAGTCAAGAGGTTCATGGTGTCTCAGGAGGGATTCCTCCATCGTAACTCAGAACATGCATGAATCTGGCCGTAGTTAAAAAACAACAACACAAAAGCATATGTCCACTTGACTAGAGACATGGCTCACTCAGGAACCCTTTAGTCCTTATAGTCTAACCAACTACGGCTGTAGAGGTCAAGAAAACTAACCACAGTTAACCAATTTTGAGTTAGTCCTAGAGTGTAATTAGTCTTCACACAAAGGTAGAAATACATTTAATATTGTAAATTAAACTTTACTACAGGGGCCCATAAATATGGCTGGACACATTTGCAATGTCAAATAAATGTAATCCATGTAAGTGGGACGGTGGAGTGTGAAAGAGTGTGAAAAGGGGTGAGATTAGGAGAAATATATAGAAAATAGGAAATATTTTTGCTTATATACAGTAGTGAACTCACTTGTCCCTAACGCATTTGTTTTAACTGACAGCTACAAGTGTGGGAACAAACTGCTGCTGGCCTAATCTTCCTGAGTGTGAGACAAAAGCTTATGTGACATCAAACACTGTAGGTTTTACAACATACAGAATATGATCAGTTTATCTTTGGATTTCTAATTTCATTACTCAAACAAGCTTTGCCATCTATTTCTATTTCTATTATCTATTTTAACTATTATAAAGCTAAAAATAAAGGGTGATCATTATAAAAGGGCAAACCAAAAGGCACCTGAAATCTGGAATAAACCCAGGGGAGGGAAGTCAGTTTTTTCAGATTTGACGTCATGGGCTAACCCAATGTCTAGGCATCACACAACTTCGTGTTGCAAACATATTTCCCAACTGAGTGAACAAAAGACTATTTGTTCTCACTTTAACACTAAAAGCTCCCCCACTCTCAAAGTCTACTGTGTCTAAAAATGATCCTAATACTGCCAGCACATGTATGTTTTATGATTATATAATAGATATTATCCTAAAATTGTCCAATACATTTTTTTAAATAGTACTTTCTCTCAAATAAATATAACCAATTTCTCAGTCATCCTGCAAAAAAAAGAGATGTTCTCGTTCTTTCTCAATCCAGGTAATCACTTCTATCACACCCCAAAATACACCTTAAAAAGTGAAGGAAATGTTGCACATCCAGGGCCTTTTGGAGGCATATTCTCTCACCTCTGTTTTCAATCTAACACTTGATTTGTCACCTCTTAGTTGGACATTCAAGCTCCTGCGTAATGGTCTGGCCAGAGCCTTGACTCATGACTCAATATTATGAATTAAATATTAGATAGAATAGAATAGAATAGAATAAAATAAATTGTGCGCTGTTCAGAAACATTTTAATCAGGCATGATTTGGTCATCCCTTTAGTGACACAGGACCCCAAGTATCAACATGGCAGCCAACGGTGGAAAGTCAGTTTTGTTCGTTTGCTTGGGTAAGAATGATCATTTATACCCAACAGTGTCCATAAGTGAGTGTATGTAAGGCAAATGAACGGTGTCATATCTACAAAAGACATATTGTTTAAGTCTGCTTTCTCTCTCTACGAGAGAGGTTAAGGCAGCGTTTTTTTAAATGAACGGGAACTAGGATAGTTCACGTTAGCAGGTCGAGGCTAGGGCCGATGAGCCTAGCAGAAAAATATTATTAACCTGATCAGACCAGCCTTGTGTACGCTACTGTGCTGTTATTGCCCAAAAAATTGATAATTCTTCTTTTTATGTTAACACGTAGACAAAAAAAGTGCTACTAACTTCCTTACACTGTTTTCTAGAGCAAAGCCATGCTTAGACCCTTGTCCATTGTAGTCCAACAACATTCCGCAAGGTTTCTTTTCTCCATCAGCCTGCCATGTATCTTGCTAGACAGGATATGGCTAGGCCCTTTTCTCACGGAAGAGATTCTAGTAATTTTCTTCTCGCCTGCCAAGTCACACGGCTTAAGAACTTTTTGATGCATCATTTTAATAAATGGGTTGACATTTCATCAAATCTTTGTTACATTTTGATCAGGAAATATATGCAGGTCCCCCATTGCTGAAGCAGTCTTCTGCAAAATGGCTACAGATGCCGGGGTTGCTGACAAGGTAAGTCATGGTGGTAGAGTTTAAAAAAAAATAGGTGGAGGGATAAAAAAGTTAAATGTATGCTTGTATGTTGGTAGGTAGGTAGGTAGGTAGGTGGGTGGGTAGGTAAATCAGCTCTCAAAACCAAGGTTGTTGGTGGATGTTATCCCTAAGTTCACATAAAGCTCAGCACTTGCATCTCTGTTGCTGTCTAGCATGGCCATGTTTGATCCAAGGTAGTTCTTAAAAAGGTTTATTCTACTTTAATTTTTTATTGTTGTTATTATACAGACATATATACTACCTTGGATATATATATATATATATATATCACTGCATTTTGAATTTGGCCTATCACACTTTTTTAGAAATTAACAAAGTCTTTGCAAGCTGTGCTTATAAAACCATGGAAATGCTTAGCACATTTTGAATTTCAGTAGCAGCAGTGATGGAGAGTGAAGGTAATTTTGTTCAATGTACTAAACTGAAGTGTATCAACCTCTTGTTTTTGAAAGAAGACTAAGCGTTATGGAATATATATATATATATATATATATATATATATATAAATGTAATCTCTGCCTTTGGCTATATGGCTGAACGGTAACCACTTAGCCTCCATTTCTGTCCTCCTTTGTACAAGATCATTTTTAAGACAAATAACCGGCTATGGTCCATCTTTTCCATTACCAAACTGCTTAGTCTTCCTTTAAAGATGTGCTGCATGTACTAGATGTGCCGTGTGGACCAACGTTGCTGTGTTGTTGTCGTCCCCATGCCTTGTTTCTAGTGGAGGATAGACAGTGCGGCCACCTCCACCTATGAGATAGGCAGTTCTCCAGACCACCGCGGTCAGGCCTGCATGAAGAGACACAGTGTGCCCATGAGGCACGTAGCCAGGCAGGTACGACATCCCACCACCACCACCACCCTCTCTTAGCGCTAGCCCCTGTGTTGTGTTCTGTTGTTGCAGTGGCTCATAGACAGTGGCGCCACGTCTGACTGGAACACAGGCAGCTCCCCGGACACCCGTGGTCTGGCCTGCCTGAGGACTCATGGCATTGAGACCAGCCACAGGGCCCGACAGGTACAGCAGAGTCACGCCCCCGTAGGGTGTCCTCTCATTGGGTCCCTGTGCGTGTGGGATTGAATGCTGGAGTGTGAGCGAGGCAGTAAAACAAATATAGTGAAATAAAATCTAGTGGCTGTATAGTATGTGGTTGTAAAATGTATTATCAAACAGGTCATTTCCATGTACGGTGACAGTAGGAATGTAGTGTTAAAGCCTACACAAACTACACTGTTTGCATTTGAGAATGTGAAGGGATAGAGAGTTTAGCCGTTCATGGAATAATCTTTGTTTACCGACCGCAGGAGTCGTGTGGAAAACACTACGGAGTAAGAAAAACCAAAAGCAGGAGGCCCTTTTTTCACGGGTAACACCCCACATCTTCTCAGATCCTTAGTATAGGTCCAAAATCAAACGACCCTGCTCAAAGACTTAAGGCCCTTCCCATCCAGGCTTCTTTAGAGGCCTTCTGCTTATTGAAAGAGACAAGCTAGTATCCACACTGCATGCGTTTTTACGACCAACTGTGATAGTGAGCTTTGCTCTCCATTTGTCTTGATCCCCTAAACGCTCAAGGATTTCCAAGTTCTTCCTAAGTGCTTCTGCCAGCTTTCTCTCTCGGGTTTTGGGAGAGGTCATCGTTTTCACTTGTCTCCCTTGGAGCCCACAGAGCATGATCCCAGCTAGGCCTGATACTCCCATAAAATATAGCCCTGGCATAATTTCTTCCTGATTCCTCGACCAGATCTTGTGCTAGCTCCATGGTCTTTATCTCTCAATTTATGGCCGTATCGGTCCATTTCTTGGACGCTCCATCTCCCACTATTCAAGTTCAGTGAACTTGATCTACCCTTGTTTGTTGCCCGTGTCTTAGATGCCTTGCCGAAGAAACAGACAATTTGGAGACAGAGAGAGCCTTGCACAAACAGCGTTGTTTATTTTGCTGAGAAATCAGACCCCAAAATGCCTATATTGAGTGAAGATCTAGTTTCTTAAAAAAAAAAATAAAAAAAAAATGCCTGACTGGATTTAGGATTTTATTTAAAGATCGCATGTAACTTAAATGCTATCTCTTTCGTCCCGGCAACCTATTTGGTAGGACTCGGTGGTACCATCAGCCAAAAAAAAAAGGTGTCATTTTTGCCCCGATGAATTTTTTCATCCCAAGCCCGTGCCAGAGCACACAGAGAGTCTTGCGACCTGGCTCTCGCCAGGCCTGCGTAGCTTTTTACGCCTTCATTTGATTGCGCTCCTTCGACAGCTCCGCAGGTTCTTGAACGTCTGTCTTTCATCTACCTGACCCTCTCCTGGGTTCTCAGTCCTCCCTCTCGAGCTCCCACTTCAAGCCCATTCCTCATGTACTGTAACAGCCTCCCAGCTGCCAGTCAACTATTCCAGATATCCAACTGTGGGCCCACGTCTTTGGGAAGGGTGGTTCACATGAGGTTAGCCTGCTAATATGAGTTGTCTGTCTGCGCTGAGTTGAGTGGAGAGACAGCAAATGGGTGTGTGTGCCGTACTGCTTGGTGCGTGCGTGCGTGCGTGCGTGGGTGGGTGCGTGCGTGCGTGCGCATGTGTCCTGTGATGAAAAATAACCAGTGGAAAAACACAGATAAGGTTTATAATGAAAACAGATCCACACCAACCGTATTGAACTACTGTTTGTTATTCCAGTATACTGTCTTTGCCGGGCCTATCAAAGTATCCACATCCAGATTAAAACATCAGACCATAACCATGTTGCCCCTTACCCCCCCCCCCCCCCCTCCCTCTTTTTCTGCTCTTTCTCCCATTCCCCTTTTTCCCTCTTGCGCGGCTGTTCTATGACCCTCTAAGACCGTTAATGCGGGGCCTCTCCCGTTGGAGAGTGAACATGGTCGAGGGTGTTGCGCAACGGCCCTCCACATGCTCACAGATGTGCCGCTTTGATCCCTTTCACAACCCGTGCGGATGGATCCGTCCCGCTCTCCTTTTCCCTTCATCTCCTCCTCCTTTCCCCCTTTTTCTCCCCGCACTCGTCTGGCAGCTCGCCACCGTTCCGAGGAGTTCACAACGGTTGTTGACTCCATAAATGTCAGTTTTAGTCAGCGCCGACCAGAGAGGCCTTCACCACTGGTTTGCTGTAACTCTGCACCGCCAGTTACCTGAGGCCTCATTGAGAGAGATGGCCGCACGCAGCCGCCACTGCCAAAGTTAACATTTGTTCTGCGTCTCTCTCCCCTCAGGTGACTAAGGATGATTTCATGAGCTTCGACCACGTTCTCTGCATGGACGAGAGCAACTTGAGGTACGTGTGGGTTCTGGAGCCGCAGGGCGAGCGTGTGTCCGTGTGAGAGGGCGAGCGTGTGTCCGTGTGAGAGGGCGAGCGTGTGTGTGTCCGTGTGAGAGGGCGAGCGTGTGTCCGTGTGTGTCAATGGCGTCACCGACTGGGTGTCAATGGCGCCACGTGGAAAGCACAGGTTTGAAGTGTCAACTTTGTTCCTACTTACCCCTAGTCAGACGAGATGATCAATATCAAGGTTCTGATCGTACGTCCAATAGTGAGTTAAGGTAAGTAGGTAGGCAAATGTAGCTTAGCTTAGCACCTCAGACCTATTGCAAAATAGGTCCGACTGTCTATCTGTTTCAATAACATCGTCTCGATTTTACATTTTCATTTCTACACGTGAGAAATACAGAAGATTCAACATGTAAATAACACAACTCTGGAGTTTTCTAAGGTGTATTTTGTCACTTTTTACAGAGCCTGTACTACTGGCTTACAGTCATTTTGCTAAGCTAGGCTACATTTTCCTACCTGCTTACCTAAATAACTCATCATTGGACGTACAATCATAACACTGTTATTGATCATATTTTCTGATTAGGGATAAGTAGGAACATATCTTATTTCCCCCCAAAAGGTGAACCATCCCTTTAAGCCCTACGCAAGCTGCAGCAGACAGCTGCAGTTGCGTTTAAAGCATCAGGGTATACTCCCCTTTCTTTGTGTGCGCTCTGGCAAAAGACTAGCTGGTCCGTCATGCTCCCTGTTGCGCCATGTTTTGTTTACCTATTAGCAGCCAAGCTACAGAGCTCACTCGCACTATATCAGGCTCATACTAGCTAGCTAGCTAAATATCAACAGCGACAGCAGTTCAACTGTATAAAGGAATCATGTCTTTGTCTTAAGATGAAGAGTAAACCATGTTGGCCGTTTTAATACAGAGAAGAAAAGTCCAAGAAGAGAAAGTAGCATGCTCGTCCTCTGAATCAAACAATTGAGAGAGCCCGTTGGAGAAGTGCAACCTATGCATGCCATCGATCAGGGACGAGATGTGTGGAAGTTATGACCGATACATGAAATCCCAAAGAATGTCCGGGTTGCATAATATAATCAACTTTTTTCTAACTAATTCAGGCACCAGACACACAACAAACAATAAAATCTATTTTTTTTGTTTTTAAATGGGGAGGTATGTGTTCATCTTTCCACTTAAAAATGGGAAGTTAGTAATTCACCTACACCCCAGACAGAATACAAATCCCAGTGAATGCAAGCCCTCTAAGCAAAAGAAAGCAGTGGACTTCAATGAGACACCGTCATTAAATCTTCGATGATAGCCATCGATTATTCGCCACTAGCTGCAGGCTGGTATGGACTGCCTTCTTGCGTTCAAGGATTAGTTGACTTATAGCGATGTTTAACCATGTCTCCCGAGTTCTACTCACTCAGTCAGATAGACTTCCATTTGGGCGTTTTTGGAGTTATCACGCCTTCCCGTATAGCTTCAGTGCCAACCGTTTTGCTTGGAAACCTATTCGCTTGGGTTCTTGAGTACCTTACTACAGCCCCTGGAGAAATAAGGTTAAACATCCAAAACAGTAGGGCTGACCTCGATAAGTCGAATAGTCGATGACCAACAATTACCTGGGCTAACGTCTAATAAAAATAATGATGATGATGATGATGATAATAACAACTTTAATTTAAGAGCGCCTTTCTGAAACCCAAGGACACTTTACTTTGTCAACGATGACAAAGGCAACGATCTGACTTGACCCCCCCCCCCCCCCAAAGTACAATGATTCTCAGTCGCACGCACTTATTTTTCACTTCTCTTGCTAAATGAACTGTTTAGGGTTAATAGGCCATGTCCTTCCTTAAGCTCTTTCCAAAGGCAGGGGAGGGATGTGTTTTTGCTACTTTGAACGTTTGGGGATCATTTTGAGATCACATGCCTATGGCGGATCGGCTAGGTAAGCAGCTTAGCGAGTTCTTTGGATGCCTCGGCGTTGCTCTTTTGGAGCATTTCTTTCCCCTTCTCTCTCGTGGCCCCCCCCCCCCCCCTCATGTCATAGTCTGGGATGGTCCCTGGTGTACGCGTCGAGTCTCCTGTTTTGGTGCTAGTCTCTGAAACGTGCCTATTAACTCCAGTCTCCAGCCTTCTTGTGGCGGTAGTTTTCGTCCCAATCCATTTGGCTTTCCCGTCTCAAACATGACTTCTTATTCACCGGCCAATGACTTGCCTGTTTAGATTTCTCGGGGCCATCTTGAGTTATCGTTTTTTTTTGCAGTTGACATTCAAAAAGCCCAGGGCTTTGTATTACAAGAGGCCACAGTGCAGTAATCCTAGCCACTATTTATGGTTGTGTGGCCTTGTTATTGTGCTTTAAGACCAATTAAGCAACTATTGAAATTCCACAGAGTCCCATTTGACCCATATACTGTGGGTGGTAAAGACAGTTTTTTAGGGTTTGTGTCGTTTTTCACAACTAACATTTGGATTAGATTGGATTTACATCCCACTTCAAAAACGAACTTACTGATTTGATTATGTTTTTTTTTACAATCATAAGACCCTGATTCTGTATGGTTGGTCCAGTCAATTGAAAGATGATGTCATTCTCTCTTCTTACCTAAAGTTTTTTTCTCTCTAAACAGTGATCTGAAAAAGAAGGCCAACTCTGTGAAAACCTCCAAAGCCAAGATTGAACTACTTGGTTCGTATGACCCTGAGAAACAGTTGATCATCAAAGATCCATATTATGTAAGTGAACCTGGATATCAATAGGGTTAAACTTATGCTTTTGATCTTTGTTTAATTGGCCTATTGTTACACACGTTTTGAAAACTGCGGTCAGACAAACATTTGAAGGACTAAATGACCTTCTAAAGACCACTGATTGCTTTTGAGGCTGTATTCCTAATCTCTATTCTAAGCTAGACAGGGTCATATCAGCTTCTTAATGAAAGGCTCATAGGTCTAAATAGTGTTTTTTCAATGTAAGATCATTTTGAAAGCAACAACAACATAGGAAATGTTTTACACGTCTACTCTACACTTCAGAATTGGTGACACAATTTTGGTTTGGTGTTTGAGTGTTTTCGTAATAAAAGCTAGGTACAGAAGCTATTGGGAAGCCATGAATAACAATAGCTTGGATAAGGTATTAATATTGAAAGACAAAACAACATCTAAACACCAATGTGTTTGTGTAATCGGTTCAGAGGTAAATGCTCCTGCAGTCTCTGTCAATGCAGCCTCACACTGTGAACCTCTAATTACACCACTATAGAGCAACTTCACGGTACTCATGAGAGCAGAACTGATATTCAGATCAATTGTTCCTCCTTACTGTAACAGGTTATTTCTTTCGCCACTCAGACATTTAGCATCCCCATAACATGTATAATGGGTCTGTTGACTCCTCTGGGCCTTAAGTGCTTCCTCTGCCGTTGGAAGTCCTGCCAAACGGCTGGGAAGTTACGGCCCCGGTCCTTTTTAACTAGGGACGAATTGGACCCCTACAGTCCATGGATGTGATTCAGGAAGTTGGTGGCATTAGGCGGGGGGGGGGGGGGGGGGGGGGGAGGGCTTTTAAGAGCATGACCAGGGTGTTTGATTCTGACAAAAACAACAAGCGTTAGTCCACGTTTGTTCAAAGAAGAACAAGGAAACGTTTTCGGGAACGCAATGGAGCCTTAAAATTGCCAATATTCTTGATTTCTCAATGTGATCTGCGTAAATCATGTGGCATGTCTTGCACTCAAGTAAAAAAAAAAAAAAGAAAAGATGTTTGAATTCTCATGTGGTGTTGAGCACATACTTTAAGTGTTGTGGATGGAATGGTGTTGGCCAGGTAATGTGTTAGGTTGTAGTCGATTAGAACTGTAAATCGAAATCTGAAAGTAAAGTATATGAGAACGGAGGGTTGAGTTGTGGTTGACCACAGATGCTAGTGCGCACTATCATATCACGGTGTGCTCCTCTTTTTGGCTTCGCTCCCCCTCTCCACTTTTACTCCAGCTGTGGAAGTATGTGTCAATGAGCCTGGGGAAGTGTAGCTTACGCTCAGCAGGGTTTTGCGAAAATAAATACTATTAAGCTTCTGCAACATCAGGTTTGTAGTGCCCTGCCAGGGGCTTTAAGGGTGCATGGCAGCAAAGCTAAGCAGTGTAGCCCAGCCAAACATCTTTGTGTCAGGATAAATGGATACACAAGTTTCCGAGCCCAACCATGAAGGCGATGACAAGCTCACAAGACATCGTTGCTGGATTCTTGCTGGAAAATAGAGTTTGGAGGTCGTGGAGAAGAGAAGCCCCGTGACTGGCTGGGTGGCTGCTTTGAAAGAAGCCCTGTAGGTGTGGCTACGTCGGCTGTGCCAAGACTGCAGTATTGTGTGGATAGTTCATCTATTCGATGTTTGGTTCGGCCAAAGATGTCGTCTCTGTTTTAGTTCATGGCGTCCTGCTGGCATTATAAGGGCCTGGAGTGGTCTATGAAAACTGGCGTAGCTCCACAGTGGCTTAAGCCAAACATGTCAAACCTCGAACTAACAAGTTCCAGAGCTAAATTTGGGGAAACGTTATACGCCTTGTGGAAAGTAATAGACAAAGATGAGGTTACATTGAGTTGTCATGCTTGAAGGCGGGCAGGCGCCTTTCTGGGATAATAGCTGATATTACATCGATATTTATATGATTATATGATATGATTTTGAATCGAAGGCCACGGTCTATCGAGTTCCCGCTTGACCTCAGCTTCTAACAACTCAAAATGGAAACGGTCTTACAATTACATCTTAACCAATCTCCATATTACACTGTGCAATTCTCTGGAGAAGAAAAGTGTGTCTTGTTTCCTGTTAAAATTCAATTACGGACTTGAAACAAGTCTGCCCCTCCAAACAGAAGGTATGGAGAACCCAGAGAGATTTTCTATGAAAACATGTGTGTGCCAAAGGACAATTGTTTTGGAAGGGAAAGAGCAGAGTTGTAAAAGGATTCTTGGCTACACTTGGCAGTTAAGATTGGCCATTAAGGGAAGTGTAACATTACCAACTATTACCACCATTTGTTTTTACTGTTGAGTTGCCTTAATTGAATCAAACGAATGAGTTGGCCCGTCCTCTGTGGGTTCAAAGCCAAATAAAACTAGAGCCTAGCACCGAATTCCAACTATACATGTTTAATGTAATTGCTAGACATTAATCGTTAGTGAAGTAAAAAATATTAGCGCACTTTGTTTAAAGTATGGATACATAATGTACCTGTATTATTCAAAATAATCGAATTTATTTCAGAATAATATTTGTAAATGTACAGACAAATATTTTCTTAAGATATGGAAGGAAATAGAAATTGCATTAATCTATTGTATTATTTGTATTTGCTCTATAGGGAAGTGATGAAGACTTTGAAAAGGTGTATGAACAGTGTGTGAGATGCTGCAAAGTTTTTCTGGAACAAAACTCGTAACAAGAGCCATTGTGTAACTTCTGAAGACCAAACCAGTAATCCTATTGTTGGACCCCCATGTACAATTTATCATAGACCAATATTCAATTGACGTGGGAAAGTAACAAGTGTGTGAATGACCACGACTTCTGCAATGTCTTAATCGTGGTACTATACCAACTGCTTCTTGGAGGTGTTAATTATCTCAAATCTACTCTGGATGAAAAACGTAATAAAAAAGTTTTGGATTCAGGCGTTTTATTGTGACCAATATTTCTTACCGTGTGATAGACAGGATGTTGATGTCCTGAAACCGTTATCACTAGAGGATATCAGAATATCTGACAGTACAGATGACTTGTGATCCTGGGTGTTTGTATGGAAAGGTCAAAAGCTAATTTGGGGCTGAAATGTAATGCTAGCCCACATGCTAATGTTATTTGGTATTGAGATGAATCTTTGATTTAGTAGCTACATTTTTTGTACCATGTATTTTGATTGAATGACTGTCTGTAGTTTTTACCTTGTAGCAAAACGCAAGTACGACAGCATTGTTTAATTTCATGGTAACACTTAAACCGATTTTCTAACACCTGACAGATTTACACCTGATGATAGAATATTTCAAATGTAAAGCTTGACCCAACAGAACAATACAAGAAAACGTTCTCACTATTCAGGCTGTTAAGTTGCTTAAGCCCTTTATATTTGGTGGCCCCTCCATTGCCAGTATGCATTGGCTTTGACGAAAGCCCCACTAATCTTTGGTCTACCCCTTCACTAAAAAGACTTCCCCAGTCGTGGATGCCTTGACGTTTCCCAGATATCTGCCTATAGAAATAAACACTGGACTTAAAAAGTTTCCGCTTTGATTGTGATTATTATTGTGACCGCAGCTGTAGCGCTATGACTTCAAATTCGAAGAGGACGCAAGGCGCTGTTTGTGTTATAACTGGAGGCAGGGAAGGCAGATGTTAATATGTCATGTTTGAATGAAAAAGGGACATGCATTTAATTTAAATACTCAATGATTCATTTAGCGCTCTCCATTTTGACCTATTTTAATCAAGACAATACCACTTGTTCACTTCAGCAGAGAGAAAATGTAAATACATTTTCAGTAAAGAAGCTTAATTGAGATTGAACTAGTATGGCACATAACAAGTTTGTTGAGGTTTGTGCTCTGTCTGAGCTTGTGCAAACACAAGCCGGCCTCTAGTGTCTACACCACACAAACTCACACGAACTGCAGACACAACGATCCGCTTGGTTTGTCATTTTAAATCAATATACTTAGACGTTCATTTTGTGGACCAAAATAGGCTCATTCATTCCAGAAAACAAAGCTGTTTACAGTAATGCAATGGGGTTAAAGAACACATGAACAAAAATTGTATACGGTCAACCATGCAAGGCCAAATTAATCCTTGCTGTACTTGTTACTTCAAATGCTCAAAAGTTGTCTCAGTTGGGCTGTAGTCATTTTGACATTAAGGCATTTGTGCAAAACCATTTAGTATGACCTAATTAGGGTATTTATATATTTTCTTATCGTTTACTGATGGATCATTGACACTGAGATATAATGCATGTGGAACATGTATCAGTCCTACACATAATTAATCCTAAAACCTCAAAATGCACCCTTTCGAAGAGCAAATGTTTCTAATTCATTCATATATATACTGGCCCCATGCAGCACAACATTTGTCGTGATTGTGGGATGATTCTGATCAATTAAAATAAATAAACCAGCGTTGATATCTTCATTCGTTTTAGTTATCTTATTTGTCGTGTTTTTTTTCTTTTTCTTTAAGGGGGGGCTGTATTGACCAATGAGTGTCACCAATGAGAAGTAGAAGTGTTGACAATTTTATACGTTCATTTAAGCTTTTCAAAATACACTGGATACGCCGTTATAATATTCATTATGCCTTAAATCCAAGATGAGCATGCTAAAAAACAATATTTAAAAAGGCTTTGGGTTGAGAGCAGATACGTCATTGGGGTTCCCAAGTGGGCACCTTCCATCCCGGGTGTTTCGTTAAATTGAGCCCAAAACACCTCCAGAAGGCTTAACCTTGAGCAATGACTTTCCAGAGCCACCTTTATCCGCATTGAAATCATTCAAATGAAAAAAGACAATTTAACAAGCTGTGTGGTGTCCATACTCTATCCCCATTGAGTCCAACTGGGAACACGTTTTCTTTTGTAGTGGCGAAAATAATCCTCTGCATTTAACCCATCCTATACACACACCTGCCTGGGTCAGGGCACTGCCGGGAGTATCAACCCTTACATGTCTTTTGATGGAGGGAGGAGACCAGAGGACCCGGTGGAAACCCACACAAACTGTTTCCACTACCTACACTCCAGCATTAAAGGTCCTACATTGAAGTGGCATGGTAAATAAAGGCCTAGATATCAAGCTCCTAAGATGTTTTGAGAATCAACCAGTGTTGGGTTTCATCTGCCTTCAAAGGCTTGTAATAGAAAACACTGTTAAATAAACATAGTAAACAGGAAGACAAGACCACTTGTTTGTACCAATCTTATAATTTATTTAAATATAATTACTTTTTTTTTTAAATATATATGTTTCTCAACAGCCAGTCGATATATGTCAGACCCTTTAGATTTGTGGTTGCTGTATGGATTCATTGTATGCTTCTTTACTTTTTTACAATATTTACAAATTGCACTCTGGTTAGAATGTATATAGCCTACATAATGTACAACGGAAAACACACTCAACCAATATTCACAGGAGGGCTTTGACTTCGAACGCTGATTGCAACCAGCACTTCCAATAAAGTCTCGGTTTTCAATATGTGTCTTGTAAAGACATCGACAAGCAAGGTAATGTTCATGCAGTTAATAATTTAATCATACACTTTAGAGTGAAGCATAAGAGTGAGAGAATGTGTGATGACTGTAGGATTTCATAAGCCTTATGTCCAATATGTAGCGCTGCTTACTACAAAAAGATCACACGCTGAACCCACAACATCTATAGGCTAAGATCCACCAACTGTAGGACGGCATATCACACCCCTACCCAAAACACTACAAGGACTCCGAATCCTTTGCTTTCAGAAATAGACAAAGCACAAAAAAGCAATCCCTTTTCTTTTTTTGGCGAAACTCAAGAAAACCTAAAAGTTTTTTGGCAGCCAGATGCAAAGGCTCCAAATTGGTTGCTCCAGCACCAGGTGTTTGTTTTCGTCCTCTTCACCTTTTGTCTCTTGGTCTTGTGTGTTGTCTGGTTCCTATCCTTTGTGGAGACACACGATGAGAACTGATGTAAGTGTTAATCCATGCCTTGGTACAAAAAAAAAAACGATCTCTGGTGGGGAACACCGCGCTTAATGGAGGACGTGACTGGTCGGAGTTTGTTTGGTTTCCCTGTTATTGTCCAAGGCACTTTTTTCTTTTTTTTCTTTTTTTTTTTTTTACAAGGTTTTCTTCTGGATTGCTCGGGTTTGGCTTCCACCTACGAGACAGAGGAAGTGAAATTTAGTGCGCTCTCGCACTTGGCAGCGCCCGCAAAATTCTTTCCTCACCAAAAGTACCATGAAAAATTGAGAGAGAAACATGATTTGTTACAGATCCAGACGTTGGGCTTCTAAAAGCGTATGTGGACACAATGTGCATGGCACTGATCTGAGCAATTGTCCCTGCATATTTATAGGCTTTATCGGCGTCAGCATAGCAACACATCTATTGATTAATCATCACTGGGAAAACAAAAAGGGAGTCTGTTTGATAAAGCAAACGGTGTATTTTTTAACACCACATCAAATATACTTTCAACCGGAGCATAATTCACTTGAGAGAGAAATGACCAGATTAGACAAGTGATGCGTATGTGGAACGCATATTTTACATGTTGCACAAGCGATCTTTATCTTAGACAACTTATCTGGCCCGAGGTATGTGCATCAACAGTCTAAAGGATCTATTTGAGCATCAAAGCCAACTGTTTGAAAGTTCTCTGTGAATATAAAGAAGTCTATCATGTCTACACATCAAACAGACCGAGTGAAAGAAACCCTGGAACCTTATGCATGTACATTTGAAACCTTGGAAAGTGCGTTACCTTCGTACTCTACCCCTCCGTACAGCGTGGGCTACCCGCTAACCGTGTGAGCAGCCGCGCACATCTTTTGAAGTCTAAGGAGAGGAGAGAGAAATGTAGAGGGAGATGAATGCCTGTGAGACAGCACTTTGCCTCCCTATCACCAGCTCTAAAGAACATGTGTTCGAAATGTAGGATTCTGCCCTGAGAGAAACAACTCATGAAGGGCTCCAGCACAGGACTCACATGCAGGTATTGTACAGTCCCTGGTGTTGTGGTAAAGTCTGTATACATGCTTTCTGCACTTGGGACTGAAGTACAGAGGACCTGAAAGAAGACAGGTTGGAATCATTCAGGTCACACTATAGTATTTTTCCATCATCTAGTGTATTATCATCATACATTGCTTTCCTATAATTCGGCATTGGTTTAACATTCAATCTCACAAACATAGTCACAAATCTCTCTCCCTCTCTCTCTAACACACACACACACACACACACACACAAACATAAAATAACTCACCTGTTAGGTATTTTAGAAACTTCTCTTTCTTTCTAAGATCTCTGGGGAAGATTTCTGTAAGGGTCAATGGAGAGGAGGGGGGTCAGATAGATTTAAGCTTGTAAATTGAACTCAGCTTTTTTTCAACCAGCTTAACATTCTAGGTCAGTGCAAAACTTTAGTAACGTCAGTACTTTTATACTTTGCAGTTTGCACTCTATCACTGAGCAGTTCAAATGGTCACAACTGGCCTATTTTAATACTGCGTTGAACAATTTTATACAATCAGTTTTGTGTTTACTTTGGTTCCGCCCATACGTCAATGTGTTGCTCACCAATAACTTGATCCCCGCTATCGGATTTTAGATTGCGTAAATCCCTTTGTTCCACGCGAACGTATTTCTCAGAGGTCGACTGTGAGGCAGTTTCTGCACCGTTCTGGCCCCGGTTCCCATCCACGTGCTTGACGATGTCAACTATCCGCCTGAGCAGGCTTTTGTCATCCCTTGCGACCGTGGGAGTCGCTGCGGTGGGCGCGCACTCCTCGCAGTGGCCGGTGGTAGTGCAGATAAGTAGCACGAGTCCCATAATTACAGGCTTGGGCAGTCCGCTCATAGCTACCGCAGGCTGAGTTAAGTATAAACTCCCTCTCGTCGACGACGATACTCTTCAAGAACCCTGGAGAAAAATAAATGTTTTAGGTAATATCAAAGTTTTGCAAGTAGCCAACAGAACCTTTTCCAGACCTTTTGATCTTTTATTTTGGTACAGCATCTCAAACATTTACAATCTTCGCGCTTCTCAAATATTAGGAATTACCACAAATAATTAGTATTCAAATATCTTTCATTATTACTCACAATTACAACTGGACTACAGCTTGAGAGGCATAGCCTATAGTGTTGGATAGGACGCGCCTCAAATAAGTTTTACGCACAAGGCATAGTTCTTGTTTTTCCCCAAACAGGTTACAATTACTTTTAAAAGCTTACAGCATCAGATTCTTTCGGGTACAAATCTTAATAAACATGGCAAACAACAAATAAGAGTGATGGATTACCTTAATATCTACTTTTCGTAACAAACTGTTTTAGCCAACTCCCAGTTACTCCCACAAGGTTGAAATGGTAATACAACCGTGCAAGATAAATAGTCCTTGGGACAGAACAACCTACAACCCCATAGGTTATAATTCCTTCGCTTCAAAGACCTTATGACTAACGACGACAGCTATAAGTGTACATGCACTATAAGGTTGCTGTCATCTTCTTGTCCTGTAACTGACTTGATAAGAGTATGGAAAACACATTAAAGTCCGTTCCGCAACTCCTGTGTTCTTGTTGGAGAAGACTCAGGTCGTACGCCAGGGTGCCGCTGACTTTTATTCTGGTTTGTAGATGTATAAGCCTGTCCCTGGTGGATTACCGTGACATGCCTTTAATTAGAAACGCGTTATGAACTTTCCAGCGAAGAGAAAAAAATAATAATTATAGTTTCGCGACCATAACTTGATGGCTGTGTGAAGTTTTCTGTGCTCCCTCTCGTCCGTCACTCAACTTATATCTGCGATAGGGCTACGCGCTTACAGGAAGCTTTTTTTCTGGTTTCCTCCAACTGAAATTCCAATCTGCAGACACAGACGTTCACTGATACCGGCATTTCTCCTCTAATATTCTTATAACCTCCTCCGGTCTCGCCCAATTCTGGTTTCTCGCGGGTAGATCAATAATAATGGAGAAACAGCTGTAGATAATACAATTACGCATGCACCGCCGGCGAGCAATGGTTGGAGATCTAATAGCTTGTTTTCAGAGCGTAGCCTATATATAATATAATGGTTTTATGTTCTTAACAAATGAACTGAAAGTTTAAACGGAGGCATTAGCCTAATCTAGATTAGTAATGTTTACTTTCCGCAGTACAGCTACCTTTAAGTATTGGGGATTTTGGATAAAGCCCTCCAACTAAATGTTTCAAATAGGCTACTTGTTGCCCTCATAAGATCGATATTGTATGATAATGTTTAATAGTATAATTAATTAGGGGAATGCCTCGCCTGCAGTGGGCTTGTCTAGACCACGTTCATGCATAATGCAAAATCGCAGTTAAATGTCTGTTGTTCACTAAGTAAAATGTTGCTTCTATGGCAACGGCATATTGGTTAGAGTCGTTATCTTATCAGATCCAGTCATTTCCGTAGATAAGGATATGGGTAAATATAATATAATATTGCCTTGAGACCTTCATCCAGTGGAAAATACTCTTGCAGGCGTGCGTAATAAGAGCATGGTGCTGAAAGGATAGCGCACACCTGCCCTAAATGGATAGATTTGAACCCATCTAAAACGCGTTTTAAACCGCTTACAACATTCTAACAAGCAGTTGTGGTTAAGTAAATTCCGTCTTTGGTTAATCACTTTGCCTTGACATATACAGGTAGAGGTAATAATTAGGGCAAGAATAGCATATAATTTCAGTCAGCATATTAGAAGACGCGTTTCATTAAAAGTTTTGATTTGATTAATAGATTGTAAACCCTACGTCTTTTCAGCAATATTGGTGTTTCTATCAGACATTTCAGAATTGTGATATTCCATGTTACTAAGCAGGCTGAATATTGACCACAGTTTTGTAGCATTACTGTTTAGTTAGAATTTAGATTACATTTGGTTTAAAACATTTACCTTGCTGTGCTGTGTTCAAATCCTCGTGCCCAAATGATAGTCTACATAATCTTGCTTTGGGATTAATATATTTTTATAAATATTTCCTTAATTTAATACAAGGGTAACCGACTGAGACTAGGTCTCTTTTCCACCAGTGTCCTGTTCAAGGCAGAATAGATCAATTATAACAACTAAACAAACATGAATACAATTAAATAAATCAATAAAATAAAAAATAAGCAGATTCGAAAATGTGTTACAATATTTACGATACAGTACAATATTTTCAGCTACAATATTGATATATACAAAGTTTCAACCAAAACAAGTGCACTCTTCAACTCCCATATCCTCCAATACAATTTTACATTGTTCCACCGAAACAAACTGATTTATTTCCAAAACCTGTTCAACCTTGTTCCATTTATCTGAGACAAGAAAACTGAAAGCAAATTTTCCTAGTTCTGTTTTCACTTTTGGGCTTTCAAGGGTGATATAGTCCTGTGAGCGTGTCCAATGATTGCTGGATTTGTGCTTTAAAAGGGAAGTAAGTTTATAAAGGCAAGTTGCCCAGCAATGCCTTGTAAACTAAAAAGATACATTGTTTTTCTCTCCTATTACTAAGAGAAGACCATCCTACTTTCTTATTCATGTATAGTGTACAATGACGAGTTCTAAAATGATCCCCAGATACGAAATGCAAAGCGCTATGGTAAACTACCTCAAGGGACTTCAAAATAGTTGGGGCAGCATTCATATGCACAATATCACCATAGTCCATAACTGACAAGAGGGTTGATTTAAAAATTGTCATTCTGTTTACAAAAGAAGAGCACCATGTTATTCTATATAGACCTCCATGTCTGCTCTTCACCTTCTTTGTGAGTTGATGCACGAGTCTTAAATGACAATTTTTCCCAAGACTTTCTAAACTGCAACACGTTCATTTTGGATTTGGGATTTCAGTACACAAATAAATGCCCTTGTAAGGTTTAACATTGCCTGCTCCATGGATGGTGCACAAGAATAAAGAATGGCCTCATCTGCATCAAAAGTACTTTAAAGTTTATTTTATAATAATATTAACTGTTACAAAAATATATTTTGACCAAAAATTTTGGCCTCACCTATTGATACATTGCACAGGCCCTGTGACAATCACCACATCTCAAACTACCACCCTCAGCAGGGTTTCTATTGCGACACAGAGAGGTTGGTCACAAACTGTCATAATTGTGCAGGCCATGTGTGTTAGTGTTGTTTGACCCTTGTCACCATTAAAAAATAAAACTGTGACCTGTAAAACTATAAAACAGGCGTGAGGTGCACCGTGGGAGGGCATATTGTAGTGTATATAGACATATTGTTGCAAGATGATGCATGACCTGGGTTAATCTCAACACGGTCAAATATGAAACTGCCATGAACCCGCGCCACAATCATTAATCTAGTCACACTGACCAACATCCCTTTTCACAACTTTCTCACACTCTCACACGGATACTGTCAAGACCTCAGTATCCCAAAGACCTAAACAGCACTTATCTCAGCTCTCACAACACTTTGATAGTGTCATTCCTTGCAGCCTGTTTATCCACAGACTCTCCCTTTCAGAAGGGGGGTTATGGCTATATTTTACACTCTTCCACTCTTTCATCTCTGTCTCTGTTTCTCCTGGAAGACAACGTGATGTACGCAGGGAGGATATGACCACTGTCTGAACCCTGCCACGGCCACTCCCTCCCACGAATCGGAGTTGCACACTTCACTTCCTCAAGGTGTTATCAGAGGGCATTCTCTATTCTTCGACGAAGGAACAGGAGGGGAGCGGAGTCTGTCGCCCAGCACATAGCGAACCAGCCTCACTCCGTCATTAAGGATGTTGAAATGTTTTCTGTGGCAAGGACCGCAGGCATTTGTACCGCCACCTTCGACGGCTGCCGGTGAAATACTTTGCTGACTAAGCACGCTGAATTAAACAGATAGCACTAAAAGCACCAGCCAGTGACCCTTTAATTAACCCTTATTTTGTCTTTCAGGCGTAACCCTGGCTATCTGCTCTGGTTGAGGTTCTGTTTTTTGTCTGAATGCCAAGGGGACAGGTGACAAGGAGGCAAAAAGAGAACTTTCTCGTGTGGTTCAGGGGCATTTGGCCCCCCCCCCCCCTACCCATATCCTTTGCCAAATTACTCAATGCTGTCTTTGCCGGTCCTAAACACATGTTTCTGGGCGGTGCAAGTCCTCTTCAGAAACATTACAGTCTCCTTGATCTTTCCCTTATGGCCAGCTTTCCTCTCTCCCACTCATTGTCACGCTGACACAAACACACACACGCACACACACACACCCAACCCCACACACACACACACACACACACCAACCCCCCCCCCCACACACACACACACACACACACACACCATTTTATTCACAGATGAATTTCAAATTTGGAAACACCATCAACCCCAAGCTTCTTGTGAGAGTTTCTGAGTGTTCTATCTCAGAGAAGCATTCATACTCATGATCTGATGATATTCTGACATGTTTAAATGTGTATTAGGTCAAATAATGCTAATTTCAAGAACTCTTAATAGGTGGAATGAGGTCGATTCGATTTGAATGTTCAAAGTCATCTTCCAAAACAACTTCATAGCTAATGGAAGAACCCCGAGACTAGCTACAAGAAAGCCACCTTGTGGTCTCGAAAAAAATGCTATCTTTGAATACCCCTTGAGACCAACCAAAGGAAAGTGTCATTTGATGTGGGTTGGGTCTTACAGAATATTTCAAGCCATTCGAAGCCAATAGAATTATTTCTATTTTCTAAATCTAAGTGTGTAAATATACATGGCAACAAGAAGATAAAGAAGGATTGATTCTGACATGTTAACCTTAATAAAAACAATAACATAACTGCGCTCAAACTAAATACATGTTTTACTTCAAAATATTGGTTGCTAAAGTGTTTACCTTGGATTGAAGCCTTATAGATAATTTAAGAGCATTTCCAGTGTATTACAAAAAATAAATACAGGGTTTGATAGTTTTAGTGTTTAGTTTTAGTTTTGATAAAGTGAATTCAGCATTACCAAAGTAAATTACGAAATTGTACTTATTCAGCAACTTTTCTGACTGAAGCCTGTGTTTAATATGGAAAAATTCGAATCTTTTGCTCACTGTCAGTGCACTAAAAAAATATTTAGAAACTAAAAAACAAAATTTTCACTACCATAGTGTATCCCTGTCATAATACATTAAACAATATTCTCTTACATATAAATGTTAATAAATACATAAACTTTATTAAAGGTACCACTTTAAGACAGTAGCATACACTTAAAAGAATAGTTTATAAAAAATACAATTTGTTTAAAAATATCCAGATAATTTATCTAAATTTACATAGAATACAGTATTATAATTATATCTTAAATCCAAGATGAACACTCTAAAAAACAATATTTAGAAAGGATTTGGGTTGAGAGTAGATATGTCATTGGGGTTTTCAAGAAAAGCACCTTCCACCCCGGATGTTTTGTAAAATTGAGCCCAAGACACCTCCCGAAGGCTTAACGGTGAGCAATGATGTCTCAGAGCCACGGCTAGATAACCAAAATTAAGAAATAGCCTATTACACCTCAAACTGCTGGCTTAAAACATGGAATGCTCAGACAGTTGAAAGATAAATCTGACAATGTAAACCAAACTTCATGACATAGATACCTAATGCAAATATGAAATACCCATTTCCAACTACATTATATTAAAAGTAGAATTTTAGACATCAACCTAACATTATGAAACTATTTTACCAAAAAGCTTCTAATATTTACAGTATCTACATTGTATAGTTATTAGAGATTTGATCCAACCGAATCAAAGACTATAGAGATTAACAAAACTTAAAAATCACGTCCTATGAGTCTCCGAAAACACTCAACACTCAGGTACCAACCGACTTCCCTGCCTTGAAATGAAGAACAGGGATTCAGCATAAAAAATAAGGTGTCAAACTTTAAATTTTTATAGCAAATTTACATTTAAACAGCAAAAGAGGGAAGTGGATATTAATATCAGTGAGTTTAACTTTAACTTTTTGGGGGGGCCTTGGAAAATGCAGCTAACCACCTTCTTTTAGGTCTCTACAATAAACATATGTTAAACTGTATCTAAATTAATTGAATGACCAATTCTTGTAAAATTACCAGTATTAAGAAGTAGTGCTCTATATTCTAACATTGTATATGTTAAATCAAAGTAAATTAAGGGGCTTTTGAAAATGAAGAGTTCAGTATTTCAATTCCCCTTCACAATGAATGCTGTAAACAAAGGAATTATGCTGTATTATTTGGCTTTATTTTCAAGTTATTGTAGTTTTAATGTAGGCTTACAGCTTATCTTTTCAGTTTTCTCTGCTTTTGGCAATTCAAAACGCTAGTATTTTACAGTATAGACTGGAGACACTGTTTATTTATTCAAGCTGTTCCAGATCTACTCTTATATATCCTTTAGGAACACACACAACTTACTACAGTATCTATGTGACTTCCTTCAACTAAGCCCCGGTTCTCTGGCTCATGGTTTATGTAGCAGCAGCTACTTTAGTTTATGCTTTCTACATTTCTGAATGGTCCGCTGGTATTTGTCAGTAAATGTTGTTTGATCGTATAGAGGGATGGTTAGGTGGTCCTGTCTTCAGGTGACCCCAAAGCTAGGACACTCGTTTCTCTGTTTAGAACTTACAAATGGCCACACACGTTTACCCAAACAATGCATGTTTCCATGTTTCCATCTCTCTCTCTCTCGCTCTCTCTCTCTCTCTCTCTCTCTCTCTCTCTCTCTCTCTCTCTCTCTCTCTCTCTCTCTCTCTCTCCTCTCTCTCTCTCTCTCAAATTGTGCCAGAGGATGATTGGGAATGAGAGACGTCTTTAAAATGCAGGGAGTCTTGAGAGGAATTGCCAAGTAAAAAGATCTCCTCAAAAGAACCTGCCCTCTCCGAAGTGGTGAGGGAAGGATCCACTCCTCACTCCCAGCCCATAAATCTTGCCATATTACACTGGACCTCCTCTGTCTGTGATTGCTGTCCGCAGTGTTTTGAATCAACACTGGATGATGTCTAAACAGACCTCTCAACCTGAGTCCATCTTTTCTTTTCAACGTTATTTTCATTTTGGTGGGGAATGTTTTTGCATTCTCTGCATCATCCGTCCCTGGAGTGAAGAACACATTTCTTTATTGGCGTGTGAACGATGCAACTGAAGCCCTGCAATCTTGCAATCAGGAAACACACACTCGTTTTTCATTGTGTAATTGTAGAACAAATATGCCTACAATGCTGATTGAGACGGAAAAACACACTGTTTGTCAACACTACAGGAATTATTTTATTAAGCCGATGCAAAATACTTTATGAAGAAGTAGAGTATAGTGAAGCTAGTTGTTACTAAGGTTAAAAGAAAAACCTATACTAAGAACTGAAATTGTGCTCTTTCCTTTCAGGATTATACTTGTTTGTAAATGCAAGTAAATAAAAAAATCCGACTATTAAGGTTGTTTGACAGTACATTCCATGCTTGAAAGATCCAATACATGACCAAACCAATACCCATATTTCTAGGAGCTTGCTTGTAGATTTTTCCTCATCCTCAAGAATGTTATATTATATGAATATTGATGTGCCAAGCTTGTTTTTTTAATGTAGTACATTGCTTCCTGAGAGCCAATGTAGGTTTAGCTGGCATTAGCTAAGTTGAATAGGTAAAGAAAAGACTATAGAAAGTAACAATGGATTCAATACACATAATTTAAAACTATTATTAAAATGATTTACGATTATGTAAAACGTATCCAATTGAAGTGACCTCTGCGTGACCCTTAACACACTATAGTATACAGATCTAAAGATGCCCAAAAGAACATGTATATTAACATGCAAGATACAGAATCGAGATAAATGAATCAAGGAGAGGGAGGCAATGGCCCAAGAGTACGTGCTTGCCTTTCATGTAAGAGACACAAATGTTTGTTACTAGAAGAGAGAGCGAGAGAATAGAGAAGAAAGAGAACGGGAATGTTGAAGGGGGGTGGATCATCAACCATAATGTATTTTGCTAGCTCCACTGGGTCCGCAGCACCAACGACTCGGCCTGCTAGGTTTGGTGTGAAGCTGCGTCCGACATTGAAGCTGGTTGGTTGGCCGTTACACTATTCTGGTCTCTGCCACCAGATCTTGAACCTCCTCAGCTACTGTACGGAACTACCATGGAAATCGGACTATTTAGAACGACAGAACACTGTGGGCAAAACATTACTACATCACAAACGGCGGACAGTTGTACAAACTCTAATTATTTTATCCTGTATAATCCCACTCATAAAATAAACAGACAAATTTAAGTACACAACAATCAAACATGCAAATAAACAGTACACACACATGCCCTTTAACAGTCCTCATGCTGTGAACATATGCTCCTCATTGCTAACCACTTGCATGCCAGATTTTTTTAAGAGCAACATGGAATCCATGATCTACTTACAATTACAATAGCTAAACTCACTGTTCCTGAGTGTTTTTTTGGCAAAAGGTGTTGTAATAATTAGAGGTTCAGTACACAGTCAACTCTTTGCCCTAGGAACTCCAGTGTTTAAGACTGCTCCTTGCGAGCAATGCCATCTTGGATTTAATGCGTAAAAAATGCGGCAGTCTTCTAAACACCAGAGCAGTGTGTCCAATATCTGCTAACACAAATACAAATGATATGGGATGTCCCTTTTTGTTCAACACTCCGACTGTTATACCTGCCATTCAAAAACGACCCCAGTTTCACCACACTGTATACTTGGGAAGGGCCTTACCAGGTTAAGTTTATTCAAGTGGAGACCAGTGATGTGAAGATTGAACCCCTTAAAAAGCAGGGGTCCCCCAGAGAGATTGATACAACAAGAGGCCGTAAAACCTCATGATCCCGAACTCTTGAACGATACATAATGTTGTCAGGCAAGTAGCTGTGTTTGAAGCCTTTTTGAAGCGAGACATTTATCAGGTCTAGTGTCATCACGGAGTCGGAATTTAAAACAATACAGAGAGCACGCCTCTACGTTTGTCAGGCTCACACTTCATTAAGTGTCGAGCCTATTTAAAACCAATTCATCCATCCGCGCCTTTAATACATTTGAATGAATCAGCCTCACACATAGGTACTAAGTCATTTAGCTGACAACCTATTTACTCTCTGCTACACTTCCACTGCCATGGATAATTATTACCAGACTATGGACTACTTTTATTTGAGCCTGGGAGTGATATTTTCGTGTAGATTTGATATATGCTCTCTACCTATCAGTCTCTCCCCCCTTCTGTTACTAATATCTGCCAGGCTGGATCATTGGAATCATTTCCCTGTATTAGCGTAATGCCTTGATAGGATTCAGCACATGCTCCTCTGGATTACCAGGACGACCACGGAGAGCCCTCCTTCATGGGCTGCAGGAGGCGTCAGACGAAGATGTAGATGTGAATGTCATCGAAAGGAAATAGGTATGACAGAAAACAGAGAGGGAATTGGGACTTGGCCTCCTTGCTACAGGGAGGAAGAGGACGCGGTGGGCTGACAGTTTCAACTAGTTTGTTTGTGAGTATGTGTGCGTTTTACACTTTCATTGCAGTGTTGGTGGTCTGCTGAGGTCGCGTTGGGGAGCACATGTGCCTGTGTGTGTTTGCTCACTGCACATGCTTGGGAGTTTGTGCTTTTTCATTCGACAAGTCCCTCAATCTATTTCTAATGTTGACAGAGAGTAAAGGGGGAATGGCCGTGAAGAGCATAAATCACGCACATTGCACTAGGGAAATCATTCATACAAGCTTCATTTATACAAGCTTAAGTTTTGAGGTAATTTGGTTTATGCCTGCATGGGTTAAAAATTCAGATGACAATAAACTAAACCTTAACCCACAAACTAAAATACTGACCTTTTGTTCTTTTCCATCCTATTATGTTCTCAACAAATCTTTTGTTGAAGTCTACATTTCACAATCCAAGACCTTTCGCCATCCATTCTCCATTTCGAGTCATACGTCACACACCGCCTTTCCATCCGCACTGACGGGGTGAACAATGAGCTCATCACTGTCTGTCAATGTTCTCTGCTTTCATTAATGGTCTAGAGGCGTCCCTCCGGAAGGTAGCGAGCGTTGGCAGGTCATTTCTGTCTCTTCACTTAAACCATGACCTCCTTTGGAGTTAGCCCACACCACTGACACCTCGCCATGATGTACCTGCCTAACTAGAGTCTAGGGCGCACGCGGCTCAGGGGGCCTCCGCATCGCTGTCAACACCTCAGCTAATGCAAAGCTTGCCTCACAGGGCTCCCTGGAGCTCCTCACCGGATGAGGTGAGGATGCATGCCCAAACATACACATACAGGAGAAGCGTAAGGTCTTCCGTATGCATACCTTGGTGCCCAGCCAAAGACACACTCACGCTCATTTAAAATGTTGTATCCATCCATCTATACATACCAACATACATACACCCTTCGTCAGTAAATGTATTGATAGTGTATGCGGAAGGTTATCAAAGCCTTTTTAAGTGACTTTACCAGGGCTAATATTGTAGTGGGCTAGAGAGGGCTCAACATAGGTAAGGAATTGCAAAAAAGCTTAGTTGAACTAAAAATAGGTTGTTGAAAAATATAAGCAAATGTCTTGGCAGCTTTTCAAAATTTTAAATGCCGTCCACTACTTCTTTGTGTGCCATGAGAAAATGGGAGAGCTGAAGAAGAATGAGACAAAGTTAGTATGTGGCAGTGTAAATCCAACTTAATGGAGTGTAGATGTTTGTTCTCCCGAGTCTAAGGCGGTGGCAAACAATCAACCACCCTCAAGTGCCCGTGCAATATATTACAAATGGACAGGAACAATAATAATTAAAAAAAATAAATAAAATAATGTTATGCCAAAAAAAAAAAGAAGCGAGAATCAGGAGAATCAGATTCAAAATTTGGTTTAGCTTTTAACACCGCACCCACCCCCTCCCAGTAAATTTGTTTCCACTATCACACGTTCTTATTTTTCTTTTGATCATTGCGCTTTGACTACGTGCCTATGTATAATAGCTCTCTGGTTGTGAATGCTTATCATTAGAAGTTCATTATAGGGCTGATTGCCTGTCTGGAGAAGTAGCCTACTGTAACTTCCAGATAAAGCAATCAGGTGTTTGTGGTGTTTGGTGAAGCTAAATCTGATTGAGATTGTGATGCGGTTGTTGGTGTCTCTGGTGACCATCTATGCTTTGCGCGCTGATAATGTTTTAATGATTGTTTGCTGATTAATGATTTGCATTTGTTCCCTCGAAGGTCTTTGAAGTTTCACTCACATCTGCAGCAAAGATGGAAGGTTGGCAACGGAGCTGTGTTGCTTATTGGTTCAATCGAGGAGTCGCGCAAGAAATGAGACAATGCTGGCAGGCTTGTTTGTTTTTCGAGCGCCGGGTGCTCCTTGAGTGTCTCCTATGTTCAAATTTCCGGGAGTCTCTGGGCTCAACGTGTTTATGAAAAGTGTTTAGTTATTTTGGAGCGGTCGCATATGAGGCGAAGACGAAAGAGATACAAGGGTTTGTCTTCCAGTTGATTAGTATTACTGTAGATTTTAAAACTAGGGAATATAATACATTTAAAGTATGTAATTTTGTGCAGAAGTTACAGACAACAGGCAGCAGAATCCTGTGCTAATTATGTACAAAAAAGAGCTATTGTTGTTGCACTAAATGGTCCACAGAAAAACAGGAATCCAGGTATGAGTGAACACTATGGTATACCTCATTCAATTGAAAAAGCAAGAACAAAGAAATTCATTTATTTATATTTTAACATGGGACCTTCCGTAATAATCTCATTCCCTGTTGAACCATCTTCCTGAATCCTGGGCCCCGGAAGAAAAAAAAACTGTCCCATACCCTAGGCAAGGGAGGCTATGCCTCCTAGAAATTTGAAGGGGATAAAGTAACAACATTATTTTATTTGACACTCCATTGTGTCTTATTTTTCTCTAACAATGCCATCTCTTGTACCATTTGTTGACGACATAGCAGAAATGGTATTTGGATTGATACACAATAATGTCAACTCAGCCGTTCTGTTTATTGTGAGTTCCGGGCACCGTAATAGGTTGTAATGTTCACTTTTAATAACGTGGCCACATGATTACTCTGTTTAGCAATGATGCAGGGCCCTGTTCAGCATTGGAATATCCTGTTCATTTTCAAATTGATTTCATGATTATTATATTTAGGCCCTCCATTGGTAAACTCATCTCTGATTTTGATTGACAGGGCAGCCTTTTAGGTGAGCACTTCTGAGGTCAAGAATTACAACAGAGGGCGTTAGGGCGTTTGCCACACGGGCCCCTAAACTGGAAGATTTGACAAGAAACCTAAAGGTAGTTTGACATTTTTCTCATACTAAACCGCCCTACAAATGCACTATTTTAAACAAGAATTCATTTTTTTTTTTTTTATCTTTATAGGTATGCTAGACAGTTTTGTCCATAAATTACACACTGTGGGCCAGTGAATACATCACCAGGTACAAAATATTTTTAGTACGACTCTCCTGTTGAGCAGGAGTTATTTAATGGAGTTGTTGCATCAGGCAAAACACTAAGAGACACTTTTATTGTTTTATTTATTGGCCTTTCGATTAGATTAGATTCAACTTCATGGTCATTGCACGGAGAACAGTACAGATAAGTCCGGTGCGTGGAGGTCATCGAGGAGTTCAGCTGAGTCACAGCCGTGGGGAAGAAGCTGTTCCTGTGCCTGCAGATCCTGGTACGGAGACTCCTGTAGTGCCTCCCGGAGGGTAGGAGGGCAAACAGACTATTATTAATCTTTATTGTCCACAAATGTGGATATTTGCCTTTGGCTTCGACTATTGCAGGGGTGAGAGGTGTCCTTGACGATGCTGCATGCCTTTGTGTTGGACAGCCTTGATGGCAGATGGTAGTGTGGTACTGGTGATGCGTTGGGCAGTTTTCACCACCCTCTGCAGTGCCTTCCGGCCAGAGACAGAGCAGTTGCCACACCATACTGTGACAGAGTTGGTCAGGATGCTCTCGATGGTGCAGCGGTAGAAGTTCACCAGAATCTGAGGAGAAAGTCTTCAGTCTCCTCAGGAAGAAGAGACCCTGGTGAGCCTTCTGGAGGAGCTTCTTCTCGGTGTTGAGGGCCAGGTTGTTGTGGCCGCACCATACTGCCAGGTGCCCGGACCTCCTCCCTGTAGGCCGCCTCATCGTCGTTGTTGATGAGGCCTGCCACCGTTGTGCCGTGTCTCGCCAACTGGAGAGTGGTGTTTGAACCGTGTATAGGCGTGCAGTCTTAGGTGAAGAGGGAGGAGAGATGAGGGCTCAGCACACAGCCTTGTGGGACGCCAGGGCTCAGGGGGAAGAGAGGGTTCCCACTGTTGACGTGCGCCCTAAAGATGACGTGAAACAAAGGAGAGCGACTCTTTCAATCAGTCTGTGGGCGCATACTTGAGGAGGAAGAGGAGATGTGCCTGGACGCATATGGGTCTGTGTGCGAGCGAGGGAAAGGTTTTTCACGTGCAGATATGCCTGCGTGGAGGGAGGGAGGGATGAGGTCAGGGAGATCAACAGAAAGCGATAGAGAAGAGAGAGGGTGGGGGTTAAAAGGAAAGTCCAGAAAATAAATCTCATCATTCCCTTCCACTGTGTTGCATTTCAAACATGGAAAGTCCTCATGAGAATAAACCCAGCATTCCTCAGACCAACTGCTGCCTACAGAACTCCCCCACGAAACATCACTGGCATGCAACAACCCCAGTGACAACGGGCTCATCAAAGCCTCAAACACATGACACAGCACAAATTCATGTAGGCAATGATCGTGGGGGGGGGGGGGGGGGGGGGGGCTGATTCATGAAGAAGCACAAGCTAAAGGAACTCTTAGACTCCTATGGAAATAGAGCAGCAATGACCGGCGTTACATAGGAATCTCCGTCCTGATAAGACTTTCCTCTGGCCTTTCCACACTCGCACAGGAGTTGTGTTTCAGCTCACCCCCACAGTCCACTGAGGTGTCAATCAAAGTCGTCTGAGCCGAGGGACAATTTTGAAGCAGAGAAACGCACACAAACTCAGTGTGCATGAACGTGGTTATGATGCAGTGCAATCCAAACCGGCTAGTATGTCATCAGTTTCCCCCAATTTATCCATCCAGGCTCAGTATTTATATAAATACATGGTTGATTTGAATCAACTGCTTTCTAAGTGCTTCTAGGCCAAAGATGAGATGACACATGGTTGCTTAGGTTATCTGTCCATTAGTGTTGGAGTGCTCTTTACATGTTTGCAGGGTAACATGGAAGCTTCTGGTCTCTTTGTGGGAGTCATTGGGCTGAGGTTGGATACTGCAAGAGGAATCTTACGGAAAGTTCAAATAAGAAGTCCTGCTTGGCACATTTTGAACATAACGAGCATGGTACATGTTTGTTCTCGGTGTGGATGGCGATCAGGACTGCCGCGGATGGATCCAACACGGAGCATCCCGTTTGTAAGACGACCTGCCAACCAAGCGCCCCCCCCCCCCCCCCCCCCCCCCCCCCCCCCCCCCCCCCCCCCCCCCCCCCCCCCCCCCTCCCCGAAGCGTTTACCGTAAGCAGCCCGTCTTGGTCGTAATGTGCCACCGCTCAATTTCATTTGGCCGAGCGTGTTTGGGAGTTGTTGCTCCTCCCGTGACGTCGTGCCTTGTTGTGGTATGTGACACGGCCAAACGCGCGAGTTTACCGTCACTCTCTGTTACGTGGGCGTCCATCCCGTCATCCCTCGTCACGTGACGAGGGCGTGTGAGCTTCCAGTTACAGCCTCTCGCTACGATGGCGGCGCGGGGGCCAGGCGAACCTCTCCCGGGAAACTGGATACGTAGGCGCACTGCCCACCCCTCGTGCGGGTCCACAATCACACGCGCTAAACTGCGGATCATTGCATCCACGTGCAGGGGTCCGTAGCAAAATCCCTCACTCCTTTTCTCTGTCTTTTCCCCTCTTCCCTCTCTCCATCTTTCTCTCATGTCCATCCGAGCTGGTGCTGAGGGTTGCCCGCGTGCAGCCGGCTTCTCTAGAAAATGGCACACACCCAAACCACACATTATTATATTATTAGATACCCACGATTATTAGAAATCCACGGTTGCCTGTAGGACTTCGTGTGTGTGTGTGTGTGTGTGTGTGGACGAAAGGGAAAGGGAGAGGAGAGGAAAGAAAAGAAGAGAGATAAGCCGGCGCTTAAGGAAAGGGGAGAAAGAGAGTAGCAGAGTAACAAGAGAACCTAAGGGGGGGGGGGGGGGGGGGGGGGGCGCAAGAAAAAAGGGGCAGAGAAGAGGAAATACAATCCAGCCAAGGGCAGATCTCGCTGTTTGCAGAGCATTATGGTTTCGGATCATGGCCTATTATGGTTGCCAGAAATACACCCAAGTGGCTAATTGTCCATCCGATGACATGGACATGGTGGATGCAGGGAAGTGCTCTTGCTTGGAATTCTAGGCCTTCTTTAACAGGAAAAGAAAGACCTAACAAGGCAAGAAAGGAAAGGCTTACTGTGCCGCCCCTGCACTTGTCTTTAGCCGCTAATTAAGTCTCTTCTGGACACTGTAAGCTACTTAGCGTAGGGGTGGGAAACGTCTGGGTGCGGAACAGTGGCGGGGCACTTACTGTCCAAAGTGTGGTTGAATACAGAGTGCAGTAGCATGCTTCCACATTGTCAATGGTGTCTTCATACTCCTAAAATGTACTACACTGGTGTTAAATGTCGACCTGATCACTTGTTGATCCAATGGTTTCAAAAGCTAAAAGTCCAATTGCTTTGGTATCTTTACACTGAGGGTTTCCAGTAAGGACCAATTGTGGGCACTTGCCTTCTGACGTCTAATTAGTTGCTGATCACAAGTTCTTATAAATGTGTGCTCTGTATGGGACATTCAAAACACAGTATTTAAGAAATACACCCTAACCCTTTTTCTTTCACACTTTTTGTTTTTCTATCTTTTTACACACACACACTGGAGGTGACTGAGAGGTTGATCCAGCTTTTGACTCCTTGTCCCACGTCTCCTTTGATGTGTGTCATCAACGGCAGCGACCACAGAGAATCCTAATAATCCCTTGTAATACCAGAGCCTCAACAGCCCCTGATGGGACACAGTGATCGCTCAAAGTTAATTATTTTTCCCTTTCAGTAAAGTTCCCAGTACCAAGTAGCTAAATAATTTGGAAAAGATAGTGCCTCCCATGCTCTATTGGCTTTGGGTGTGTAGCTGAGAGTAGTCAAGTTTTCCTTCACTCGCTCTGTTCCGTTATATCTGTGTTCGACTGGATAAACACACACACACACACACACACACACACACACACACAATTACATCAGTTTACATTTCTTCTCGTTCTAAATCATCATACAGACGTAATTATCACTTTTGCTGTGCTCCAGAGGCAAATCGGCAAGATCTCCCCCCTGCTTTGATGCTACGCCCCCCCCCCCCCCCCCCCCACCAAACCCATTGCAGCCCCACGAGGGTCTCAGTTAGTGGGGCTGGGGAGGATGATCTCACACCTACCCACTCCCTCCCAATCCCCCCCCCCCCCAACCCGCCAAGCGGGTTGAGTCGATGTAGGGCGTACGAACGAGAACGGTGCAGCATTTGCAAGATCAATCGAGTTAAGGGTCACAGATGAATTCGTTCAGGGCTGGAATTCGTTCATCTTGTACCGCTTTCTTTTGTGTCTCCTCTTTACCTGCGTCAAGAAGAGTCGACAAATATAAATCGTCCCGTACAGCCTTACAAACGGTCTCCTCCACATGTGCGGGAGGAATTCCCTCGACATG
Source organism: Aplochiton taeniatus (assembly GCA_017639675.1). Classification (NCBI taxonomy): domain Eukaryota; kingdom Metazoa; phylum Chordata; class Actinopteri; order Galaxiiformes; family Galaxiidae; genus Aplochiton; species Aplochiton taeniatus. The sequence continues at coordinate 3,995,665 of CM030185.1, read as the reverse complement.
CAATTAATACGAGAGAATAATGTTGTAGGCGTGCCTGTTTCGAATTGTAGCCATCTCGATGAGTCTGCATTTAATTGGCAATTTATCTAGATTTGCTTAGTTTAGCTGTGTAACGTCCTTCAAGTTCAAAACACTTTAGTTAAAGTCTAAGTTCTTATTTATATTTCTTGGTTATTTATTCAATTCTGTATACAATCATACTATAATTTTCCATTTTATTTATTAAAGAAAAGTGGCGAAACATATTTGTGGGTGCTCTTGACGATTCAGATGCGTGACCATTTGTTTTACCTTTTGGAGAGTAGAAGTTAAATATTGCGCACCTCTCAAATGTAGCTTTAGCGTTGCCCTTATCGTTTGTACTTAGGTTTGGCACATTACTGATGATGGTCTAACTAGTGAGCAAGCCAAAGAGAGTGCTGTAACTTCAGGTGTTCTCTCCTTTTGTCTCTTTTATAATATGTATGAGATCATTTATGATATGATGGGTCATTTGAATACGCCCTGCTGGAGCGGATATCTGAAGTCGGTGTTACGACCCCTCTGGTGTAAGGCTTGTTTCTGGAGAGCAGTGTGCCTGGCTATCCTATGTTCTCTCTGCCATAATAATCTGGTTTTATTTACTGTCCTTTGCCAAGACCAGTACTCAACTGTGATCGAAAGAGGCTGCTGGATTAAAAAGATTTTATCCTAAAGCTGCGGTCCATTAAGACGGGTAATGTGACACATTTATATTGCTGTTTGAAGGACTGCATCAACTTGAGCTCCAAATGTAAACAGGCAGATGCAGAAAGCATGAGCTGCCATGGCTAAGGGGCCTAAATCTACCCATGTATTGGCAGGCGCACATGGGGCATTTGGAATAGCAAGGGAAGAGAGTAACTACTGCACTTTTTTGGGACTGACGGCGCTGATCACTGTAGGTAGCCTTAGCCTGCAAACATTCTATGGCTAAAAGTATTGATAAAGCTAGCTACACAGAGTGAGCGTTTGGCTTAAGTTGTGGTGCTGATGTGCCAAGCGCGGGAGGTGTATTTACCTGGGTACCACATTTGCTTTATTTTCTTTCAGCATTGGAGCTATAAAAATAACAAAATCCCCACAGGAACAAGCTGAAGATCTTGATAGTTTATTGATGTAAAAGTATAAAAAAGGGAGCAAAACGTAAATGTTTTACGCCGTTAGTAGGTAAATGGTGACTGTCATAAAAAGATTAATAATATATTCAGTCAGAAATAAAAAATGCATGATCTGAAAAACAAACATATTGCAGAGAACAATTACTCTGTTGTAGCTTTACTTACCCCCCTGATACAATATTTTTTTTTACCAGTTGCGTACGTATCTGATCTTGTAGAAATAAACACCTAATGCTTTTCTTGAGGAAAGAAAGGTACAGTCAAAAAGTTACTTTTTACAAGCAAAATACATGAATATGGGGTGAAATGGACCTGAAATACAGTGGCGTGGACAGAACATTTTACAAGGGGGGGGGGGGGGGGGGGCAAGAGGGACACAGGCCAAGTGAAAGAGGGGTAGAGAAGATCAAACTTATCAGATCTTGCTGAAATTCTGGCAGGGGATGGGGGGCACGGGGGGAATCCAATTTCAGAGGGGGCCGTCCTCGGGCCCCCCCATAGACCCGCCACTGCTGAAATACCATCAAATTATATTGAACCTAGTGGTGGTCGAAAATGAACCGTTTGGACACGACATTTCATCGGCCGAGGAATTCGTTTATTCTCCGGGTTTCATTTTCATACATCTCCGTCATTTGGGGCTGCATGATGATCGTGGTTCTAGGTCACTTCTCTCCTCTTCCTCCTATTCTAACGATACGTTACCGTCCCCGGTAACCCTTTCGTCTATTCCCACCTTTTGTCTTCATTCTGACATGCTGAGTCACTCCGTGGCAAGCATAGCCGGAGGGTGTGGAAAAAGCGGAGGGCTAGGCACAGAACGTCGTCTCAAAGTTGATGCAATCTGTCTGATGCCCCTCACTTCTTTACTTTCATTTTTACAGGGCTGGCGATGCACATTTGCTTGCGAGCAACCTCTCTTAGTTTCCTCTCACGTGAAAAGAGTTAATCGGGACCCTAAGAGGAGTGACTGAAGGCTCTAATGGCTCTTATCTCCTAGTTAGCCCTTATGGAGCCTACGGCTCATCATCCCAAACCAAAGGTTGTAGAACATGTGAGTGCTATGCAGGTTTTTCCACTTTCTGGGACTTAAGGTTGCTTCGGAGCCTTAGACTTGACGTTACAGCAGTTTGAAAGTCTCTTTCGGTCACCACTGAAAATGCTGTTGAACCTGGCATGTGGACTCTCACTGTGTCAAGTCCTCTGTAAATAGACCTAGGTCGACAGAGGAATGGCCGACGTATCACATCCATTATATATTCAGGAGAACGCATAGATTTACATCAGGTCACACTGTAAGGGTCTCCAGTGGAAAGAGCAACAAGGTTAATACTACGCATGGTCCATAAATAATCCAGAGCAATATTACAAATAGAAGCAGGAGTGACTATCTTGGGCAAAGGTTCAAACCTAGAACAGCTCCAAAAAGTTTTCAGTGTATCGGAGGGACAAGATTCCCTGTTGCCATGTGTGTACATAACTGTTGTTTTTGTTGTTGCTGACATCAATATTTCTATTATGAAGACAACTTCTATGAAATGGTCTGACTCATATGCCATCACAGATATCCCAGTGTTAGGGCAACCACACAGGCTATCGTATTATAGAAGGACGTCATCGTTGCCATATTCATCCATTTCAGTTCTGGAAGATAAAAGGTTTAAGGTCACAGATTTCCCACAAATGTTAAATGCTATTACAGCAAAGCCGAGCATTTCAAAACTACGCCTAAAGTGATGCGCTCATCATTATTTGGTTCCACAGCGAACATGATCCACCAACAACCAACAAACCATACGTAAAACAGACTTCGGACAGTTACGGCCTGTTTCAAGTCCCATGTCTTGGTCTGCTAATGCCTCAATGTGTCTTAACTCTGTCGGTAGAAAATGTTCTTTCTCATCTGAACCCATTATCAAAGTTTCCGCCGCATATCTCACTCACCAAACAGTCGAGGTGTTTTCTTCTTCGGTGGTGGAATTGGAAAACCCTCTGCGGTTCCGTCACCCTTGTCCCTCTATTGGTCTCCAGCCCCTAAAGATACACACCTGCCGCGGTCCGAGGAAGTGTACTGGATTATGGATGTTTGCTGTCTGCATGTAGTGGGAAATTACCCACCAGGAGCCCGAGAGAGGGTGCCTGGGGAAACAGGCAAGGATAGTCTCTGTGTCTTAAGATGGAAACCACCTGCACAATGGCCTGATGACGCAGGAAAGTGTCTGACAAGGGCTTGTTTGCTTGGGGGTCCAGAGACAGGGTGTTACCTTGCCTTTGCGTTTACAAAGAGCCAAGGCAAGGTCAAATGACCAGGAAGAATTACTCGTCTGTGTTTTCGATGAGCCACTGTGTGGTGTTGGAGAATCAAGTTGAGATTACAAAACAATGTTGCTGAAATGAGGGGAGCCTTAACCTTAAACCTTTTAGGGGTGTTAAGAGTTGAAGAATAACAATGTTAAGGGCCTGAATTTGAAAGAGTTACAAAGTGAAAGTCAGTCTTTTTAATGCCGCTCAAATTACTATGATTCATAAGCATTAGAAACCTCTACTGGCAATCTAACGTCATAAGTGATTAGCGTGATTAGTGTAAAGAAATTATAAGAAACAGTAAGCGTTATCATTTTCACTTTTAATACATATGCTTATCAAATACCTCAAGCATACCAACATATTTAGGTAGAAGGTTAACACGCAATTCAATACATTTCAAAGGTCAAACTAATATTCTGTTAACCGGGTTTTGCTACAGCTGAAAGCTAGACAGGCTGGGATGATGTAATGGGCTGGGGGATGACATCTACCATTTGACAAGACTTACAACGTTCCAATCGCAGCCACCTTTCAAGGTTTACATTTCAATCTAACAGCAACTGGTTGTTATTGAGCAATGTACAGTAGGCCATAACAATATTTGTTTTTTAAGAACTTTTTAACGGTCTTTCTTGCGTGCGCTGCTTTATGAAACTCCATCAGTCTCACCCATTTGGAAGCGTCCGTCAAAGGTCATGACACGAATGCCTCTTGGCTTTTCCCTGGCACTCCTTTAGTCCCGCTCAGCCTTTTTGCACACCGCCCACCTGTGTCAGAGAGAGGCAAACAAACAATAAAACATAGAGTCCATTACTCTTTAATGGGTTGAAGAACAGAAGACGGCCGGATGCTCAGGCAGGTGGCCATGCATTTCAGGGGGGGATGCGGCACTACAAATAGAGCGTCACGCTCACAGTCTGCTGCATTCAAGACCGAGGAGATAAGAGGTGGGGGTGGGTGAGAGAGAGAGAGAGAGAGAGAGAGAGAGAGAGAGAGAGAGAGAGAGAGAGAGAGAGAGAGAGAGAGAGAGGTGCAGAACTTAATATAGAATCCCTTCTCTTGGCAAATACAGGTCTCATCTCACTTCAGGGTTTTCTAGGGTCAAAGCTAGCAGAAAACGTAAGGGCACACAGGATTTAGAAATGAATTGAAGTGAGCTTGGGAGTTATGCTAGCATGTCTTGGGCTTTTTAGTCCTTAGAATTTGAGTCCTCGGAAATTGTAATGCTTTTCTTTCATGCATGTAACGGAATTCAACTTTGTTAAAAATGTGTTCATCCCTATAATATACACTTTCTTTGACAAGGTCGACCATTGGTGGGTTCACCCAGGTTCATAATGTTTGCTATTTTCATCTCTCTCAATTTCATTGTTTTGATGCTGTTTGCCTCTTCTGCAACACCTACATTTGTTTACTTTACCATTACCTGGTCTTGGAAACAGTCTGGCCCGGACGGTTACCATTTCTATCATGGACAAAAGGGGTCTCGTTTGTAACGTTATGTTCGTGACTCCCTGAACATCCCCATGCTCAGTGACTCGAGTTACTGTACTAGCAGTCACGGGCCATGTAAGAGTATTAAAAACACATGGAAACAACAAACTGCCGGTGTCTAATCATCAACTTCCGCAGAACTCCGACTACCACTGCCCTCCTAGTCTCCAATTCGCCTTGCATCTGGTTCATATTCACCGATGGACGAGAGATGGCAGATTCTAGAAGAGCAGACAGAACTGGTTACAGAGGTATCTGTTGCCCAGTAGGAAACATCTGCTTGGACCACATCCTTGTCCAACACAGCTGTCTTTTTAGGGTGTTCATGTCACGTCAGGTGAAGACAGATTTCATTCTAAGACTGCCCAACCAGGTGTTGTTTCTTCCTCAGCCATGGGGTGGCCTTTGAGGTCAGGGAGTTCAGGTGGGAGCGTGAAGGTTCCAGCCATGTAAATCTACAGAGAACAGATCCGAGTGCTTTTGAGGAATGAGTCATCGATTGCAACCGTTCTCAGAGGAGATGAGGAAAAAAGGACATTCATCATAGAATTCTTCATGTTCCAAATTGAGAAAAAACGTTTTATTCGAATACTAAAGTTTTTTGCAGTTGCTAACAAGTCCCTATTTATGCACTGCTGAAGCCCCTATTTATGCACTGCTGAAGCCCCTATTTATGCACTGCTGAAGCCCCTATTTATGCACTGCTGAAGCCCCTATTTATGCACTGCTGAAGCCCCTATTTCAAAACTCTTCATACAGTCTGCATTACCAACACGCATGGTGGCCAGACAGTTAATCTCACCTTCAAAACTCACTCAAGCCACCAAAACATTTCATACATGTCTCAAAAGAAGCTTGTGCAACCATAACACTGACAATAATTCTCACTGCGAAAGCATAGTTATTACTCACGACACACTCACCTACCAAACACTAAGAACAAGGAGCGTCACGTAATGATGAACTTTTATCTTTGAAGTTTGAATGATTTTCCACATAAATCAGTATGTAATTTATGGAATGAGAATAAGATCATTTCACTTTATTGACTGTACTAAAGCATACGTAACAAGAATGAATCAGAAACGCAGCAATTTGCTTCAATATCCTGTACTGTATTTATCGATGTCCTTGCAAATAGTTGAAACTAAAAATATTTCAGAAATTCCAGGGCAGCAATACTGCTACAGTAAAACATTACAAAACAAAAACACCAACAACATGTATACTGTAAGCACTCTGTACAGTACTGTGAGGGTCTAGTCCCCCCCCCTGCATTTGGCCACAAGTGTTTGTCAACATCACATCTCATGTCTTCCCTGGCGATGCATCTTGGAAAGTATCTGCTGGAATGTCTAATCCAACCCTGGCACTCTTCTTCCCCACCAACCTGTCTTCCTCGATCCATCTTTCCAACAAAAAGATTCTGAAGCCGTCCCGTTTTGTCTGTTTGGTAGCGAGACTACCGTAAAACAGGACCCTTGGCTAGGCTTTCAGCTGTAATTGCAATTACATCAATTGTGTTTGGAATGACTATCATACAATGTTACTGTCAGTATTTTTTTTATTTATTTCAATAATTACTGCAGAAATACACAGAATTTGCCATCATTCTGTTTTGAATGTGTTTTTAACAGTTTTGAAAACAAGAGTGTTAGCATTTGAAAAATGTCCTGCAAATATAGTGTTTTGCAAATGGTGGTTTACAAATAAGAAAAGAGTTAATGGATTTTGGAGAATGTGGTCATTGAATGCATTTTGTGTGAAAGCAATGAAAAATGATTCACAGTTTGGTCCACGTAGACTTCTGTTTCGCTGACTGTGTGAAGAGTTTTGACACTGAGACTTCCACCAATGCATGTTAGCGATCTAAAAAAAAACTGTAATACACATTAGGCCAGTTAAAGACCTCTCAGTTCCTCCATCCTGTCCCCTTTTCATAAGCCTCAACATCTTTGAAGTCTCTCTGTTACTCCCCGTCGACTTTATTAATTATAAAAGAATCAGCCATAGGGGATTCTCTTCGATTATCTGCTTCACACAGCATTGATGCTGTTTTATACACACACGGCCATACACATTATTTCTGCTTTACAAACAAACATATAAAACCACAGATCACCTCTTAGTGAGCTAGATGCAAACCTGTCTTTCACAAATTAAGGTATTATTACAGGCCTAATACAGGGGGCAAATTTAGGGGCCAAATTATGTTCACCCAGATGGTTATTGGCTTTTGCTTTGTTCTTTAAATCTGTGTGGAGCTGTCTTGGCCATTTTACGAGCCCAGTAGTCATGTCAGAGCAAGGGTGTTTTTCCGGCTCTGAAAAGTGAAGCCTATGCAGAAGTGCCTTAAACTTGCATTCTTTCTAATAGCCAGCAGGGGGCGACTCCACTGGTTGCAGAAAGAACTGCGATTGTATTGAAGTCTATGAGAAAATTACCCTACTTCTCATTTACTTTATTACACCAGTAAACATTTTCCATACGAGTTTATGGTCTCATTCGCTAGTTTCAAGTCATTTTCAATACAGCATGATGTTCATTTTATAAATTATAGTCCCATTTAGAGGAAAATAGACGATAAAGCAAGGGATGCTTTAGGGCGTGGCATACTTGTGATTGACACCCCGTTTTGCATTTCACTGTCACTGTAACACTCATCAAGTAAGGTAACGTCAAGGTAACCTTAGATTTACTAAACCAATTTTAAAAACACAATGTTATAATGAATCATTTTTACCATAAGTGTTTAACTTAACGTTACACACAGTTCAACGTTAACTTGTGTCACTTCTGCTTTCAAAAAAACACCATAGAGACAGGCCTTGAAACCAAGATGGCGGTGGCCAAAATGCTAAACTCGAGGCTTTAAAACGGGAGTCCACAAACCGATGGGTGACGTCACGTTGTATATGTTCACTTATAATATACTGTCAATGGTCAGAGCATATAAAGCGAATAGCTAATTCATTCCCTAAGGAGCCTGCAGAAAAGACCCAATAGTCCGTACAGCTAGTGATATCTGCAATAACCTCTTGTATGCTGAACCATGCCACACCACACCAGCTCTATTAAAATGTTTAGAAGAAATGCCCCAAATTCATATTTTTGTGATTCACTGATGGATATTTAGAATAATTGTTGACGTTTTCGATTGGGGATATTGAGGTGCCATAAGTTGAAAAAGAATATACACATTTCTGTATCTCTTCTTCCTGTTGGAGCGCAGACGTTAGCGTCTATCAAATCGTGAGGGGAAGGGACAGAATATCAAAGAGCAAAGCGTACATTTGTCAGACGCCAGCCCAATTTGCCTTAAGTGATTGCACAGGATCTGACCACCGAGACATCGTGTCCAGACCAACAGAGATGTGTTCGAATGAGAGACTTAACAGCGTAACGAGCTTATTTCATTCCGCATCTCTATTCCTCTATATATTCTTCCATTGAAGGGAGAATGTCGGCTGTCGCAAATTGTGACCGGAAAGTAAGAGTAGTTCAATGATGAATTCATTGAGATTTTGTTAAATGGGAAGCAGCAGGTGCTCTGTACGTTCCCTGGGATTGCCAGACTAGTTATTGTTGACTTCATGCCCTCAGATAGCACCTCGTGCATCACAGGCTAGTCTTGACTCTCTCTAATTACTTCCCTATGTTTATTTTAATGTCCCACAACAAATAGTAAAAAAAAAGAAAGAGCCAGCATAACCTTTTGACAGATGAAAACAGAGTTATCAAAGCAAGAGTATCAACAACAGTGACCCCAATTACTGTATGTGCTTGTCCATGTTGGATTTGAAACCAAAGCTGTGTGTGATCTGTTGGATCGCCTCCCTTTGGAGGCACTTCCAAGGGTTTTTCAGTTCTCTGTCTGGGAGCAATTTGCATAGCTGGGAGCAAAACTTTTTTGCATTTGGACTTTGCAGATTCCTCACGTTTGCTGGACATCTTCTGTAAAGATGTTGGAAATGGATGGAACATCAGCCCCACAAGCAAACAGGCTGCCTGTGTTTCAACGGATCACTTTTGAAGGAGAGAGTGGAGGGCTCTTGCTTGGCAGCTTAACTCCGGCCTCATGTCTGTCAGGGAAGATCCTGGAGCTCGCCCTGGCCACACTAGCCGCTCACTCCACATCCCTGCATGTTAACATCTCTCTTTCTGTTCACGTCCATTTTATTCTTCCTCGTCTTGTTCTAGTTGTATTCTGTTTTCTCCTCGTCTTTAGCTGTCCTAACTTCTCTTTTGGGGCGAGTCATCGTGTTCCTCCCCTGGAGCACCTATGTTAAGGTTCTGGTATAGGATGGTTATGTTTTGAACTACAGACTCTTATTCTTAAGAGACTTTTCCAACATTGAGTCTCGAGGCAAAGTGTGGCCCTTCACATCAAAAGGAAATCAAGTATACCAGGAGGTATTTCTTAACCGATTACATCCATTTGCGAAAGATAGGGCAGTAAAGACTAACTTGTTGAAGCAGAGATTACTGTAGCTAAATTTATTTCCAGAACATTTCTATCCACTTCCACTGTTTAATCTTGCCACGCTTTTAAGAAAACAAGGACTTGAGTAGGAACACATGCACACGGACAAAGTGATCAATTGAGACAAGTAAGGAATTACAGCTCTACAAGATCTCTGAAGTTTAGATTCTCATTGTTTACTAGCAGCTAATTGTTGCTGAACTTCATATTTAAATTATTTTAATAAACAAAAGACTGTATGCTGTATAAATAAAAACTCCTTCATGTCATGTCCTATGTTAAGGAAGTGGGAATAGAAACTTGACGATCCAGAATTCACTGAAGAACTGTGATGAACATTAAAAAAGTATTTTAGTCATTTCATAAGTCTTTCACTATCTGTTTGTAATGCCTTGTGGCAGGTGCATGTTAATAGACACTTTTAATGACGGCATTTCACACATTTTCAAAACATTATGACTGCTCATTCATTAAAGGAAACCTCAAGTTATCGTGTCTTTGTGTCAGAGTTCAGCTCACCGCACTGAGGCCAGGGTCTGTAGCACTGCTAGCGGTTATTGTAGGAGGACTTGTCTGCGAGTTCGACCCCCATGTCATCACCTTCCCACCACTCCCTGGGAGTTCTCAGGCCATGAGGGAATCAGCCAGTGGTGGCCTTTAGGCACACAGCGGGGAAAGGGTGTCGCAATTAGTCCTCCCTCGGCCGTCGATTTTTACACGCACAGGGTAGGCATGAAAGGTTACGGAGCAGAAGGACAGCAAGACGAGGTGGCCGGAGGAGGAGGAGACAGACCGGCAGGGTGATAATGTAAAGCCACGGCATCATGGGAATAGAAGTCCCTGCATCATCCATGGCATTTTTCATCAACCTTAATCATTTTAATAAATGTATCCATCTTTGTTGAGGATGGCAGTGTAATCTATCTTAACAAGGTACACATATTTAACTGATTCACTTGGTGGATACAGGCAGATGAGTCTAAGGCGGTGAGTCACTCATTTAAAAGGCTTCTGGGGTTTCTAGTCTGGGTTCTGAAGTATTGGCTTTTGTCTTAAAAGTGTGTGTGTGTGTGTGTGTGTGTGTGTGTGTGTGTGTGTGTGTGCGCACGTGCACGTGTGTGTGTGTGACTGAGTACGTAAGCGATAAGGAGAGGGGGTGGGTGGGTCTGTGTGGGCACAGATGATCCCTTGCTGTGACTCACCAAAGGATGAGGAGGTTTGCTGTTTGATGCCTTCTACAGCTGCTGGTCACCTTCACTGCCCATTCCTTGTTATGACAACTCAGCAACGCCGTGTGGGAAGTATTGGAAACTCCACCGATAGATATCTGCTTGAAGGTGTGATTAGATGCACTTTTCTTTGATTCTCTCACATCTCGCTTACAGTCTAACTCTCCACCTGATGGTTGGAGAGAGATATAGGGTGGGAAATGGGGACCCTCCACTTTTTGTAAATAAATTGGCATTATAGTTAGGGGTTTCGTTGTTAAATGACTAACTAATTAACTAATTTGTGTTTCTCTATCTTTTACACACGTTTTCTTATTTAGCTGGCTATGGGAGAGCTGTATTCACACCAGAGAGGAAGAATTCATACACTATGCAATCACTCAAATCTATGACATTGGATATGAAATATGTCAACGTTGATTTAAATACAGCACTCCACAGCTGAGAACTTGGATGCTGGCTCACTCTGTGCCTCCGCTGACTTACTGCCCCCTCCTGTCCGCAGGGCAATGCTTCACTGTCCCCGGGTCAGGTATTGCACCCTCTCTTCTCTGAGCAGTTAGTCTCAACTGTTGTTCTGTTTTTATTTGGAATTTATATCCATTAATACAACTTTTCGATCCCTACTTCACCGATTACTATGGACGTCTGGCTTAATTGTTTGGGGTTCATTGGCTTGTGTTTGTAGGCACCGCCCAGAGTGCGGTGTAACAGGTAGTGCTGTTAGGCCTTTACTTGATGTGTCTTCGTTCTCTGGTAAAGTTTACGGCTGTTGTTAGTGTTTAGCCAGAGTGGGTCTGCCAAACCACGGCCTGTGACCAGAGCCTTCCAAGGTGGCGACGGTCATCTCTCTTTTGACCGGTCGCGCACTAGACTGGGCTACGGCAGTATGGGAGGAAAATGATTCTGGCAGATGGTCTTATGACGAGCTATAGTCTCAGTTCAAGGCAGTCTTCAACCATTCCCAGGAGGTCAGAGCGGGAGGGAAGAGACTGTTAACACTCCAGCAAGGCACACTCACCACGAAAGCGTGCGCTTTGTAGTTCCGCATTGTGGCCGCTACTACCCGCCGGAAGGAGGCTGCCCCGATCATTGTCTCCCATAGGGGACTGGACAGGGAGGGACAGACTGAGTCGGCGTGCCGTGACCACAGTCTTCCACTGGACGAGCTCCTCCCCATGGCCATCCGACTGGATCCCCTGCTTCGTCAGTGGAAACAGTTCATCGTCTCTCCTTTGGAGAGCCTTCATGAAGAAGCTGGGTAGTGGTTGTGAGCTTGGCCTCTGAATATCATCCCCAGTCCAATGATCAGGTGGAGAGGACGAAACAGGAACTTGGAAGATTTAATCAAATAAAGGCTAGTTAATGAACCACTTTCTGTGGACAACTGGACTTCACTTGTTCACCAGATTTGCACATCCAACTACGATATAATGGCAACCAACTGAAGTACATTAAGTCAACAAATATGACCCCAACAAATATGATACGGTCATCCCCCTCTAGGGGCACTTAAACAAAGTTCTTTGGGCAATATTTAAATCAGGTTTTTGTTTTGATGGTGGACTTTACTAAATAACAAGGATTCATAAATGCGTAAACTAATAGTTAGGTGATTTGAAAGCGATGTTAAGTAAATCAATAAAAAAAAAGAATGTAATGAGTTGCTTAGTCCCTTTTAAACACTCGTACAGTAACATTTTGTACGTGCGTTTATATACAATTTAAATGGTGAAATAAAACAAAATTGCAAAAAAGCACAATAGGTCTGAGCATGAAGGTTGGTTCGAGGTTATGTAAATGAAGGTTAAAAACTTTTTTACTGCCGTGGATTTTCGCACCTTCAGTTTGCAGTTGAACTGAGTAGTAAGTTATCTATACCCTGCATGACAGTAGACCTACCGATTATAGTCTGAGTGAATGTAATTCAATTCAATAACATAACCATCTGTCAGTAAAACAATACATCTCTTCATCCTATGTCATTGGATCAATAACAAAGGGAGACCGGCCAATGTACTCCTAATCTCACTACACTAGTGTTCTCCATTACTTGATGTGATCGTGGTGTGTATGCTGAACTGTATATAACCTATGTAAGCAAAGCTGTACGCAGCTTTACCCAAACACGATGCAGCTGATATTATTCTTACGTACTTAGTTTACTTTATCAGACAGCATTACATTCCTGGGATTCAGCAGCCATTAAAAAAAAAATCTAAGACAGCCTGCAGTCCATTCAAGTGGTCACTGGGACAAGCGAGTGTAGCCCATCACAAGTTTTACTCTAGTGTCGTGATTTGATGATAATAGAGGAGCATTGACTAAGCACGCCCACACCTTCAAAATAACAGATAGGGAAACGGTGCATTTTTGGGTGACCAATGACAACGATTACAGAATTGTTATACTGACATGATATTAAAAAAACTGGCTATGACAGTGACTTTTTTCTGATGGATGGCCGGATGATTCCTTTGGGTGGGCAGGGCTTATCTCTGGCTGGCCAACACCCACCCCAGCTCACCCATAGACGCGCCCCTGTTCATTGGATGGACAGATGATTACTTTGGGTGGGCAGGGCTTATCTCTGGCTGGCCAATGCCCACCTTACGCCCACCTTACGCCCACCCATAGACACGCCCTTTTTGCTTCATTTCAAACAGGTTGTGTAAGTGCTACTCTTACATACTCTTACTAATTTTTTATTATTTGTTTCACCAACTTTTCTCGACTGTCGAAATCTTTACCTACACCAGCACTTCTGGATATTTATGATTGGTGGAAACAATGAAAAATCAATAAAGCAGGTTAAGGCGCTTGCCGCTTAGGCTAGTCAGTAACGCAGTGTCATGGGTTCGATTCCAACTGGGGCCCTATGTTGCATGCCCTCCCCCCTCTCTCTCCCACATTTCCTGTCATCCCACTGTCCTGTCTCAATAAAAAGCAACATTTCCGCCAAGCTGAACTCTCATCGCTAGAGAGGTGACACAGCACAAAGATAAAGCATCAAGTTTGCGAGCCAAAGTACAATATTGCATTAAAAGCAAGCTTGCTGCGGTGACAGCTTACATTTCTAAGTAGAAAATCGAGAGTCTTGTGGCCTACAAGGTTTGCCTTACAGATTAAAACATAGCTAGAGAAAATGATATTGTTTGGCAAGATTTGCAATGATCAATTTACAGTCAATTTACCTCTTTATAGTTTAATCTAATCATTTCTTCTTTACTAGGTTCAGAATGACAAGACATCACAATTTAACCTCCCAATACCCAAAGTGCAATTTCCTGAATCCAAGATATGGAAGTTTATGGGGAATTTCCACTTTTACTTGTAATTTCTTAGATAAAAAGATAACACATTAACACATAAAGCCTGCACCTCGGGCTGTAGAACTGCAAACACCAATATCACTCTGTCGAAGAGGGCCTCACATGCTGATCCAACCAACGTGTTATTTTCTTGTTCTTTTCAGAAAGCCTAAACTTGGCTCTACCTGGACACGAGGTTGTGAACATTAAACCATCTGTTTATTCCTTATGCTTTAAGCACGGTTTTCTTTTGTTGCAGTTTGTTTGACTTTGTCCATCCTTCAAATGCAGCTTACAACAATCAAAAACATACCCAAGACCAGACATGCATGATTTTTCTGAAAGGTGTTTGGGTGAGGGCAAAAACTAAAACAGTTGGCCGACAGGGTTTGCTCCTAGTTATTCCAACTGAGTGTACTGGGAAACAGATGCCAGAATCTTGTGAAGATGGTTTGCAGATGGGAGAGTGAAATCTGAATCAAAACATGATCTAAATTTGGGACTTCTTGTAATATAATTCTTGCCAGGGTCTAGCCAAGCCAGTCTGGGAACATAATAAGACAAACATTCTCAAACTGAGTGGTTACAAGGTAAACTTGGAGGAGCACTGCATTTAAAACGTTTTACAATTGTGGGCATCAATTGGGGAAAATGCATAACTAATGTGTTGTATACATAATTTGTTAATTGGAGTTAAAATAACTTTTATTGCTGTAGGAATAATGTCATGCTTCATGTATTTCCCATGACAAGTTTCGCTTACCTACGAACTCATGTTGGTCTGTCCCTAACATAAGAAAGATCAAGGTCAGAGCTGCAGTCTGTTCCATTATAAAAAATGGCGGGGGGAATCCCCCAAAAGCTAGGAGTCTAGCTGAGGAGATTCCAATACAATTGAATGCAGGGGAAGGAGAGATTAACAGCAAGGATGCGGTTGCAGTCTGACAAATTGTCTACCCATGACTGTTCCAAGACACCTGCCAGACCCTCTTCATTTTATTTTGATTCATTATATTTTCTACACTAATAAAGGCAACTAATGTTTCCGCATCTGCATTTACCCATCTCCCTAAATGTTACTTCTGTGATTGGACATTTCCTTAAATATCCTGATGTTGGCCAAAGTTCTATATTCCAGTTATCAACTGTTATGTCTTTCACATGCATGCAAGCTTGTGGCCGAGGAGCACCTGCCTGATGGCCGTAAGAGGACCGGCTTCCAAGCGCGCTCGTCTTGGCAGGAGGAGCATCTCAAAGCTAGCGCTAAGAAGAGAACATAAACCCTTAGCGGCCCCACACACCAGAGACATGTGGACGCCAAGTATCCCCCCCCCCCCCCTTTCACTCATGCCTTTCATGATGTTATTTCAACCGACTGACCCGATCACTCATGGCTGTAAGCAACCACGTCTGACAGACTCAGGCAAGGAAAGGCATGAAAGCCGCATCTGGCTACATAAGTAGAGAAACATCAATAAATAACAGAAATTAAATAAGATAAGATAAGCCCCACTCCATTTCCTCCGAGTAACAGGGCGAACAATTGGATGAGTTGAAGAAATGCTAAGTGGCATATTCATTGTTGATTGACAAATTCTTTGCTTTTGCCGAAGCTCCCGAAGGTGTTGCACCGTAAGCTCATTTACTTTTTTGCGTGTTATAAGGTCACATTTTGTGGATGAGCTCCTATCCCTAAAAGAAAAAGGAATCCATGATGGAGCCCCCCTGATGTCCTCTGGTCACTATCGCCCTCTTGTGAAAAGAAATATAAAAATGAATTTATTCATGGCACGTAACGGCCTCAAAACACTTGAGGACAAGCGAGTTTAACAAACAATTTGTCTATTTAATAAATGCATTATTTATAAATGTTCAGTGTTTAACATCACAATAATGCTATGGCTCAGAACATATTGCTGTTCGGGGAAATATCCTAAGACTGTAACAGATTGGTCCAAAATTATGCCTTGTAAGGTCTACCTTTAAAATGGTTCCACCACCACGTAATAAAATTGGATACAAGCGGGTCCTTTCAGATCTGATAAAGTGACTAAATAAGGCAGGGCAACGAAACACAAACAATACCACTGCAATTCATAGTCCACAAATCATAGGAACCCACACAATTCTGGGCACATGAAAAACCCATCATTCTGTACATGAAAGTTAAAATTGGAACAACAGTTTCCAACAGGGGTTTCATCCAAAGTACTCAGAGCTGATTGCATTCCCATTGAGACATTTAGATTTGCTAACTTAATCCGGTAATTCCGGTTCGCCCGCCAACTGGATCCTCGCCTCCTTTTGCAATCAACCGGATTGGCGAGGAAGAGTAACTAAACGCATCCTGGAGAGAGCTTACACTTGAGCGCCATTCGATAGAAAAGTCCACTATGAGAAGCATCATTCAGCCTTCATCCTGTTCTCTTTACGAGCTTTCCTCTTCAGCTGCAGGGTCTTCAGCTCTGTCATGGTAGTGAAGGTTTGATACACCCACACCGCCTGGGAACCAAGAACAAACACTCCGACGTGATTTCTGAAGGTATGCTTACCGACATTTTAACGGAGGTAAACCCCACAAAAACCAAAAGGGCTAAATTACATTTTTCCCATCACAGGATCTATATGCAAAAGGTGAGGACATCCTTACCACAATGATAATGGTGTTGAACAACAGAGGAATGGAGAAGACCAAGGATATGAACATCCCCTTGGAGTCAAAATACTGGAACTTGGAAAACAACCTGTAAACCAGTATAATACATATTATATCTTATCAGAAACATGGGACTCATGGTAAGTTTGACTTTTGTGAAGTACTAGTCTTCTAAGGTCAACTTGGAAATAATTATGTTGCTTGCATTAAGTTTTGAGCTATCTACAAGTTCCTTGATCAGCTATGTTTCGCTAGTACAGAAGTGCAGCACCTAACCATAAACACATTTATTTTTTGGTGCCTTAAAGTTTGTTGCGATAACTTCAGTTTCTGAGGCCGACACCCAAACTGCCACTAAGCCCATTTAACCAAACCACCAAGCTTTGAATTCAGTCTGGAGCAGGAGCTTAGTTTGTTTCAACTGAAAACTGATATAGATCCCAAAAAAGAATACCAACGATCTTACCTCCAGTTCATGGCTGCAAACTCGTTTAGGTATTCAGCACTATAGACCATGCATACTGGGGAGGACAAGAGACAAAATTATTTATTCCATTTGCTGGCACACATTATTTAAACAACATGGCAAGTAAGTATTTTTTTTTTGAAGTTCACATCTACTAACCCATGAGGAGGAACTGGCAGATTTGCCATCTATAGAATCGACATGTTAGGATGGTGGTGCTGAAACAGATAACGTGGAAAACCAAAAGTCCAATAAGCCACGGCTCCGACCACTGAACCTATATGCATGTAAACAGAAAAAAAGGATGAAACGAATCATTTAAAATGTACGAGTTGTCAAAGTAAACATCAGCAAACGGCAAATGGATCGAGATGGTGTACCATAGCCAGTTGGCAATGATACAGTAACGTTAGTACGTTAGTCGTTGATTAGCTGGTAAACCCAGCTATCAACCGTCCCTGCAGGACATTCATTTGTACCTGAGGAAAGTCTCCATTTCTAATCTACTGTAATTGATTTGGTATATATGCTAAATGAATCGCTTAAAATAAGTACAGGTAATCATAACCATTGTATTAAATAGTTCATTGTCACAAAGACAATTCTTTGTTCAAACAATAAACTTTATCAAAAGACAAACCGGAAATAAATGTATATTAAGTAGCTAACAGGTGAAGGCCAATCATGGACTAACGTTAGCTATTTATTTACATTATATTTCCGTCCACGACTCACGAAGTAATAGCTGGAGGCCTGAACCTACTTTTAAAGCTCAACAGACTAATTCGACTAGAGATGTAACACCATACTTTGCATGCCCTTTGGTATACTCGCTTGGATATGTAAATTAATGCCGAAAACGGAACTTTTTCCACGTTTATTTTGCAGTTAGAGTTACTGTACTGGACAAAATTTTGCCAGCAACGTTACAATACCAGGATACGATGGTAGCCACCTGCGTTCATAACCGTTTTGACCAGGCAGAAATCCAACTTACAGACATCAGAAACGTCCATATCGATGTGATTCGTAAATTACTGAAGCCATCGATTGGAATCGAGCTGACATTCTGCGCTTTCTGCTCTGCCATTTGAAAATCCACGAGATATGCACAGCTCTGATTTCTGTCCTAGCCTGTAGTAGACGACAGTGGGGTTATAAACACAAACGCGGAAGAAGTGAAACTCGTCGCAGCATAAATACGTCAGCATGAGACAGTGGCTGGCCGTGTTCGGAATCGCCTACTATGCATCCATATCATACTACATTTGACGAAAAGTGAGTAGCCAGTATGCCAATAACGGTACATAGTATACGAAAATTACCCGGATGACATACTACCCCTGAGATGTTGCTCCAGACCTTGGTTGGAGCCAACTAGCGGGGCCTCTGTTTTGCTGCCATTGACTTTCTGGAAGGTCCTGCTCATCCAGCTCCTGATATCCAATAGGTAGTCAGTCAGTCTATGTATCATTACATTGAACCGATTTGTCTAAATGCGTGCCCTGTAAACCTACGTTATTTCTACCATGGGACAGCAGTACAATGCAGCCCTGGGCAATTCGTTAATCAGACATGAACTTACTTTATTGATGCATAAAGCATTCTTGGTAAGAAAAACGCTGGACATCATTGCTGGGGTGGGGAGTGGGCAGTAGGCATACTGCATGAGTCCGGAAAGTTACCGTTTTTCAACTTCACAATTTGATTCTAATCAAACACTAAACAGATTTGTAAAAAAAACAAAAAATGTTTGTTCAGTTTCGCACATTACCATATCATAACTTTTATATTTCTTGCCTTGTATTTGTGTCAGGAAGGGTTAGATTACACTACTTTTATATAAACCGACTATTTGTTTTGTTTTGAGAAAATGAAGGCTAGAATAACAAGATTAATCAGGCTACTATAGTTTTGCTACTTTATTAGATACAAATCATTTAATCTGTGACTTCTAACTCAAATAAAATGCTTATTGGTTAATACAATAGGATGCAGGTGATAATACAAATATCGCACCTTTATGGAGAACAGCCAATAAAGAGATGTATATCTCAAGAAACGTAGGCAATTTGATAGTTATTAATAATAATAATACATTTTATTTATATTGCGCTTTCCTAAGACCCAAAGACGCTTTACAGGAAAATAATAAGACAATAATGCGTTATTATTATTATTATGCAAAATTATTGTTTGTCTTATCCAGAGGGCCATGCCCTCCTGGCTTCCTTTTGCTGGACCCACAGATTATAGCCTCACTGCAGACCTTTCTACCTTTTCTACTCACTTCCTGATCTAGTTCCCCTCATGCCAAGTTGTTCCTGCCTCTAAATCTTTACTTTATAATTAGATGATGTCCCTGTTCCCCTCATTTTA
Organism: Aplochiton taeniatus; assembly: GCA_017639675.1. NCBI lineage: Eukaryota > Metazoa > Chordata > Actinopteri > Galaxiiformes > Galaxiidae > Aplochiton > Aplochiton taeniatus. The sequence continues at coordinate 3,976,201 of CM030185.1, read as the reverse complement.
TGCGAATGGGGAAATAATTATGTGCTACTGTGCCCTCTTTGACTCTCTCTCGCTCTCTCTCTCTCTCTCTCTCTCTCTCTCTCTCTCTCTCTCTCTCTCTCTCTCTCTCGCTCTCTCTCTCTCTCTTTCTTTACTAGTCTCTCTCTCGCTCTACATTTCTTTATTCGTCTTTTTTCCTATCTAAACAAATGTCTCGAAGTGTGATACATAATGCAGCTGTATTTCATACCCAGAAATCAATTTTGATTGCCTAGTAATACAACTCACTTATAACTCTCACTTGAGAAAAGCAATGAGTAGAAATTGTGTAACACACATCATTTTGACTTCTGAATAATTAAATAAAATAATAAAATGAACTGGCCTGTTTTTAATCATTACAACTTGATAGAACATGCATTTAATACAACATAGTGAGCAAGCATAATGTCTGAAGAGAAAAACATAAACAATATATGTTTCTAAAACACGTTTTTTAAAACTACATCGCTGAATGTGAATGATTAAATGAGTTTTTAGCATCCCAAAAGTGTGAAATTAATTTCCGTTAGCCGCTTCCCTTGCCTGGCTGGTACTCAGGGACGAGAGTAACAACGGCAGACACTGGGGTGGCATAGCCCACAGAGAAACTTTGGAGGCCGAGCATCAAACACTTCCAGCTGTAACGGAGAGCTTTTCTGACATTCTGAAAGACAAATGATACACGCAACTAGTTAAAATCATTCTGTTGATCTGATGGGGAAATTAAAATGGCAATTGATTCTCACATTTGGTTTCCACATAGGAAGACAAGACTATCACGCAGAGGAAGTGACACACCAGGCTTTGACTCAATATAGCTTGTAGGCTGCAGATCTTCAAAGCCAATACACACAATAGTCTACATTTCTGTGTTTTGTCCATTACAGTTCAGCTTCTTCAGTTCATGCACTATACACGTGATTAAAAAAAATCGACTAATTTAAATAATTATTTTGACAGAACTGGGTCAGGACCAGAAGATTAAAACTTCAAACAGTAATTTGGAAAGAAGCAATTAAAGGCAAACCTCTGTACACCCTTCCCTAACAATAGTGTTACCGCAGGATAGAATGGTTCAGGTCTGTTTTCGGTCTTCCAACTAAAATAAGCTATCCACTAGAACAATAAGACTTCCGTGTACAGGAAAGGGCGGTCCAGCAGGAACTGCAGCGGTCTGGTTACGACAGTTTACAGAAATATTGAGCCAAACATTTTTGCTACAGAGACAAAAATGACCAGCAACCCAAAAGGTGATTTTATTTAGCCTCTGAGTTGCTAGTTCATGCAGCAAAGGAAACAGTGTGATTTTGAACTTGCAAATAGAGAATTATATTATTGTATGGTTTAAGAAAAAGTTCCAGATATGTATTGCAATTTCGTCTGCACCTCTAACTAAATTAGCAAAATGTAAATTAGAGCTCAGTTGATACAAATATCCATAATTTACTATTTCACTGTTTCCATTCAAAGACTTTCCTGGTCCAAGTTACAAATGATGGAATATAACCCAAATCATATTAAAAGAGTAAAAAAAAACGTAGGTTTTCTAGGCAACATCTGACTAAGAATGCCGGTAAACGGTAGGGTTCTGTCTTGATAATGAACCATCGAGCAGATGTTGCGTTTCAACTTCAACGGAAGATGTTTTTGCTGCTCTGTGCACCCTCCATGTTTACAAACTAAACTCAATTTGGAGAGATTATGGAGAGGTGACACTACACCGGACCTAGGGTCAAAGCTCTTTAGGGAATAAATTGGCTTATAGTCTGGCCTGGTATGTGTCTAATTGTGAACGTCTGAGCCCAGATTTGAGGTTAGCTAGCCAAGACTAGTCAAAGAGTGATCTGTGTTTTTCAAACACACAGAAACTATTGGAATTCAATTCGAAATGAATAACAAGTATTCATCAAAACATATAACGTCTTTCTTTGCTTGGTTTTGAAGTCTTTACATAAGTATTTTCTGATAAATAAGCAACAAGCAAAACTGTATCTGAAAAGAAATGTAAAGCTAATTAAAAAACTGTAGAATAGACACAACACACAACAAACTTCAGCATTTTATATACATTTTACTTAGTTCGAACAGACAGCCAGGAACATCATGCACTATTGATTTTTTTACCATCTACCTCAACTAATTAAATAACAGGTCTATAAGCTTCCGTTTAATGTTTTTGTTAGACGATAGTATCGATAATCAGTGTAGACACACTTGTTCATGGTTGTAAAGTTTGTAATCTCCAGCCATAACTAGTTAAAAAGGAAACTATGCCAAAACATTTACTTTTTTATTGTTTGTTTTTTCTACTTGTGAAGGTCTCCTAAACTATAACACATTATTGATTGAGATCAAGTTTGCTATTACTGAAATTCAAATCTGCAATCGTTTTTGCGTAATGCATTTCTATATCAATGCATTACTTCACATTGCTCACAACCAACCTTCTTAACTTTCTTGTATTTTTCCCTCTTTTTCCTTTTACTTTCTTCTTTTCTCCCCCAGGCATCGTCATCCTCAATTAAAGGTTCATACCTCTCCGGTAAAAAGGCAAAATTAATTTCTCGTTTATACTTTTCCTTCTTTCTAAAATTCTCCTGTTGGACCGTACAATCTACCTGACGTTCATAACTCCCAACTGTAAGCGAATGCATCCCGCCCGTGACTCCTAAATTGCAGTCAAATAACCTTGTTGTCAGAGACAAAGACTTCATATGGTCCAGCTGGATTAGATGAAATGTCAGCCATGTATTTAAATTTAACTAACTGGGAAATAAAAGCTCATGTAAATTGAAGTTTGTATTAAAGGGATGTGTGCTCCGATTGACTGTGGAAGGATCAGCGTACACAGGAACAAATGCCTAACAGTGGTGGCTGGTGAAAAAATATTCTAGGTGGGGCTGTGCCATGTTCAGTAAGTTTCAGTAACCACCCCAATACAATTGAACACAAACTGCAGGATACCAGTGCTCTGTGAAATAGTAAGTATTTATTTAATGAATGTCAATAAAGGTCAACTATATTCAAAGAAAAATGGGGTCAGGGGAACGTCTGTGTGAGTGTCTTTTATTTTTAAAGGATTCCTGCCCTTCTTTTCTTCTGAGGCAAACCCCTCAATGACCCTGTTAGTACAGTTTGGCTTGATAGCTCAACCCACTGTTTTGAAACAGAATTACTTTTACCAAAACAATAACATAGCCATCAAAACAGAAACACACTAGCCAAAAACGATAACTATAGCCTATATAGCAAAATGCACATACCAAAACTGAAAATACCTGTCACAAAAAGGATGAGTTCATCAAAACAGAAAATCTTGTCATCTAATGACAATGTGTTTTCATAATTGAAACTTCTGTCACCATACTACAGTACCAGAACAATATCTATTTCTTGCAAATCACTCGAAGACACTCAACTAAAAATACTCATCTTCAAACCAGATAATGAGTGTAAAATAATATTGTTATAAAAAATTATTCTATTTACAGCATTCGTTACTTTCCCTCCCTTAACATTTCGAAGAGGCATAGCCTCACTTGACTCCTCCGCTTTCACTGGGATCTTGCGCACCCAATGAGTCCAAGGATATGCAGATTGAGTATTCCGTTCGGCTTTGAGCGGCCGGGGAAGACGAGGTGAGACATTAGGGTCGGGTCGAAAAACAGAAGTGAATTTCACAGAAAAGGCGCCAAAAATATTCCCCAAAAATGAATGAATAGACTTAAGTAGACTTAACTAAAAATATTAAAATACTGTCTAACTAGCATTTGTTCATATCAACGTTGACACACAATGTAACAGATCAACCTTTTTTGTTCAGGAGCACAAATTCGAAGAATGTAAGCTAATTAGAATGAAATGCAAATAGCCATAATTAAATCTCATTCTAAACTGCATTGCAACTGCAACAGATACGCTGCATCCGAAATAGCACATCACTACCTCTAAGACTATATGGTAACGCCACGTCCCACACCAAAACCTATGCTTGGCCAAGCTCTGACCCTGAGCCGGGTGAATGCGCTTTGGAATAGCGAAGTTACAGAAACTTGCTTTATATTAGAAAATGTGAACACAGTATTTCAATATGTTAGGAAGGCAACTGCTTTTCCGCACTAGATCAAAAGATGTTTTATTACGAATTATTTTTTTTACAAACCAAACCAGGGAAGTGCAAATATACAACTTTATTTTTAAATACAGTGAAAACACTGCAGTTTGCAGTGCTGAAAGTGCTGTAGGTTTATGTTCCTGAAGAATCATTCCAACATCCAATAACCAACTGTGCATTAACAACCCAACAGAGATACTCAAGAACATGACATACAATTTATTTATGCAAGCAAATCCCCCCAAAATGCACGTGGCATTTATTGCAGTTTGTGTTTACTTGTGTTCACTGTTTTCTTCCTCTTCCTCTTGGTTCCTCTGTCCGAAAGGCAAGGTCATCTGACTACGGTCTGGGTCATTCAGACGTAGGATGCGGATCAAACTATTCACAGGCAAAGAGCTGGGGGACCAAACAAGATCTTCAGAGGATGAGTGGCAGAATAAATACATTCAACATTTAATGAGAAGCATGAACAGTCTACCAGCTACGGCCCTTTGCAATACATTGCAGGGGTAAAGGGAAAACACGTAAAACATTGTGGTATGAAAACAAACCACTGAAAGACTAGTTACAGTACCTCATGCTCTGCGGGGTAAGGAATATGAACTGGCGATAGCGTTGGCTAGCAGCAATTTTCAACATCATGTCCATTGAGATCCTCCTGTTCACCATGTCCTGATGGGAGAGTGAACACATAAGGACCCAACGCTACTCCCCATGAGAACACATAAGGACCCAACACTACTCCCCATGAGAACACATAAGGACCCAACGCTACTCCCCATGAGAACACATAAGGACCCAACACTACCCCCCATGAGAACACATAAGGACCCAACACTACCCCCCATGAGAACACATAAGGACCTAACGCTACTCCCCATGAGAACACATAAGGACCCAACACTACCCCCCATGAGAACACATAAGGACCCAACACTACTCCCCATGAGAACACATAAGGACCCAACACTACACCCCATGAGAACACATAAGGACCCAACGCTACCCCCCATGAGAACACATAAGGACCCAACGCTACCCCCCATGAGAACACATAAGGACCCAACACTACCCCCCATGAGAACACATAAGGACCCAACACTACTCCCCATGTGAACACATAAGGACCCAACACTACCTGCTAGACTATGACCTTTTTTTTTTTTTTTTTTACATTTTAGTCAGTAGAAAATATGAATTGCATAAGTAGCGTGAGCATGGAATGAGTTCACTTAAGCCCCTGACTGTAACCGCTGAAAACGCTACCATGTAGACATCAAACTCGTCCAGGCAACGAAAGGGAGCTTCAGCGATGGCCCAGAGAGAGAGCACGAAACAAACAGTGGAGAAGGAACGCTCGCCTCCAGACAGAGACCGCATGTCACTCAGAGCTGCCTTGTCCCCTTCACCTGGCTGAACCTGGCATGGGAAAAGTAGGAGAGGGGGGGGGGGGGGAGACCAGTGAGGGAGGAGGGGGGGTGGACAAAAAAAGCAAAGGGAACAAACAGGAGATGCAAAGTCAAATATGTTTCGGTGTGCAAGGGCTCCTTTTCGTGGACATGAGTCAGTGTGTTTATGCTGTGTGGGAGCATATGGTGAACTGTACTGTGATGGGCAAGACGTTGCTGATGACAACGGGGACTCACTGAGATAGAGAGGGTTTCATTCTTGTGGTCGAAGGTCATCTTCCCTGTGTAGCCCCTCTGGTTCAGCATGCTGTCGAAGTAGTACTTACAGCGCACTGACAGGAACCTGGAAAAACACAGACGAGAGAAAATGCCATACTTGCCTTTATATCCTACTATCAGGGTTCCCACTTTTCCAAAGATCATTTTCCAGGAGTTTTCCAGGACATTTGACTTTTTCTCTCGTTTTCTGTGCGTTTTCCATGACTGGAAAATTGGTCAGCCGGTTTTGCGGTTTTCCAGGTTGCGGGGGGAACCCTGTACTATTGAACATTCTATTCTCAGTACTGGTGAGGTAGGAACAGTACCAGTTTGCCCAGTGCAGCACGAAGGTGAAAGACCGGGTCACTATTCAGTGTCTATTCATTTGGGCAAAGTCAACTGTGGGCCACGTACCTCCTAAGCTCACCGTAGACCTTCTGCCGGGCAGTCATAACGTTGTCCAGGATGTGGATGAAGTGGTGGAGGCACTTGACCTGCTGGGTTATGCTCCTGTAGTTTTCCAGGGCCTCCTGGTACTGCCTGGGGGGGGGGGTGAACAGAAAGGAACGGGAGAAAAACAAATATTGAAGGAGGGAAAGAGAAAAAAGTCCAACTAATGGACAGGATGTGTGACAGTTCAGAAATGGGAGGAGAGAGAGGGAAACCGGAAGAGCGTTTTGACGTTTTAAGCACATTTAATCCTATTGGTTGTTTATTCTATTTATTCTACTGTCCACTCTGCCGGTCGTTTGTCCAGCTATTGCAGTGTGTAGTTGTTGTGTTGTGTTTGTTGTGTATGCATTGACGCTTTTACACATAGGAAGTTCCTAACTGAACAATAAAGTTATTTCGAATTTGAATTGAAGAGTGTTCAAAGTATGGTGGGGAAAATAAGCATGAGGGGACATCGAATGGGAGGAACACAGACCGAGAAATACATGGGTAAGGGGATAGAGGGGTATGGCAAGGATTACGCAAGGCAAGCTTGGAGGCCAGGTGAGGGTGGGCCGGGATCAGAGGTTACCTGACGACCTCCTCGCGGTCGCCTTGCTGTTCCTGCTGGGTGCTGATCTTTGTCTTCAAGCGGCTGATCTCACTGTCGAGGCTTTTGGCTGAGCGGCGTACTTCCAGCCGCACGGGGCAGATTTTGCTGGCCTGTTCCACCGACGTCTGGGCCACAAAACCACAGTCACACTCAAAACCCGGGAGCACAGCCTCTCACACAGACACAGGACGTAATGGTCACACCCACTTGACAGAAATACAGCCCTGTGCGTGCGTGCGTGCACACACACACACACACACACACACACGCGCACGCACGCACGCACGCACGCACGCACGCGCCTGACCAGATAGAAAGCAAGCTCATGGAGTTGTTAAGACAATGGTGGGCTTACCGTGAGCTCCTGCTCCTTGAGGACTACGTTGGCCTTCAGAGCCTTGATGCTGCTGAGGTGGGTCTTACGCTTCTCTTCGTAGTGCCTCTTGTGGTGCTTGCATTTCTCCACATGCTGGTCAATCTTGCTAAGTTCCTCCTGCGGGGAACATATTGTGGCAGAGACGGTCAAGAGGGTCAGCATCAAAGAGACTCATGGAATTGGAAGAGGGTGCTAGTCTGAAGTTCAATACTTCGATATCAAACTCCAACCACAAAAAGCTGCATAGAATTAGAAAAACCTAGAATTGGTAACCATTTATACACCAACTGGGCTGAGATGGATCTTAACCAATAATACATTGCACACACAGCTAAAGGGGCAGAATGCACCGATATGTGAAATTAGTACACCCAAGTACTGCATGCAAAAGGCCAGAGGAACCCATTTTTCCCCCTTCCACTTCATGGTGTCGAACTAGAAAACGTTGAAGACATTTCCCCCCGGGCAGGTCTCATCAGTACCTTGATGGGTTCGGCCTCTTCAGTGACGGCGCTGATCTGCTCTTTGCGCTGGCGATACGTCTGCTCTGCCTCTTCGTAGGAGGCCTTGAGCTGGGCCATGTGGGCGCGAGCCTCCTCCACCTCACTGCGGGCAGAGCTGGTCTTAGCGCCGATTTCCTGCAGCTCCTCCTCCTGGAGGCGAGATGGCGGGGGCGGAAAAAAAAGAGCCTAGGGCAATTGAACGTCGGTGTTTGTGTGCACCTCGGCCTTTGCATGAAAGCGGGCCCATAAAAAGTGTGTTCCTGGTCTACCTTTGTATCATGCATGCCGATGGTTTCGGGTGTACCCCCGAGCGATTATACTTGTACTCAAAGTGTGCTGTGCGTCACTATTGAAGGCAGAGGGTTGTGAGGTCTGTTAACCCACCAGAGGGTTGAGGTCCTCGGACTGGGGCTCCTCCACGTTCTCTAGGTCTGTTATCTCCAGCTGCAGTCTCCTTATCTTATCCTGCAGGACAGAGGACAGAAACCTGTTAAAGTCCCCCTGCCATGAAAATCAAGTTTTGGACGTTGTTAACGTGTCCTTGGGGTGTTTTTCATGTGCTACAAGAAATATCAAGAGCAAACTATGCAGCCAACGCCATGGCTGAGCATTTCAGCTTTGAAAATGCAGTAGATGCCAAGATGGATCAATCACTTCAGGACAGAGACCAGTAACGGTAATCTCCGAAGGAATCCATTCTGCTTTCACTGCGTACGAAAACCCACCTCTCTGAAAATTCATACCAGGTTTTGCTCGTTGACCTTCTAGTGACCGAAAACATGCAGCATGCAAACAATTGAGCGAGCACCCCTTGAGTATGACCCAGTGGTGGGCCGTCAGGGCCAGCAGAGCCTTCTCTGCTGGCCTAGAGATTGCAAGAATCAAAAAATTCTATTTTCATAATTTAAATATGGATTGTAATTAGTCATTAATTATAAGTTTAAGTTTATTTCCATCAGTCTATCCACAATATTCATATAAACCTTCAAAAATATTGCGGATTAACATGATCTTGCTACTCTCCCCCCCTCAGTTACGCTGCTCCCACTGTAGCTTATATAAATTAGAGCTTTTATCCAGTCTTATCCTGTCAGATTTTTCCCCTGTGCTGTCTCCAGGTGAAAATCTACCCTTCTAGGCCTTCAGAATTTGAAGTGAATCCCCTTGGCTGTTGAAGCAAATGGGGACAACATTGTCAAGATATTTTTTGACCAATCAGATTTAGAGTTTGCCATGTTGGCCGTATTCTTGGCCACGACAGAGCTGGCCTGGGCCTACATTTTTCATGTTGTGTGTGCGTGATCATGAGCGGAGCAGTTAGCTAGGTCTCGCATGGCGAGACTAGCAGTTAGCTAACAGAAGTGAAATTATAGCAGAAGTAACTAATAATTAATATCCACTTTATTTCGTGGCGTTTAGATCTTTAGTATTTATTTCTACTTAGCCCTTTTATTTTTACACACACAATGACTGAGGGTGAGCAAACCTTTGAAGAAAAATTGGGTAACGACCAACACCACAGCTAGGAGCCGAATTTCCAGATAAAAAAATGTAGGATTGTTCAATCATCACGTGTTTTGGTCCTCTTATTTTAGAATCTTATCACTTATTGTTTTGCATGACCGTCAGTATAAATCAGTTTAGTGTGAGTGTAGTATTACTATATAATATTATTATTATTATTATTATTATTACCCCCCCCCCATCATCTAGCACAGTTTCCAGAAATGTGTCAACCATTTTTCTCCTGATGTAAGAAAAAGGTTTGAAAGTTTGCAAAGTTAAGTGGTGAGCCGGGTACCATGGTCTTCTTCTGCTCTGTGTGGGCATTTTTCAGCAGACCCTTGTTCAGCCTGATGTCCTCCTGCACTTTCTTCTTCTGCAGATGGAAACGCTCCATATGGGCGCTCTGGTTATCCAGCTCTGCCCTCAGGTGGCTGAAATTGAAGACGTGCAGTTTCATTGAGAGGCGGGGAGAAAGTCAAGGAAGAAGAGAGTGGGGGAGGCGAGTGGACTACGAACGGTAGAGTTAGAGACGGATAGATCATAAAAGAGTGACCGAGCGAGAGAAAATGTGTGTTAAAGACAGTTAGAGGTGGGTGAACGTTCCAGTTTAAGGTAATAAAGAAAACATTACAAAGAACAAATGAAAGAGTGATGGCAGGTAGACCAAAGGGGAGGAAGAAAAATGCAGTGCACAAATTTAAATTGAGAAAATTAGAGCTATCAACCAACCATTACTAGGACATACATGCCACTTGCGAATGCCGTCACACACTCCAAACCTCCCAGCCTTTTTACCTGATCTCCTCCTCCACGTCCCCAGACAGGTAGTTGGCTCTGCGGCTGTCTACAGAGTAGCTTCGGTCAGTGAAGATCTGGTCTCCATCTTTAGTGAAGGCCTGGGTGCAATTCTTCGGGGGGTTGTTGCCCTGCATCACTCGCTGGGCTTCTGAGCGGTTCTAGACTCACACACACACACACACACACACACACACACACACACACACACACACACACACACACACACACACACACCATTTAGCCGAGCCATGTTGAAATCATACTATACAAGATCATTTCCCTACAACACCATTAGAGTTTACTATTCCAGTTAGAGTGCCAAACTTATGACCATGTACCTTAATGAGCAGAATACTCTCGATTCCTCTCTGGTCGATGAGGCAGTTAGCCACCACGGGGTCTTCAATCTCAAGTGCCTGCACTACAGACGGGTAGTTTGGGTGCACCACCGCCCTTAAGTGGCAAGAAATGAAAAGGATGAACTATGTGACTCAACACAAATATTATACTTACATGTTTAACACCTTGACTTAGCACATAGGAACATTGATTTTAATCTGAAACTTGTGGCCGTTCAACAGTTACGGAAAAACCTCGGATGGCTTTCATTCAGAATTTCCAGTTCTATTTCGTTCAATCCCTCAGACGTCCCCACTGTGGGAACACTCCGTCTTAAGACAGAGAAAACCCACGCAGATAGACTGGCAGGGAGCCTTCCTCGGTTGATTCCAGCCAACCCAACTCCGTGGGTAAAAAGGGAATGTCAACCTGCCGTGGTTTTAGACTATTCAGGCAGATGCGCCCAAAGACAGAGTGTTCACATCGTAGTGACGTCTCGTTCCCTCACTCAAAGAACGGAGGATACAGAGTAACTAAGACGTATTCCCTCGGAGGGCTTTCCTTTGACGTATTCGCTGTGGTAGCTTAGTCTTTTCATCTTCAAAAATGGGGCATTGCCAAATCCTGCGTGGCAATCCCTGACGAGATAACTTACAGTCATCGGGTATCGATCGACCCCACCAGAAAACTGACCTCCGGCTGGTGTCGTGCTGCCTGGGCAGGAAGGGACAGGTGATGATGGCAGGCCGGCGGCCGGCCGGGAACCTACGCGCCATCAGGTCCTGCAGGACCCGCTCGTCTTCGTAGTTGTCGCAGGTGAAGGCCAGCAGCTGCCCTTTGAGGCACGTCTCTACGGCTAGCGCCTGCTCCGGGTCCTTTAGGTTGATACAGTTACCTGACGTGGGAGACGGACGGACGGACCGGGGGGGGGGAAGGGAAAGGGAAGAGAGAAATGAATGAGAATGCATGAGATTGACGTAGACTGTTAACGTAGCCCGTTTTTGATCAATAATGTCTTGCATTAATTGACGTTTTTAATACGGTTGTGTTGGTTTGTTTTAGTTTAATTTGAGTATCTATGATATGGAACCCAATGCACTCACCACTTAAACTTGACCGGTGCAATGGCAATGAATTACTTAATATCTGCGATATTTGCCATTCAAATACACATACTTTTTCCGGGGGGGCAACTATAATAACCTGCTAATTCGGAATGCTATTCAAGTTAATTGCATAGCTAGTTAGCTTTATCTAATGGACATAGCAAATCGTAAATAAATCAACTAATAGTTAACTGCGTCATTCAAAACCACACAACATATTTGCACGAGCCAAGCCAGAGAACAGCACAGCAAACACAGCATAGCTATGCAATTAGCCCCGTGGCCACAAAGCAAACATATTTGATTGGCACGGCGACCAAGCCTAGCAGCTAGGGTTGTCTACGGAACTCGGTACTTCAACGGTACCACAGAGTATCCATTAATATGCGGTAACTGGTGACATCCCAGTTTCGAATGTCATGTTTTAACTTCAAATCATTTTGTCTGAATTATTATAAATTCAAATGCTACGAAATTCTCCTTAAGACCATTGATTCGGTCTATCCATCACTCATGGATAACGTTTGAGGATGGAAGGTTTCTGGTTGCAAAGTCACTTGCTTCAATGAACGTCTTTGTTTGTTAAAGGAGAGCGTCTGCCTCAACGTTCGGCAGGCCAGAGCGGTCAGAGAATTTGGTGAGTGTTTCCAATGTTGCATCCCGGCTTATGCTATGTTGGATCCAGTCGAACTAATCATACCACAGGGTGGAACACTTCTTGCTTTACCTGCAATTGTGGCTAGTGGGGATGCTCTTGGTTTGGGCTGGGTAGGAGGTGCATCGATACCTGACAAGGCCAGGGGGTGCTACTCTACTGTCTGTACGCTACAGGTCTGTTTGGGCTGGCCAATCTGTGTGCTAAATTACAATCTCTAAATTATACCCACAAAAATTATTCTTCTCTTCTCTTTTAAGATGCTGACCCCCCCCCCCCCCCCCCCCCCCACCACAACCAGGTTGCCTACAAAACCAAGAGAACAATTTATTGAGGATAAGTTGAGCCCCCCAACACACCACCTCCCACCTACAGCGTGCACACGCACGCGCGCGCGCACACACACACACACACACACACACACACACACACACACACACACACTCTCTCTTACCTAAGGGGCCACGTGGCTTCTGCCTGAATTGGCCCCTGCAGTGGGCATCTTCGATCGCAGCGAGTAACGAGGGCATTTGGTCACCAAAGCGGCGCAGGCGGTCAGAGCGGCTTGCCTCCATGGTGGCAAGGTTTCTCTGGTTGCCATCCATGGACCTCCTGAGCACCTGCTCTTCTACCCTAAACGGGAATCACTTGTTAGTCCAGCAGACGTTATTTGACAAAAGATGAAGGCGCACAACTTGGATACTACAACTGCCATGACAAACTGTGCCGGGGAAATTGTTCACAGTGTAAAAAAGGACTTTTTTTTTTAGGATCCAGTTTCTAACTGGCGATACCCAGTTTTAGAACACACCCAATCTTGTTAAGCTCCTCCGCAGCACGGGCAGTGGCCTGCTGGTACTGGCCAATCTGTTGTCCCAGGGTGGAGTCCTGGTGGTTTAAAGATTCCAACTCAGCCACTAGGCTCTTCATACGCTCAGTGCGCACCTGGCTCTCTCCACCAGACGTCTGACTGATGCTGGCAAGTCAAATGAGAAAGAGCGCACAGTAAGGGAGAATGTCCAGCTCCGGCAATAGCTCGTTCTGTGATCTTACATTCTTATATCCCCAAATTCTATACTTTGTTTTGAGACCTATATGCGCCAACTTCTCAGCGCATGTGGTAAATATTGTTATATGCAATTGTCTGGAAAATGTAGTGACCCTGGCAAGAATGTAAAAATGATTAGTGTTTATTATAATGCTAAAACCAATGGAGGTAAATTGATGACTTTATTCACACAGCTCCGTAAAAAGGTGTTTTGAAAAATGTCTGCGGCTACAAACATTCATTTACAGAAGTGCATTTTTTTCCCGTGGATGCGAAATTTGTTTTATGGCGCTGTGAGATTAAAGTCATCAATTTACCATCATAAAACCTGTTACTAGTGGGTGTAGATCATGGTGTAGTGTTCTACTGGTAAAAACTGACAAGACGTGATTGCTACCATGTCTACCGTAGCAAAGCCAGCTTTCAAGGCAGACTGATGTGAGGAATGAAGAGCTACCTCATCTTGAGCTCATATATTCTCTTAGAGAGCTGCTCCTTGTCCTTCTCCAAGTCCCTCAAGTTGGTCCTCAGCCTGTGTACTCGGTTCTGCAAACAGAGACAACAGTATCAAGTCTACAGGCTACAGTTTCCACACATTGCCATTTTAACACCTGGAAAAAATGTGGTTTACACAGTATTGGGCAAGGGTAAGGAGAGCCTTGGAGAGAATAACACTGATTGGTCCTTACAGGCACAATGTTCAACTGTGAATTCAAGGGTTAGGCCAATGAATACATTAATAACTGTCTAGGCCTTTTTTTAAATGTACAAACTTTAAATGGATAGCCAAGAGTACCCTATTCCGAACAGCTACTGCTCTACAAGCTCTATAATGGCCTATTCCTTACTTGATGACTGAACACCAAACACACATCAACACATCACTGGTGGTTTGTATTTCCCACTCGTCTAAGCTCAAACTAAATCCCTTGATGGCTTGGACAGAGTTGGAATTGAAAGGTTCCGATCTGTTATCTCATGGGGGAGTTGGTAGTTTGTGTTCTTGACAAGCTTGTACCTCAGCAGCTTTGTAGGGGTCGCTGTGGCTGTTGGCACCGGCTTTGAGCTGTGTACACTGGGGCTGGAGCTCTTGGGCACGCAGTGTGATGGCCTCCAGCTGATCCCGGATCTCCTTGTACTTATTCTCTGCTTCAACCACGTTGGCCTGGGCAAGAGACCGAGTCACACTCGCTTAAAAGCCCGCGACTTACTCATTTCTCAAATTCTTGTTCGCCCCCAAAAATTGAACCGCTTTCAGTTCACGACGCAAATAAGCAAAAACAAAATGATACGGTGTCGTATTCAAAAAGTAACCATGACACAAGCGACAAGTCGCAACAAAACATTTCATCCCTTAACCTGTTAAATGACACCTTACCTTCCACTCATCCACTTTCTGGTCATATTTGACTGTCGACTTCTCGTCAGCCTCCAGCCTCTCCCTGAGGGGCTTCGCCTCCTTCTCCATCTCATTCACCTGGCACAAACACAACCAAGGCCACACGTCAGTGTCGTTCGAACGTCTCGATGGATACCACACACTCCACCATGGCTATGGTCTCACCAAGGCCCAGGCCATCTGATTGTGGAGCTCCTCCAGTTTGGTGTTCATGTCGTCCAACGAGGCCAGGCTCTTGTACCGGTCCCGTTTCTCCACATACTTCCTCTTCAGGTCTACCAAGCACTGAAGCCCAAAACACAGGCGCGCTTATTACACATACTCGCGACTTTCCGAGAAGCCCTTTAATGCAGACCACAATTTTGAAATATTAGGAATCATTTGGATATGGATTCTTCTTGAGGGGTGGCAAATTCCCATGATATTGGCCGCAGGGAAGCATGGCCTTACGGTCTCATATCTTTCCATGTTGTTCCGAGTGACATCTTGGGTGGACTTAATGTGGGTGTAGTCTTCCCTCATTTGTTCCAATTGGGTGGCTTTCATGAAGAACTTTTAGAAAATTAAAGAGCAGTTAATTTCGTCAGCACAGCAAGCTCCTTTTTACGGCAAGCAGTGACGAATTATCACTCCAATTATTTTGCCAAATTGAGGACCTTGTACAAAAACAATTCAACAAATAACAATTTGTAGGAATTTAAAAAAAAATCACAATTCTAACTTTGTGTTGCCATCACGGATGGCGACCGTGAGGTAAACCGTACCATGTATTTGTCCCCTTCTCCTTTGGAATGTAGGAAGTGTTTGCTCATTTCCTGAGTAAGAATGGACACTGGGTTGTGCACCTAGAAATGCAATTGATAAAACAAACGTATAAACCGCAAGAACACCTTATCGTTCACTATCATACAGTGTAAAAGGAACCAAGAAACGTCATACCTGAATATTAAAATGGTCCAGAATAGATGTTAGTTCATCCTTTTTGGATGTCACCAAATGCCCTGTTGAGGAGAATGAACCGTAAAAACTTTTGGCCGTAATAGCAGATTGCTTTTACTCATACCATGTACATAACTCATTTTCATATGAGTGTTAACTTTAAATATATACAATTTCACTTCCATGAACTGCCGACTTCTTGAAAAATGTGTTCATGTAATAAATGTATATGAAAAAAAGCTTGTATAATTTAACATGGCCCACTTTCAATAAAGTGAACCAGAAATATGAAATGAGCTTATTTACATTTTTTTTTGTGCTACATACCAGACTTGCTTCGGAGTTTATAGGTCCTCACACCCTCCCGGGTTATTTTCAAGTCCACGATGATGGACTGACCATAGACCTCAGGCTTGTAGGCATCCTTTCCTCTGTTACGTAGTGTGATTGAGACATCGGCTGAGCTGGGAGAGGAATGTTACACAGATCACAAGCAAACAAAGGTCAGACAGTGCACTTACTACGTCATATATATAATGCAAAGACCAGCAGCAGGAAACTGGTTCATTTGCACATATATAGAAACTTCAAGAGTATGGCATCTGACTTTAAAAAAGACACTAGAGATTTCAAACATGTCCAGGTCCAAAGATCTGTGTCCACTAACAAGACTGGTTGATCCTTCATCAAAAACATGAGTAATTTTATTCAGTGGATGTATTGGAAGCAAGAATGCAAAATATATGCTACATTTCTTTAATGTGGTAGTAAAATAATTTTAAATAAATAATAATAATAATAATAATAATAATAATAATATTTGCCTGAAATATTTTGGGATTTTATCAAGCAATGTTTTTGAGTGGACGTGAATGTACATGTACATGATAACACAACAAAACAAAAAAAGGTGCTACAGCGATTTATGGAAATGGATGAATCATCCTGTCCTATCCTAGTTTGTGTTTTCATAATTCAAACTAACCAACATACCAATGTACATCATAAGACTGTGATATCCTTTTTTCTTCACTCATCAGTATTACTAGGTAAAACAAATGTGTACATGCAATATTTTGGAACTGTTAAGTACTTTGCTGGTTTAGTGGATTTACTATTATGCTAACAGTCTACTTACAACCAGTTGATCAGGAAAATGAAGGAACAAGCTGTGAAACAGTATGAGTAGAGCAGTTTGGGAGAATAGTACCTCTCGCCTTCTTTGACAAATCCCTTAAGGGAGGACCCTCTGTTGGTAGCCTGGGCTTTCCCCCCCAGAGCAACTATAAGAGCTGTCAGAACAGCACTCTTTCCACCTATTATTCGAGAAAAGGAAAGCAGAATATTAAAGGCAAATGTGAGGCTGAGAAAGTACGGATCACTTAATAAAAACCATATGAAGACAATACAGGGAAACAGCATAACTAGGTGTATTTAGTCCATAATTTTGGTGGAGATTTGTTTAAAATGGTAAACCAGTTTGACTCACTTCCATTGTTGCCAACGACAAAATTAACATTAGAGCCAAATGTGAATGGACCCAGGTGTGTGTGACACATAAAGTTCTTCAAGGTGATGTTTTCCACGATGCCCACCTCTCCAACCACCTGCACCACAATACACAAACCCTCATTTTATAAATGTAGTTTATGTTTAAATGTTTTATAAACCTTATTATAAACATTACAGTAAGTTTTTATTTATGTGCCCCATCATTACTAGTACATCATTTAACATTTAGTTTAAAATATTTTATCCAGAATATTTACGAAAACGCTAAAGAAAGGACAGAAGGGTGATGAGTATATTTAGGCAACAGTGGATCAAGTGTGGACCCAGGCTAGCTGGTTACAAGCTTTTGCAAAAGCAAAGATTTCATATACTGTTCATGGGTCTTCCGTTAATCAACAATAATCATAATAATGTGAAGTATAGCATGTGAAGATCTGAAATTCAAAAGATGCGTTTTACATTTTCATTGGATCGAAATCATTATGTAATTTTCAAAATTTTCAATTTTATGTAAGTTTCAGTTTGCCTTCATCAAGATACAATAACTATTTCTGATGCCATATCAATAAATCAAGCAATATATTGGAGTTTGGCTTAAGGTTGCACATATCCATTGTGTGATACACAGTAACATAATTACCTTTGACTCAGGGGTCAAATGCGTTTGGCTTGGACCCACTACATCGTCATCATCCATATCCTCATCTTCTTCCCCCACAATGGGCTTGACTCGTTTTGGGGTAGCGCCATTAGAAGAGTTGCTTTTCCTTTTAGACATGTTTGATTGACACTACCTGCAACACAACGCCATCCACCGTGACTGTTAATTAATTGCATGATCTATGCAGTAATAGCCATGCCGTTTTGTTAGATGATCCAACAGTAAACGTCCTAGAACAAATGTTATATCCATGCATTCTTGCTGTTATGCATCCCTAACTAATGACAAACGTGCCTTGGCTAGTTGAGGGTTACGTTAGTGTTGGCGATTGATAGTCAGTGCCCTATATTATTGACACGCGTAGCTTGAGTAAAGCCAAATACGTGCGACATTGTGATTGAACAGAATTTGCAAGTCGCAAACTACTAACTAGCAAGTTACTGGTCTACTCCCTAGCTATATGGTGTAAAGCTAACGTTCGTGTCAATGGTAGCTTGGCTAATGTTTACAAACTTGGAGGTAACCTTGATAGCTATATCGTTTGCTGTGCCGGCAATCTAACTGTTAGTTGGCTAAACAATACTTGTTTGCTAACTTTGATAACCTGTAGAAGTACTTTAATACTCGGATGTCTCAGGTTTGATAAAGTGATGCTATTCCGTTAAAGTTAGCAAGCTAACTAGGTTAGCATCTAACTTGCTGGTCAAACAACATTTAACATGTGATCAGATACATCGTTAACAAAAGACTGTGTGTACTCAATTTAGGAGTTTATAATTACCAACTAATGTTGAATATTTGCTATTTTATCATGACAGTGTACAAGTGGTTAAAAAAAACATACTTGCCCGGTGGCGCTCCACAAATTACATCTGATTATAGAGTAACGCCACAACACCGAAAACAAAACCTAATACGCGCGCAATCTCTGAAGTGAAACCATGACTGAAACAGGACGGATGTCGCGGTTAGAATTATCCCATTTGATTTATTCTCTTGCAAAGTTCCCATGGCCCATCAGTAAAAAAAAGCCCCAAATAAATAAATACGCTTAGTCTAGCTAATTCGAACGCATTTAATATTACATTTTATTTCATATCACACATTTCACCAGAGTTGTGGGGAATTCAAAAGTTTGGGGACAATCGACCTCCACATCAAAATAGTTTTGATTATTAAGACAATGAAAACTCCATTGATAATATGTTTTGTCTGGTTTTAGAAACTGCAGACCACTGACAGTATGAATATATTTGAGTTCAAAGAATAAACAATCTACAAATCAGATAGACTTTGAAGCAGTTCAAATTTAAAATTGTAATCAAAATGTTGTTCATAATGCTATGGTACACACCCCATGCCAGCTGATATAATATTAACTCAAGCTCTTCACACACAAATAGGTTTGTTTCACACGCACGCACGCACACACACACACACACACACACACACACACACACACACACACACACACACACACACACACACACATCCTATAAACTGTAGTCATTTTAAGCAGTTCAAATTTAAAATTAAATTGTGATAGCACAGTTTACATTACTACATGCCCCTTGCCAGCTGATATAGCTACCATACACTTGAGCTCCTAACATGTTAAAGTACACAGCGAGCAGCAGCCCCTGGGGAGTCTTCAATCGCCAGGAACTTGTGTAGTTTGAATTCAAAGTCAATAGGTTGGTCCCGGGTAGGCCTGTACTTTCTGCTCATTGCGGAACCCAGGTAGGTGATGAGCTCACAGCTCTCCTCAAACGATGCTAACTTTTTCTTGTATTTACGCTGTATGTAGTCTGAGTTCTTGGGATTGAAGGCTGAGAAGCAAATGATGGGGGGCACAGAGAAGGGGCAGAAACCATTGTCAGGTGTGGAGATGAGAAGTATTGCAGACACATTAAATCAAACAAATATATTTTATTATCATCCTCCTAGATGCTGCAACCAAATGCATTGGGATTTTTACCTTTCAAATAGTAGGCGACATAGTAGAGAGCTGATCTTTGGACACTAAGAAATGGATACTTTGGTTTGAGACACCCAACGGCCGTGAGGGCTTTGATGACAGATTTTGAGATTCCCTAGTAAGAAAAGCAAAATTGAAAGACAATTATCAGCAGAAGTCATGAAGAAAGTGTATTTTGCCCCGTTTAAAGTGATAGTCCAACATTTAAGGGGAAAATATATACCCGAATTTACCCCTAGTCAGCCGAGATGATTGACATAAATTTTATGTGTATGTCAAAAATTCAATTAGTTAGCTTGTAGGCTAAATGTAGCCTATCCATGGCTGTAAGCTAGTGGTAACCATGTCAGCATGGCTCCATCAGACAAAAGTGAAAAATGAAAACTCTTTAGCTTTTTTGGCTTATTTTTGCATGTCTTAACAGCACAGCTATGAACCAAGACAACGCCTGTTACCAGGTAAACTGAAGAGCGAATATCGTGCATGTCAATGCAGTCATTGCTCTACCTGAGATGCTGGGTCTCGGCTAAGCCTACCTACTGAAAGAAAGTAAAACTATGGTTCAGCATCGCAATACAGTCATCGCTCTACCTGAGATGCTGGGTCTTGGCTAAGCCTACCTACTGAAAGAAAGTAAAACTATGGTTCAGCATCGTAATACAGTCATTGCTCTACCTGAGATGCTGGGTCTCGGCTAAGGCTACCTACTGAAAGAAAGTAAAACTATGGTTCAGCATCGCAATACAGTCATCGCTCTACCTGAGATGCTGGGTCTCGGCTAAGCCTACCTACTGAAAGAAAGTAAAACTATGGTTCAGCATCGTAATACAGTCATCGCTCTACCTGAGATGCTGGGTCTCGGCTAAGGCTACCTACTGAAAGAAAGTAAAACTATGGTTCAGCATCGTAATACAGTCATCGCTCTACCTGAGATGCTGGGTCTCGGCTAAGCCTACCTACTGAAAGAAAGTAAAACTATGGTTCAGCGTCGCAATACAGTCATCGCTCTACCTGAGATGCTGGGTCTCGGCTAAGGCTACCTACTGAAAGAAAGTAAAACTATGGTTCAGCATCGTAATACAGTCATCGCTCTACCTGAGATGCTGGGTCTCGGCTAAGGCTACCTACTGAAAGAAAGTAAAACTATGGTTCAGCGTCGTAATACAATCGGTCAGACCGTCTCTCCGTTTCATTAACGTCTTGCTTTTAGATTTTCATTTCGACACATGCGAAATAAAGAGGATACAACAGCTAAATAACCAAGCATCGGAGTTTTTATAAGGTGCATTTTGCCACTATTGTCTGACAGAGCCATGCTTACGCGGTTACCACTAGCTTACGGCCATGGGGCTAGGCTATATTTAGCCTACGACCTAACTAACTCAATATTGGACGTACAAACATAAAGTTGATGTCAATCATCTCGTCTGACTAGGGGTAAGTTGGGGCATATCTTATTTCCCAAAATGTTGAACTACCCCTTTAAAGCAAAAACATAGATTAGATTAATAATCCAAAGCGTATAATGCAGACTTGTGCGAGCCTGATCATTGCTCTTAAACATGGTGTCTCTCTGACCTGTTCCAGGTAGCCCAGAGTGGGTAGGGAAGTGAGTTGCACTGGCTCTGTCATAGGGGGCAGCTTATTAGGCAGCTTTTGGTCCCAGTAGGTCTCAGGCAACCTGCAGGTTGGAGGTATGAACCCCAAATAGTTATAGACAGAAGCAGTGGACAGATGTAGTTATAGACAGATGCAGTTATAGACAGATGTATTGGACAGATACAGTTACAGACAGATGTAGTTATAGACAGATGCAGTTATAGACAGATGTATTGGACAGATACAGTTACAGACAGACGTAGTTATAGACAGATGCAGTTATAGACAGATGTATTGGACAGATACAGTTACAGACAGATGCAGTTATAGACAGATAGAGTTACAGACAGATGCAGTTATAGACAGATAGAGTTACAGACAGATGCAGTTATAGACAGATGCAGTTAGAGACAGATGCAGTTATAGACAGATGCAGTTAGAGACAGATGCAGTTATAGACAGATGCAGTTATAGACGGATGCAGTTACAGACAGATGCAGTTACAGACAGATGCAGTTACAGACAGATGCAGCGCATTGGTGTAGTTGGGGCAGAGCCCACTACTCTGTCCAGTTCTCTCATTTGAGGATTTTAAGTAAACTCTATTGGTGCCAGAGAGGTCGGTTAAACACTTACTTTTTCTAATCAAATGGGAATGTCATGGGTAAAAGCAGGAAAATTACCTTTTACACTTAATATAGCAGGCAATGAGAAGTTTTCTATTTCTATTTTAAGTGTTTTAGCTTGTATAAACCCTTTATTTGCTATATTTTAGATGAACTCGGTTCTGTTTTATTTGAATCACTTAGTACGTTACCTGAGAAACTTGTCCTGTTTCTTCTTTGTCTCAAATATATATATCCGTGCCCGGTATTCCACAGCATACTCGATGGATCCTTGAACCAGGGCTTCATATCTGAGTGGACATGTACGCTATTAATAATGGCAATACAACTCAATAAAATAAAAGCGAGCACATTTTTATCCAGGAGGCACACACATCCACATCCAGTACTAATAATACTTTTATATACCGTACAAAACCTAATGGAATACCTCTGGTTTCCGTCCAGGTAGGTCACAGGACAGTAGCCCTTCATTTCTACCTGTTGAGGGAACTTGCCCTTCACCTGGCTGGCAGTCAGCTTATGGGGCAGCAGGTGGGGAGGAGGGAGAGGGTAGGGACAGCCGGGGATCACAAACTGCTCAGGCCTGGCCAGGAAGAGCTGGTGGGGGGGCACAAAAAGCCAACGCTAAACAACATCCACCGCATTCGAGACCTACCGGAGTTCTTTTCTCACCCTATAACCTACACCCGAAATAAGATGCGCTTGCTCCGCACACCGACCTGTAGGTGTTGCGGGGAGCACATCTTGTAGTAGTGGCCCCTGTACTCAACCCCCAGTTCCAGGGAGGTCATGTGTGAGCAGTCCACCAGGTGGTGGTGCAGGGCCAGGCTGACAGGACAGTACTGGCCAAACTCCCCCAGGCGACCCCGCAGCTCCTTCGGGGTGATGCACAGCCGGTGGATGCTGGCTGCCTGTCCTGAGGAGCCACAGTAAACGCATTCATTTCAATTCACATCATGAGCTGTCATTTACAGCTACGTACATTTTTCAAAGAGACTTTTGCCAGTTGTCATAAAGTCGTCAAGACCTGACGCACTGCATTATTCCGCCATATGAAACTAAGGAATGATAGCCACGCCCTTCCCTACCCTGGCGGCTTTTCTCCAGATAAACCTGGATGTGCCTGGTGCTGACGCGGGCCTCGTCCAGGATGCGGTTCCACACCCACCACTTGCTCTTGCTGCCATCTACGGGGATCCAGTTCTGGTACTGCAGCTGGAAATATTTTCTTACACCTTCCGCCTCCCGCTTGTAGACGGAATTTGCGATGTTCAGTATGTGGGAGCTGTCATGCTTCAAATAGGGTCTGGATGGTGGAGAAAAGTTATTTTGTCTGGAAATTGCAATTTGCAAGTTTGTTGCATATGTAGCGTTTGTTCTAACGGCATGGTTCATATATTCAAATTACTTGAGATTACTGGGTCTTAGTGTGTTGCTAGTGAACCATTATCAGATGGGCAACAAAATGAAGTCCGAAAGGAAGCAGAATTGGATCTCATGCGCAACACATCCACAGCACAGTAAGGCATTCATATTGCACTGCCCTAATAAAACATTACAGGAACAGTGAGAGTCACAAAGAATATTTCAAACGTTGAACACACTATATACTGTATATCACCGATGCAGTTCGCAGAGTATTATATCATCTTTATAAGGGAGTCACACTCTCACCCGCTAGGCTAGTTTTAGCGCTACCGCCTAACCAATACCGAATACTGCCCACTCAGAGGACCCCTTGCCTCTAATGTTGTTCCCTCCGGATGACTAACCTGCTGGCCTTGGACTTGTCAACAAGGCCTCTCTTCAAGACCTCCATGGTGTCCAGCTGCAGCTCCACCACCCCGACGGGGATGATGCTGCGCGCCTCCATCAGCTCCGCTTGCTTGAGAGTCATGGGGAAGCCGTCCAACACGTACCTGAGAGCACAGGAATTAGAGGACTTGGTCTGAAGGCAGGATCGATCTCTCCCGGGGCTAAAGGGGAGCATGACCAATACGTGGGGTGCTGAGAAAAGAATGTTTGATCAAATTGCTATATACAACACCGAAATGCTTGAGGGGGCTTTAACTGGGGCTGCACTCATTTGGGACGGGGCTATAGCCCCCCCTAGCCCCGGTGTGGCGCCGTGCCTGTCTGAAGGCCTCAACGAGTAGAGGCTGAGTTGTATTATACTCTATTTTGCTTTCAACAAGCTTAAATAATTCCTATATTATATATGATTATATTATCATTTTATATTATATCCGCTATAGATTCACTATGCCCCTTATTGCAAGAAATGCATATGACCGGTTTGAGACTTGTTTCTATCTTGTGACAACTTTTGTTTTGTTTTACATAACAATCCCCACAAGCACGCTCACACACAAACAGACACGCTAATAACCTATTTAGACATATTATTATAATCATATCTGTTTTTATCCATTGAAAAGTGAATGAAATCTACTTTATGCATATATCATCAAATAGGGCTTGATTTCGGTTTACTAACTGTTGTCCCCTGCAGAATGGAGCGGCTTCACTGCCTTAGGCCAGTGGATTTGCCTTACCCTCTGGTGGAGCAGACCAGGCTGAGCAGCACCACCTCCAGGCACTGGACGGCCAGCTCGTCGGGCACGGTCTGGCCCTGCGAGAGGTGCGTCAGAACCAGGCCCGCCAGCTCCGTCTGGCCCCGGGTGGTCAGCACGGTCCGCAACACCCCGCCCATGGAGAGGCGAGCCACGCCGTACTCCTGGGCAAACATCTGGGCCACTGTGGGGGAAGAGAGAGAGAGAGGGGGGGGGGTGGAGACACGGGGACGGCTATTCAGCATGGCCGTGAGGGAGAGCGAGGCAACGCGGTTCTGAGGTTTTGGTTCCCATTACAAAAGTTCCGTGATATTTTCAAATGATACGTTTAAGAACACGCTTAATAGATAAGACAGTTTGATCATGCATTATTATGAGACCTAAGAATAGCTAGAAAGCACAAGTTTGTTACTCCCCCCCCCTAATGACCACATGGGCCAATAACCCCCGTTTTTTAACAACCATCAAAAACTGTCAAGTCTGACCTGTGGTTTTGCCCGACTTAGGTGGCCCTATGATGGCCAGTTTGATAGGCAACGACGCGTACGGCTTGGGCTGCCGCAGATACGTGAGGGGGTTAAGCATGAAGGTTTTACGGGTCTCTTTGGAGGAGAAGAAGTAGATATAGTGGTGGAGGAGCAGGGCGTAGGTGGGGTTCATGGGGCCCTGCATGGGCTGGAGCAAGTCACCTTCCGTGTACTGGACGAGTTGGGGAAAGGCAAGGTTAGAGTGTAGGCTCATCGAAACCCGAAAGTTACAAACATTTAGCAAGTATTACCTCCAAGCAAATAAGCCTTCATCAAGAAAGCGAAAACACTTTCGAAAGTGTTTTTGTTAGACGCATTATGAATATTCTAAAGATCTCTTTCAATAGCTCTTTACTTATTTTCTTTAAATGTATTTAACCTTTATTTAACCAGGAAAGATCCCATCGAGATGAAAAATCTATTTTGCAAGGGTGTCCTGGACAAGATAGGCAGCAGCACAGAATAAAACAAGTGATTACCAAAACAGACACACAAAAAGGACAGCATTACAATAAATCACCAATGAACCGGCAGAGTACACTGAAGCCACTCATCAAAAATGTCAAATAAAACATTTACACCCTAACGATTATCTCTCCAGGTCATTTACAATGGATTTAAAAGCCGGCAGAGAAATCAAATCATTCCTTCGCTTAAAATTCCGTTTGAAAAAAACAATACACCCCCATCCCCACTGACCCTGACGGGGTCCCAGCTTCCGAAGGAGCTGTTGTGCTTGTAGGAGAAGTGCAGCAGCTTGCGGGCCAGACCGAAGCTGAGCGGCTGGCACTTGAGGAACAGCGCCTCTCGGTGGGTCTTCAGAGGCTCCACCTTCTGCAAGAGCTGGTAGCGCACTATGCGCGGCTTTCTCCCAGCGTTGATGGTGAGCGACGGGACGTGCAGGTCAGCCAGCGATTCCTGGACAACACCACCAGACACGCATGGAGAAAATGGCCATACATCGATCAATGAGACAAGGGATTTGATTGAAACTGTAGTTGTTGTTTTTCCCTTTCAAGGGGGCCAAGAAACTGTATCGACTGCCTTGTTAGTACTTTCCAGTTTACTAGTGGAGGCCACAACGTATTCCATTAAAAGGTAAAAAAAAAAAAGAGTAAAGGCTTTTATTCTTACTCCAAAAATAAATAATTTTGGGACAAACCAATTGATGATTGATTTTTTGTATTTCAATCTTAATGATATAAAAGAAATCCTATATTATTTGACTAGCCAACTAGCCAGTTTGCTAGTTTTTGTGCAGTCTGCTAGAAAATGCATGGAAAGACTTGGTATCATCCTTGGTATCATCTCCTTTAGATGCTATGACAGTCAAATAAATACATCAAGAAGGATCCCGTAGGATATGGCGGTATCCTCATATTTGATATATATGTGTATGTTTTGATACAAATGGGTTCGGATAGACCTCCTCCTGTCCCCCGTTACCGCCATGCGAGTGAGGTTGTTGTCGTCCGTCTCATAGCGCTCCCCCATCTCCATCTCCAGCCTCTCCGCTGCTGCTGCCTCCACCTCCTCCTCCTCTCCATCCTCCTCTTCCTCCGGGGGGAACTCGTCCAGCAGCCTGGACTCGATCTGGTCCTCGCCCTCCTCGCGTTCTTCCTCCAAATCCTCCCCACCCCTGTCCTCCTCTTCGTCGTCCTACAAAGGGTGAGAGAGCGCGGCTGGGAGTGGGCGGTGTGGTCAGTGTGAGGCGGATAAGATGCTGCTGACCGGACCTTCAGGACCAGACCTGTTTGGCAGCCTCCTCGGCTGTCAGCTCTGCCCTCCTCTTGGCGATGCTGTCAGCCTGCAGTACAGAACAGTGGGACAGAGAGAGAAAGGGTGCTTATTAAGATGTCAAATGATTCGTGATCGAAGCAACCAAACCACGGGTACCCCTACTTGGGAAGCGGCATGACTCAATTGAGGATGCAATGAATGGGACAAGCATGATTGGTTGAGTGCACGGCTAGGGGCGTTGAGTGTTAAGGTGTCAACTGGTGTCTTAGACCTCAATATAACTCTGTATTTTCTATTACCTCTTTGAAGCAAAGAGAAAAGGCATCACGTTGAGTGTTAAGGTGTCAACTGGTGGCTTGGACCTCAATATACCTCTGTATTTTCTATTACCTCTTTGAAGCAAAGAGAAAAGGCATCACGTTGAGTGTTAAGGTGTCAACTGGTGGCTTGGACCTCAATATACCTCTGTATTTTCTATTACCTCTTTGAAGCAAAGAGAAAAGGCATCACGTTGAGTGTGAAAGGTGTCAACTGGTGGCTTAGACCTCAATATAACTCTGTATTTTCTATTACCTCTTTGAAGCAAAGAGAAAAGGTATCACGTTGAGTGTGAAAGGTGTCAACTGGTGGCTTAGACCTCAATATAACTCTGTATTTTCTATTACCTCTTTGAAGCAAAGAGAAAAGGCATCACGTTGAGTGTTAAGGTGTCAACTGGTGGCTTGGACCTCAATATAACTCTGTATTTTCTATTACCTCTTTGAAGCAAAGAGAAAAGGCATCACGTTGAGTGTTAAGGTGTCAACTGGTGGCTTGGACCTCAATATAACTCTGTATTTTCTATTACCTCTTTGAAGCAAAGAGAAAAGGCATCACGTTGAGTGTTAAGGTGTCAACTGGTGGCTTGGACCTCAATATAACTCTGTATTTTCTATTACCTCTTTGAAGCAAAGAGAAAAGGCATCACGTTGAGTGTTAAGGTGTCAACTGGTGGCTTGGACCTCAATATACCTCTGTATTTTCTATTACCTCTTTGAAGCAAAGAGAAAAGGCATCACGTTGAGTGTTAAGGTGTCAACTGGTGGCTTGGACCTCAATATACCTCTGTATTTTCTATTACCTCTTTGAAGCAAAGAGAAAAGGCATCACGTTGAGTGTTAAGGCGTCAACTGGTGGCTTGGACCTCAATATACCTCTGTATTTTCTATTACCTCTTTGAAGCAAAGAGAAAAGGCATCACGTTGAGTGTTAAGGTGTCAACTGGTGGCTTGGACCTCAATATACCTCTGTATTTTCTATTACCTCTTTGAAGCAAAGAGAAAAGGCATCACGTTGAGTGTTAAGGTGTCAACTGGTGGCTTGGACCTCAATATACCTCTGTATTTTCTATTACCTCTTTGAAGCAAAGAGAAAAGGCATCACGTTGAGTGTTAAGGCGTCAACTGGTGGCTTGGACCTCAATATACCTCTGTATTTTCTATTACCTCTTTGAAGCAAAGAGAAAAGGCATCACGTTGAGTGTTAAGGCGTCAACTGGTGGCTTGGACCTCAATATACCTCTGTATTTTCTATTACCTCTTTGAAGCAAAGAGAAAAGGTGCCACGCTGTCATGGACCACCTTAACGGACGTTCAAACCAACCTAACATTGCCCGTGCTCGGAGCCTTCGTCAACGGCCCAAAAAAAACAAAAAAAAAAACGTTCAAACCGGAATTTCCCGCTCTTTTCCCTGCCCGGCCGGCCTCCCTCACCCGTAGCTTGGCGCGCAGCTCGCGGACGAGGAGCAGCTGCTCCCTCTTGCGCTGGCAGCGCTGCCCCCAGCTGTGCAGACGCTGGGGCAGCAGGCGCTGGGCGACCTCCGCCACCTCCACCGACATGACCAGGGTGGCGTCCGGAAACAGCTGCCGCTCCGACATGAACCTCACCTCCTCCGGGTGCTGGGGGAAACCCTCCAGGATGAAACCTCGGGACCTGACGCAGGAAACGGCGAGGGAAACAGGACTGGTTACACTGGGGACTAGGGACTGGGATTGGTCGGCGTAAGTTAGGGAATGTGGGAGTTGAGAACGGTGTGGAAAAAACAACAGAAACAAGTGAATAAAGGAGGACTAAGGGGAAGAAGTGCCATGTGTGAAAGGCATGCCACCAAGTGACAGTTCGTTGAAATATGCTGCGGTACTTGTAAGGTTCCTTCTCCCAGAAGAGAGGAAGAACCGTCTCCATGATTTCGTCCGGTAGCGGTTCTCCGTCCGACAGGTAGGCCTTGATGGCCTCCTCCTCATCCGTCAGTGCTTCCTGCTGGCACGGACGCAAAAAACACAAACACACACACAGACACACAGACACACACACACACACACACACACACACACACACACACACACACACACACACACACACACACACACACACACCTATAGTAAACCCTGAGATATGTATGTAGTCCCCTTGACATTTGCGGTGTAGCTAAAGGGTTGATGTTGGGTTGACAGTAAGCGGTGCATGACATCGCCCTGTACCTCTGCCTTTGCAGCGTCCGCTGTGGAGGTTTCCTCCGGGGCGGGGCCTTCGTTCTCCTGGGCGGTGTTTACCTCGCCCCGGGCCTGGCGGAGCAGAGCCTCCAGTTCCTCCGGAGGTTCTTCGGGGGGCTCCACCTCGTCGGTCAGGAGAACGCGGGCCCCGGTCTTGGCCAAGATCCGCTCCTGGAGGCACTCGCGGAACTGGATGTGGAAGATGCCCAGCTGGTCGGCGAGCCACGTGCCCTGGGTTGTCTTGCCTGAGCCTCGCGGGCCCAGCATTAAGATCCGCAGGGCTGGGGGCTGGGGACGGATTTCCACCCAGTCAGTGTCCACTACCTAGCTAACTACCTCTGTATAGTCTTAGAACCGTGACTAAAAGATTGTTTATGCATACACATACACACGACGTCGGTGTTTCACTGGATGTAAGGTTGAACTCTGTCGTTTACTAGCTGCCTGAAGATGAATTCAATCAACCGCCGAGCGCAGAGTAAATCTCCCTCGTCCAGTTCCTACCTTCAACGGTTGGGTCTTTGCCATGTAGGCATCGGGGTCCTGCAGGAATCGGTCCCTGGCCTCGGTGCTGGCAAAGTAGTAAGCCTTGTCCCGGTACTTGGCGGCAAAGTCATCGGAGCAGGGGACCAGGACGCTGTTCTCCTTCAGGGCAACGGGGCAGTACAGGCTGGTGTCTCCAAGGAGCCTCTTTGGGGCCCCTTCTTCCTGCGGAGCCTGGGGGAAATGAGAAGACAGGAGGAAGGAGAGTTGGGTTATTCTTAGTTGTAATCTTTTTACGGATTCCGTGATTTTCTTCCGGGCATTTGTTTGGTTCCATTAGCATTGCGACACCAGCGTATCCTCTGTACTCATCCTGTGAGGGGAAATCAAACTTCTTCTAAATACAAACACATTTCATTTCTAAAATCAATAAGATGAACAGGGCATTTTCTTTTTTAAAGGGGCATAATATTCTGTAAAAACATAAAATATCGTAAGTCACACAACGCAGCCTTACATTGTTCAAGATCTTGTGAGAGTTAAGTACGTTCTAAATGACAAGGAAAGGTAGAGAGGGTATTCTTGTTTGGGTGATGTTGTATTTATAGCTGGATGAGGACCTTGTCCCGAGTAAACACCTTCACATTAGGATGGCTGCGTGGTGTGTGTTGTGTTCCAGGAACAAACCTCATTCTCTGTGTCTTCCTCCTCATCGGGCTTTTCCAACTCTGCCAGAGCCTGGGCATCTTCTTCTTCTTCATCCAGGTCCACCCCCGTCAGCTCCCAGGGTGCATACTTAAAGGGCTCTGGACAAACGCAAATACAAAATGGCGAACGTGTAACTAATGAAATAGCACTCAAATTTCTCTCCATCGCCCTTGGTCCTTCTGTCCTTCTCCCTCTTTCATGAATTCATTGTCTCCGTCACACGCACACACACACACACACACACACACACACACACACACACACACACACACACACACACACACACACACACACACACACACACACACACACACACACACACACAACACAGACAAACACGCCTTTAACACTATTGAGCCCTCAGTTCCACCTACTCTCCATGTGGTCAATCATCTCACGAAGCAGCTCCTGGGGAGTCTTGCCAGCTATCTCTAGGACAGAGTAGCTGCCTGTGATGGAGGACTCCATGCTCTCCCAGTCCGTCACAAACTGCTTCAAGTGCTGACGAAGGTCGTTCATCTCAGGCCCATCTGGGTAGCCCAACTCCCATGCCGGCAGAGTCACTGGGAGATACAGGAGGAGCCGGCAACAGTCAGGAGGAGGCAACAATCAAACAAATGCGAGTCAAACAGACACAAATGAAAATAATGTTTTTACATTTCAGATTTGTTCTTTGGCGCAAAATAAGACATGTGTTACAACAACCACAGGAATGGTGTATTTCGGTCCTTAAAGATAGAAATATCTAAAGCATAATCTTAGGGGAAATGAAAAGGTAAACATATTTTCCGTTTCAAAA
Source organism: Aplochiton taeniatus (assembly GCA_017639675.1). Taxonomy (NCBI): domain Eukaryota; kingdom Metazoa; phylum Chordata; class Actinopteri; order Galaxiiformes; family Galaxiidae; genus Aplochiton; species Aplochiton taeniatus. The sequence continues at coordinate 3,944,942 of CM030185.1, read as the reverse complement.
TGAGGGTTCTATTGGATGTGCCATTGTGGACACCATCCCAAGCGTTTGTGCCGCTTTTCACATTTTTTACAGTAATATACATTTTCAAAAATTATCCTACAATGTTATTCTGTTCTCTTGGGCAGTTTGTTTGAAATAGGGATATCATTTAAAAAAAATCCCACCTTCCTCTTTGATTCGGATGGGCCGAGTACTTTTGTCAGTATCCACTGGTTTGGCTGCAAGGCAAGAAATGTCCTCCGTTTAGAAAAGAAATACTTTCAGTTACTTTTTGTTTGTCATAAATGTAACCTAATTGCTGAGTGCAATGTGTGATACAGTACGACATAACATACACTCTTCCCTTTGCCAGCATTGGTTTTTCACAATAATTACATACACATTTTAACAAGACATACTTTTGGCTGAGATGGATTCCAACAAGATCGATAGATAGAATATAACCATACCCTCTGTCTCCTCTGCCAGTGCTTCAAGCTTCCCCTGGAAATCAGTCTCTTCCTCCCGCTTCCTAACAGAGAAAAAATACACATCCGTTCTTGAAGCTGGCCTGCCACAACCATCCATGCCAACTCTGCTAAACCATCTGGATTGGATCTTTGACATTTTGGATGAACTCACAAAGCCTCCTCCTGGCGCTCCAGCTCCAGGCGCCTCAACACCGCCTTGTCCACCTGCTCCTTGTTCTGCTCGTAGAGCCTCTTCAGCACCATCCTCCCTGCAGAGACACGGGTCCCAAGTAACACTGACATTCACAAGACCAATAGCCCCCCCCCCCCAACCCCCCACACACACACAAAAAAAGTTGCTCTTTGAGAGGAAAGGGTTTTGTCCTTCAGAGTCCTAACAAGGCGACACGGAACACGGCGAGGGAGAACCTCGTGCTTTCGTCTCCTCCTACCCTCGCCGTCATTGTCTTTGAGGCAGAAGAGGATGTCGGGCATGGCCCCGTGATGGGACTCCTGTATGGTGCCCAAAAGGGAACGGTTCTTGGGGAAGTTGTCCAGCACCCAGCCTGTCCTCAATGGCTTGGCGTCGCTATCCGCCGCTGAAATCTAGAAGCACTATGCCATATTAATTCATAATAATAATTCATTTGATTTATATATATATATATATAAATAAAAAATACATAACAAAATATATATATTTTGACCTATGACCCAAAGACGCTTTACAGAAAAAGAATAAGACAATAATGCTCAGACGGAGAGCAACACACTAGAGTACAACAGTTAAGACAGAGATGGACAGAAAGGCAAACAATAAGGCAAGGGCATCTCCAACTAGACCAAACAATGAGTTGACAAAGACATAAGTAAAAGAATAACTGTTTTAGGGTTACTGTCTAATGTTAAAATAATGACACATTTCCATGTTATGGTTTGCATTATTATTACCATATTGCAGTGACATGATCATCTTAATCGTATTCTAAGAATACAACACACCAACATATCCAGTCATTTGGTAAGGGTTGAAAGTATGTTCTGCTCAATTCTTTCACCACTATCACCTGTTTAGACTAAGCCAGGCCACCATTTTGAACATGCTGTTGCCGGGGTATAAGTATTCTGTGAATGTCCTTAGACACCACTCTCCTCTCAGGTAGAGGTCGACATTGGAGGGTCCATGGACGAACGAGTCATATTTCCTTTGTCCATGATTGTTGTAGGAGCCATAATTAGGATAACATGATTAATACGTTTTTATTCTTTGTTTGTGTGTCTGCACTAATTGTATAAGAATATAAGTGACTGTGTCTCCCTATAGGCCAGAGGAGGCTTTAAAGGAAGCCTCCCATACCTGGGCAGGTGACTGAGTGACGGTGACTACATGACATTACAAACGTGTTTCAGTGTTATCGTTTTCCCACTGTTGGTCTTTCTATTTACTAACAAGGCTTTCGTTTTATTCCACTTTGAGCCTGCAAATTTGTACAGCCGAAAAAATGTACTTCTTATTTTTCACGATAATCTTCAGCTGGACATTCAGTTATTGCACACGTGTCAACACCAGGTTACCACTCAATTCAGTGTGGCTACGAAGTCAAATTGGAAAAGAAAAAGAACCACTAATTGTGCAATCATTTAATACAGAATAAATTCTTACGAGCCAAGGACCTGAAGCCTCTGTTTTGCTCCACACTAAAAACCAGAGGCTTGGAAATCTCTTACTTTTCTCTCTTATGACAAATACGGGGTGGACAACGAAATCCTGTAAAGGACACACCTCTTTAAGGCGCTTCTCCAGCACGTCGGCGTAGATGTCCAGGGGGGGTGCGGTGTGTACTTGCTCCGCCTCGGTGACGGCCTCCGCAACGATAGCCTGCACCTCCAGGTTGTCCTCTGTCACTTCTGCCTCCACTGACAGGACAGTGGCACCGGACATATGGCGACAGCAACATTCATTTCAGAAAAAAAGAGGAATTTATAGTTCATTCATGGGGTTAAGCCAAAGCCTTGTGGCAGTGTGAAGCGTTCTGTAGTGATGCCCAGAGGAATGGGTTTGTTTTCATTACCAATGTTTCCTGCATTGTTTTTTTTTTTTATATCACTTTATTCGATAAAAAGCACTGAGTATCTAAGAAACTATTCGGTAGTATATGTGTATTTAACAATGGCAATACATATTTATGAAAGACTTGCCTGAATTAGTTTCATTCGACTCCTCATTAACGGAAACTGTAGGGAAAGACATTACTTATACATTTATGATGTAATTTTCTGTTTTCGTTCCTTCAAAAAAGAAAGATCAACCATGGACTGACTGGCTGATGGAACTGCACTGCTCATACTTCTCATAGTCAATCCCATAATTACTGTCATCGTCACCTTCACCCTTCTCTGTCTCCCCCTCACCCAGATTTTGTCCGTCTAACTCCAGCCGGGCCCGGACCCTCTCGATGGCCGAGATGGTCATCTCCTCCCTCAACTTGGCCAGCCGCTCCTGTTTGAGCTGGGCCAGGACGGGAGCGATCAGGACCTCCATGTCGACCACCTTCGCCCCGTAGTGCTTTGCCAGCAGGGCACACAGGGTGGTCTTCCCAGAGCATGGGGGCCCGATCACGGACACCTTGCAGGGCGGTCTGGGCATAGGGGGCAGCAGGTAACGCCGTGGGTTGGCCATGAAGTTCTGGAGGGCCTCCTGGGATGACAGGATATAGATCTTGTCCTGGAAGCTGGGGGGGGGGGGGGTGTTAGCTCGTAGATAAAAGCATGAGATGGTTAATACTATAGCATTGTGACTTATTGTCCAAGCCTACATTGAAGCACTCAAACCCTAAACTCTCTTGAACGTACAAACCAAACAGGGAATTAGAGACACACGCATACACGCAAATACTCACCAAGACACCCAGACGCACTGCGATTCACACACACCGGCCCTCACCCTAACCACAAGCCCCTTACCCAACAGAGAACTCAGGCTTGCCCTTGATGGTCCTGCCCTCCCTCAGAGCCACAGGACAGGTCCTGCCCCAGCGACTCCTCCTCCACCTGAAGCCCGGGGCTACCGCCTTGGAGGACGAGAGCGTCCTCAGCAGCTCTTCCTGGGGGTCAGGGGTCAATGTCAGAAGAGCAAAAGGTCAGGATTTTGCATGGCTGTATGTTATGTGACTTTCTATGCAGTCTTTCTTAACAATTCCGTACTGCACTGCATGCTACCTTCATGTTTTTCGTGGCTAAATTGGCTCAAATTTAAACGCATGTTTTTCTCTCTTGGCTAAATAAAAACAAACATAAACATAAAGAGCCAATTCGTATTATGGCTGCAACAGCAGTGAGAAGTAAATGTAAAATGTGTCAAACTGACGCCTGACCGTGTCAATCTCCTCAGGTAGCTCTTCCTCTTCAAACTGGAGGAGACGCACTGGAACAGATGGAGAGCTCCCTCCCATGGTAGCCAGGCGGGATAGCACAGACTACACACACCCACACACACACAACACACAACTCACCAATCAATCGAGTGATGAAAACAAAATATAGTGAACACACACACACACCACACGGGCACATCACACAACACAAACGCACACACACTGTACGAAGACACTCAATCAAACTTAATTTACAACTCTCCATGATGGTGGCCATTAGTGATACACGGTGCACCTAGAAGGTGAAAAATATCCAATACTTCATGGCTTGGAGAAACACCTTTTTGGTCTCCTGTTACGGGCCACCAAACCTGTTTGACCCTTCAGAGGTCTCACCATTAACAATTCGTCCGCTTTCTTGTGTCCGTCCAGCTCAAAAAGGCATGAAGGATCATGGTCAGCCATGTAGTCCTGTGAGAAATAACAGCTGTTACCCACTGCAGCTGGGTAACTTTAATCCACTGAATTACTCAATCATTTCAACTATAACCCTAACCCTAACCCATTGCAGCTGTTGAATTTGATTTGAATTTCTCAGTTTGTAAAAATCAAAATTTGATCAACTTTAATCCACTGAATTACTCAATCATTTCAAGATTATTCTTTTTTTTTTGTTCACCTCCAGTTGTCTGAGTGAAGTGTTCTTGAACAGGAAGATTCGGCGATAGGCGCTCTCTGGAAGGTTCTCCGGCATTCGCACCAGCTGGGAGATCATATCCTTCTGGAGCTCAATCTCCTGCACCTGTCCCACAAATAGACATGCAACGAACACACACAAAATGTTAAGTCCGTTTAAAAGATGGAACTCAGCAAAGTAAAAGCATTACTCCTTGGCACCTCCGCCTCCTCCTGGTCGTCCTCCTCCTCTCCTTCCTCCTCCTCGCCCTTCTTCTTGGGAGCCTCCTTCTTGACAGGATCCCACTGCTCTCGAGTAAAACCACGGCCTGTGGCCGGGTGATGCCTCTGGCCCGCCATGCGCTGGACCAGGTCCTTATCTGCAACCTGAAGAATAGGGGGCCATTGTACGCACAACTAGTCCTTTCAAATGTTAGGGTTAGTCTTATTGCTTATGGAGTTGGTTATAACCTATAGTATAAGTTAATAGGTATTTCCACTATGATTGTCATAATTAATTAAATACAAATGTTTACTATTAATGCCACATCTAGGTACATCTCGATAAAAAGAGCAGTACAGTAACTTTCAAGTCATGTAGCACAATAGAAAGGAAAGGGCAACCTTGATGTTTATGATGAAATCTGGGGTCAGCTTGAGGCTCTTGGTCAGCTCTATTTGCTGAAGTATGCTTAGGTACTCTTCTGACATGGAGGGCATACAACTCAGCACATAGCCTGCCAAAAAAGTAAAAACAAATTACCCAGAGAGCTTTGCATGGTCTGCTGTTTCACAAAATGACCACTCATAGCCTGCCCAACAGAACCATACATGCTTTTTTTACACAGGTTAATTTTTCGAATTACCGTAGTGTTCAACCTCAGGTGACTTCAGCTTGTCAAGAATCAATTGAAACACCATCTTCTCTGGAACACTCTTCCCTTGGATCAAGATGTTTAGTAACTGAAAGCATAATAAAAGTCATGATATACTGCGGAAAAGATTTATCATAGCATTGCATATTATGTTGGATATAAGGTAAGACTATGATTCACCTCCATGCCCTTTTCATCTGATGGATCCTTGATGTGTTTGTTGAGTATTTCTGTTTCTGAAATATGAGCGGAAAAAATCATGCAAATTCAAATACATATATGGATCAAAATGCAGTTAACATTTGTTTTTAGTCAAACTATACATCAATTACCATCAATTAAGACACATTTCCATGCCTCTGCAATTTGTTGAGCGAGAGTAGATTTGCCAACCCCCTAAAAGAAAGAGTTGGGGAGTTAGTAAACACTGGACACAAAACATTTCTAGATTTAAAGCTACCTTTGGTTATGGTTATTATTACACACACACACACTGACATGACAGTCATAGTCATAGATGTGTCTTACTGGCTTCCCAATGATGATGAAGCATGTAGGTTTTGCAATGAGCAACTGTAATTCAGCTTCATCCTCAATTAGACTGTCCATATAAGTGTCCATGGTTAAGGTTGGACCCAAAGATGTTGCTCCCACTTAAGTTACACGTAAAGACAAAAAAAGATTCGAATCATTTTAAAGACGTTATTACTTTGCATTACTGAAACAGAGCCAGCCAGGGAGGGGGAGGCTATCTAACATGTAACCACTTACATTGGTGGAGTTGGAGTTAACTTAGTTATTTGATAGCTAGCTGGGTAACTTGGTTGGACAGTTTAAACTGAGTAACGTTGGCTAACATGGCTAGCTGACGTTATCCCATGGGTAAAACATATTCGACACCTAAACACTACTGACTAGTTTGGTTTTTACTGATTACTCACCCATATCTTCCGTTTTAATACATATAAATAGATAAAGTTAACTAGTTGTTCGCTAGATGACAAAAGACGGCAAAGTCAAGTCTACTTTTTCATTTCTGACAGGTGAGAAAACTTTGTTGGTAAGGTACTGTAACCATAGTAACCAAACGATAAGGGCAGAGTGTGAACAAAAGAGCTTTTTTGTTCTGCTTTAGCTATACAGCCGACTGTCAGTAATACAGCATTAAATATAGTATGCAATATTTAACACTATACAAATAATGTGTCCTAGATACAGATATAAGTGTACATTTTTATGACTTCTTTAAAACCTCTGGAAAATGTTCTTATTTTTGGACATGCGGAGTTTCCGTCTCAGCTGTGGCGCTTGCTCTACCGGTCACCTGATCGAAACAAACAGAACACACTGCGTTAATAAATGTTTCACTCGTTCTTAACTGTGTTTTAAGGTGCAAGTTAAAACTCTATTATAAGAGTTTCTTTCGCATGTGGGTTGTGCAATGTATGTGCATAGCATTATCAGTCCGATAGACTGTAAACGTTATTGCGAGTGCTGGTCAGACCAAGGCCATTGAGATTCATAAAAGCCGCTGTCTCGCTAATACACTTGCTAACTGTGTTTGAATTAGCTCGCTGCATTGGCCAGCAAAGCAGTGTGTCCAACACCCGCAGAGAAGAAGAAACTGGCAATACACTGCGTACCATTCTCTTGTGTCTTTGGTAACTGCAACTTTCAGAATTCGACTTAATCATCACCATGCCGTTGACAGCAGCTGTCATCAGTGGAATACAGAAGTTGGTTCTGTACGAAACCAGAGCCGTAAGTTTTACAACATTTGAGTCACTATTTACATCCTGGTGATACAAGTCATAACAAGCATTACCCGATTTGTTTTTTACATTTCAAGTGCTTGTCATTGAGACAGTTTGTTGTGTTCTCTCACTGTGCTGTGGGCATAAATAAAACGCGAAGATGGGGTACCTTTTAGTGATGCTGTATCATTAATGCTAAGTTGTTCAGGGGGGTCCATGCATGCTGCCATATGTGCCCTGCCCCTGGTTTACCTGACTCGTCCCGAACCCTAGAACTCTTTACAGGTGGTTCCTACATTTTCTTTGGATAACTAATTCTGTTCTAATCATATTAGAAGGGGAAAACAATTAATGGGTGAGTGGTGCATATTTTGCTCGTCGTTTCCATCTCCCTCCTTTTCAACCACTAGATGGCAGTATAGTTAAGAGTATGTAAGGCACATTTCTATTTCTTCAACATTTGTTTTCGTAAAAAAACTCATGTAATGCCCTCTAACCGACTCTGATAGAGTTATTTCTGTTGTCTTTTATTTGGGGTTCATTTTTAAATTGGTTTAATAAGATCAATCTAACTTTGCCTGAAGTTTGTTAAAAATGAATCAAGTATTTCCCAGATGGGTTCTATGACAACAGCGGTACTCAAGTAAAAATGTCAGGGCCTTTATATTTGTGCAGCTGAATCAAGCACCACACCAAAATTGGAAATCTCACACCGTGTTTTTTAACTGTATTGTAAAACTGTTGACCACACTAAAGGTTTTGCTTTCTTTGAGTTTGCGTGATGGGAATCTCTTCGGTTTGATGAGCAATGTTCAGTTCAGCGAGTCAAAGCCAAAGCTTATGGGAAAGCGTGGAACAGCACACCTTGACCTTGGATGCATCCAGACTGTATCGATGCACCATGTTCCTATTTAGCGTTAGGTGGAAAATATTTTTTCGCACCCCCATGATGAAAGGAAGGGGCCTGTAGAAAGAGAGGCCTTCCTTACCGTCAGACAGACTCTGGGCCATGCAATAGATTGAACTGGACATAATAGCAAGTGTAAAGCTAATGGGGGAGTGTGGGTTGTCCTGTTCAAGAAGAGGTAGAGAATGTCCTTTCCTCAGACATCATTTTTAAAACCGTGTTAGACGAATGCACAGAGATAGTGTTTTTATTATTTTGAGGAATTTTAAAGAGTGGCAAAATCCTGATGAGAGCAGGACAAATTCAGCAAACGTTTGAATTCATGTGTCTGCATGTAACCAAGACCAAGGAAACGAACATATTGGACAGACCCTTAGTATAAGTGGGATCTACACTATTTGACGTGGCTCTGTGATGTAACCACACATTCTTTTTCAGAGGTATTTCCTCGTGGGCAGTAACCACGCTCAGACCAAGCACCGCGTGTTGAAGATTGACCGCACGGAACCCAAAGACCTGGTGATCATTGACGATAAGGTGAGCTGACGTGCAGTTATGTGGTGTGGCCCTTAATGTCATGTGTTGGGCCATCCTGGGAGGGAAATAGTTATAAATACTACAAACACTCAATGTGGCTGGAGTGGAAGTGGGCAAAAGGCCAATAGTCATAGGGACCCCCCCCCCCCCCCACACACACACACACACACACACACACACTCGATCTGTCGGTCTTTCTCTCTCTCTCTCTTTTTCTCTCTCTGTCTCTCTCTCTCTGTCTCTCTCTCTCTCTCTGTCTCTCTCTGTCTCTCTCTGTCTCTCTCTGTCTCTCTCTCTCTCTCTCTCTCTCTCTCTCTCTCTCATCTCATCTCATCTCACTACCTTCTCTTCATTACCATGATCTATGAGCTGCCAGCAGATTGGTTTTCCCATGGCTAGTTATTACGTTTATGATCGCTTGCTTGTTATGAAACATCTATCAACTCTGTTTCTGCATGGCTAGGATTATTAAAGCCTGAGGAGGATCCTAGGAGTGTGTGCCCCATTTTATCAGACAGTACAGAGATATGTTCATGGGCAAAAAAATGGACAATGAATTACATTTGTATAACAACTATGCAGGAAATATCTTTTTTTTTTTCCAAAAGGGTTCAGGTTGATATCAAATCATTCAAAAATATTTAGCCAATCTTGATAGTAGATTCATTCAGTTCATTTAAAAAAAAAGGATGTATTAATCTGAGCCACTTGGTTTTCTCTAAAGACTTGCATACACATTACACTCATTGGCTAATTGAGAAAACGTCTCTGTCCCTTTGTGTCCCCAGCATGTGTACACTCAGCTGGAGGTCCGGGAGCTGCTTGGCCGTTTGGACCTGGGCAACCGTACCAAGATTGGCCAAAAGGGCTCTTCCGGTCTGTCCAGAGCAGTGTCTGCATACGGCATTGTGGGTAAGTAAGGTCTAGGGAGACTCTCATTCACCTGCTGTTACCAGGGGAACAGCCTTTCCCCGGTGTTGGAGGACAATTGGGTTTAATTGACCTCAATGACTTGCAAAAATAACCCTGGCTTTAAAGAACGTCGAGTCCAGATTGTTCTATATTTATGTCACCCAGTGACACACGTTTACAACGGTTGCGGAGCTGACCCAGCTAAACCCAGACCAAACAATTCAGCTCTACCCTAAACTGGTTGTTGTAGTTCAAGGCTCAGGTTGGTGTGAAATAAGTCTAGGGTCAGATCTTGCTGATCTCTCAGGGTTAGTAGAATGCCTAAGGCAATGTGGCTTCTGGATTGTTAAGGGCTGCAACTGCAAGACATAATGTTCTCCCCCTTTGGTTGCTGTGGGAACGAACTCTGACAAACCCCATGACAATGTCAGACAGAGTAGGGTCTCACTGACTGAGCGCTCTAGAAGACGCGAACCCTCATTGTCGCCACAACCACAACCTCTCAAAAGCCAATTACCTGTTCTATAATCTGACCTTTGCCCCAGAGACTTTGTAGACAGTCTGCCCCATCCCAATTTCCACCGCCATTAGAGTATGACACACTGCCTTGCATCCTACTCAAACGTATTTCGGTTTATTAGTCTACCGGCACGTAATATTCCCCACTCAAGAGTTGTCTTTGGCTCTATCCTTTTGTTTCCTTTTACATTTGGCAACCAAAGTGAAGAGTGTCTTCAGCTTGTAAATTGAGGAGTGGCAGGATGGCAGTGATCTTGTGGGATAAAATGTCAGGTGCCAAAATCAAGGTCACACAAAATCACAGAGATGCGATTGGTAGTGGGCCAAAAGCCAAAACACTAACTACACTTTTGTGCACGCACACACACGCACACGCAAACCATCTTGTCCGGTGTGAGTCAGTACAACGCCCCAGGCTACAAGTGTTTTGCTGTTTGATTCTTTGTCAGATTCTTTGTCCTGTTTATCAAAACATTAATTGTTTTGGTCACAATGTGCATGTGTCTCAAACCCTCCCTTAGCGCGCACACACACACACACACACACACACACGCACAAATTGTATTATTGGTAAAAGATGAAAGTGACTATAGATAATTTGTCAAACATACTCTAAATGGACCAATAACTCTATTTTAAGGCTGCTGTTCAGTCTCTGGATTCCTGGTATTGCCTGAAACACCTCTTAGTTGTTGTGGTTTTGGTGGAGCCATGGAGCAATGTGTCACTCTGACACGGACACGTGTTATTGTCGCCCCCTTCTGCCGCCTAAGTGACGACGTCATCCACTGCGTCACACACAATAAAGTCTTAAGGGTTAACAAAACAATTGGGCCTTTGCGTGCATACTCTCTGTCTTGTCCTGCATTGACCTCAACATTGCTAAAATATTACTTTATGGGAAATAAACATATTAATATATCATTTTTATAATAAATGAATATAGTCTCTCCCTCGCTGATGGCTCAACCCTGCCTTCTGTATGCTGTGGCCCCATCTGGGAATGAATGATCGAACTCAAAGAAGAGCAACAGCCCAAGCGATGTGTCATAGCTCGCTGTGCTACACTGTGTGTTTGTGTTTTGGATTCTTAACCCCGTGTGCGATGGGAAAATGCGGGGCGGGAATTTTTTCCGCCGTACGAATCTTCCGCAAGCACTCGTAAGAACTCAGTAAATCAGTTCCTGTAAATCTGCGTGCGATTTTCGTGAAACAACATGTTTTTTTCGATTACACAAACATTTGCATTCAGGGTCCCACTCTTCGCCAAAGCAAAAGAGACCCGAGTCTTTTCTTTGGTCCAGCAGTATTCCTTGTTCTGTGCATGGTGCCTGAATCAAACCTAAGATATATAAATAATCTATTTTTAGTTTTATTTTTTTAACTGTGGATAGTTGTTGAAGAAGTATATTAGCATATATGGCACAAAACTGTTCGTACTCTTAGTTGCCGTTTTAAACCTTGTAATTCCTACAAAATAGGCATGCTCCTCACAAGTGAAAATGTGATTAGATACAAAGGCATCTAAAAGGCCGGGCAACATTTTATAAGAACTTTCAATTATAAGCAGTTATGGTATTAAGGTTGTTCATACATGTGACAACATGTTATACGTTATTCATAAACGATAAACAACAATTCCAAATGATTCAACTTTATAAAATAATTATAAAATTACTGTTATTCAAACCTTTACTGCTCAAATATCCTGGTAGTCTTTAGTTTTGTGAGCCATGTAAAAGATCCTTAACCGCCTCTCTGAATCGTCTAAGATCATTTTTGTTCTTTGCCAAAAAGGACACAATGGTCAATGCTTTTCTATTTTCTTTAAATGTCTATAAACGCTTACGCTGTACAACCCGTACAGGTTTTCATACTTTCTTTATCTACTGTCTGGACTATTTATGGTATTGCCAACTTGATTTGTGTTATTCTAGTGTATTTGTTGGAATGAATACGTTCATGATTCAATGATGGACTGACTGACTTATGAGTGGTTTTTCACGGTTGTGTTCTATCTAGGATTCGTCCGCTTCCTGGAGGGCTACTACATCGTACTGATCACCAAGCGCAGGAAGATGGCGGACATCGGAGGCCACTCCATCTACAAAGTCGAAGACACCAACATGATCTACATCCCCAACGACTCGGTCAGGGTTACACACGCAGACGAGGCCAGGTACCGTCTTCCATTCTGTGCACGCCGTACCTCCCAATTCTATATCTCTTTTTTTTGGTTTGCTAGTTGCCTCCATCCGTTATTTTTTCTTTCTTTTTAAAAATGTTTCTCTTTCAGTTATTTAAGTTAAATCATCAGGGATGGTAAAGGACACACTTCTCTATTGAGGTCGCTCTGACCTTACCTTGGTGAATCGGTTCACACCTTCTCCACGGGACCTTTTAGACTGCTGTGAAGTTACAATGAGTCAGTAGATCCCTGTTGTCTGGGTTTAAGTGTTCACTAGATTTAAAAATGCCGTCCAAATGAAATGAAATTTGTGGCAAAAAGCTTGAAACTGAGGCTGATGGCTTAACTTGTGGTCCATTTTCACTGCTGCCACAGTAGCAATTGAAAGTCCTCATCAGCATTCTTGACTCACTTACTGAATACATCTTTTTAAACGTGTACTGTAAATGAAGTTAGTTGGATGTTTTGGAGGTTTCTTTCATGACTGGCGGGCAACTATTATTGGGTGACACCTTTTTTTTTGTGTTTACTTATTTACATGTTCTCTTCTAGATATGTGCGAATCTTTCAGAACGTGGACCTGTCGAGCAACTTCTACTTTAGGTAAGCAACGCGAATATCAACAAAGAACATGGCTGACAAAAGTCTTAACCTCTGTAAAAACCTGATATCAGTCGCACACAGACAGAATTGAACGGCGCTTCAGTCTTGAAACACCTTGTCCTTTTCCCAGGTGTACACAAGGGTGAACTCTAGCTCGGCTTAAAGTTTGTTTGTGTGCGTATCTGGGGAAACCCCTTTTCTTTTCACGTTCTCTGTTGGTTTTGCAACGTCTTCTTGCCATTAGTGTTTGCTGCTAAAGGCTCCTGGAAGGCAGAGGCCTGCGATGGACTATGAGATGTGTGTTGTGTGAGATTTGTGAGATAATGACTTGCCGTACATACACATGCTCACAGTCTAGAAATAGCAAAAATACAGTCAGTTATTGGATTTGTCACCATAGCTTTCTCAACTGTGTTTTTGTTCATTCGTGTGCATATGAAAGAATTTGATAATACTTATCTCTTAGTAGGGCTGGGCGACTGAAGGATAATGCTAATTGTCTAGAGATGATTTTCTTCAATATGTATATATCAATGAGTTCCTCATACAAAGACTGTTCGACGGAAAGTCTGAGACATTTCAGCTAGCTGTAAAAGCGACGACTTTGTTTATTCCAAAAGTAAAATTAATATGGGTATGAAAATATTTTGCCTCTTAAAACTGTCGAGAATCAGAGGAACTGGCATGTCAACTATGACAAAGATGCATGCAAACAAAGCCAGGCATTACTACAAACACGTTAAACAATTTTTTATTTAAAACTATCAAAGCACTCAAAATGCAAGACATCGCAGTCCCAAACCAGTAGTCAGCAATAAGCAACCATGTAGAATCAAAATTATCATTTTCATGCAACAAGCAAAACTAGAAACCTCACAAAAATAAGGATTGAATGTATACATCTAGATAAGGTTCCGACTGACATAAATAATTGTATTGAGAAAACATTTTTGCCTATATTGCCCAGGCCTAATCTTAGGTCCTTTCCTAAATAATGTTCCCATAAACAAGACTATATCACTGACTCATGATTATTATCATAAACAGGGTAATTTAAATCAAATGGGACATCAAATCATTTTGTTATTTGATCCTTTGACCTTTGACCCACCAGTTACAGCTATGACCTGAGCCATTCCCTGCAGTACAACTTGACGGTGCTGCAAAGGCCGTGTGAGTCAGGGACCGTTTCCGCTGAGGACAAAGTACCCACGCAGAGCAAACCGGACAGCTTCGATATCTTTGAAGATGAGGGCCAGCCAACGCAAGGTCAGCTAAACATTTGAAATATGCCCCTCAAAAAAGGATGATTGACCTTTTTCATATACGGTACTGTGCAAAAGTTTTCGGCAGATGTGGAAAAAATTGCTGGCAAAAGGGGTCACAGCAAATATTGATTTGATTTAGATTGTAAATTTTTTCATTCACTTTGCATTTAGTTCATTGATAAAAAACTAACTATTAACACTTCGATTTTTGAAAGCATTCTTACTTTACACACCTGCCTAAAACCTTTGCACAGTACTGTATATCTTCATAAAAGTTATCCCCGCTTACTGCAGACGCTGAAGTGCAATCTAAATGTTTGGCTTTTCTTTCTGCACCTAAGGTAGTTGCCATGAGGCAAATGTATTGTAGAATTGACACATCTGAGGTAGCATACCGCTATTTTATTTTTAGCTGAAGTACCCCTTTAGTTGCAGCATGTACTCAATTAATTAGCCTCTCTCGCTGCAGTTCAATGTTCCGTTCTCTCAAACTGTGTATCATTAATAGCCCGGCCTGGTAATCCGGGTGGTGTACACTGATCTAGAGATCTTTAGTGTTCCTTTCTTGGTTCCGCTCCAGTTGTCCACGGCCTCCAAAACGAGCCCTACGCCAAGTATGTGTGGAACGGCAAACTCCTGGAGCACATCAAGGACACAGTGCACCGTGACTGGCTCATGTACATCATCCACGGCTTCTGTGGCCAGTCCAGTATCTTTTTGAAGAGCTTTAAGTGCGTGCGTGCGCGTGTGTGTGTGTGTGTGTGTGTGAGAGAGAGAAAGTGTGAGTGAAAACACATGAAAATGACTCAGTTTTACTCGCCTATCATTAGATGGCCTTTCACCAGCTCAGGTTCCATTGCAGTTTCTTTTTCTTAAGCCCATTTGTACATTATCATACATATACGCAACCTAGTCCAGGCCATTTGGTCCCATTTTGAGGCAGTTTGATAGGAATTAGTGTGGCTTTTTTGAGTTTGGGGATTTTGAGTGCGTCATTCCATTCATTTGGGAAATAATATGCGGTGTTGTCCACAATGCTGGGAGAGGTTACAAGAGGCAAAGCGGATGGGCTGTGGACGTTTAAAGACTGTTCTTGGAAGCACCTGAGGGGGGGGGGGGGGGGCTCTCTTCTGGGAGAGAGAGAAGATTCACTGACGTGCCACACAGAGAATAAGAGAGGCAGGCCAGAGGAAATTAGGGAGAAGAAAGGTTAGTTACGGATAAAGGCGTGTGCGTGTGCGTGTGCGTGATAGCAGATTTCAGGTTGCAAATAATCATGTCTGTTAATATTGTGTTAACGATTACGTATTACATGTTTTCAGCAAAAGCTTGGTTTGGCAAAGGGAAAATATATTGCATTGTTTAAAATTGTATTCGCACTTATGTCATCAGACGCTATTTAAGTCGACATTCTCCTTTGTAATTACTACTGATTAGTAAGATGCTGAATGTCAAGTGTCTGCCATCCACACAATGAGCACCCACAAACTAAGCTGCAGCTGAAAGGATCCTGTGCATTGGGGAGGATAGGCTCACGTTAGGGGGAAATGGGGAAATGGGGAAATAGCCTATACATGTGCCATGCGATGCATGGGTAAAAGGTTTTGTCAATAGATATCTGCCTGCTCAAGTTTTTCCCCATAGGTTGTAGAATAATTACAAACTGGTTTTCACTTAAGCCTCGTTAGGAAGCAAAACTACATGTTTCCAACAAACGAACTATTGAACTTCATAAAGTCTTTCCTATACATATTATCAGCAAACAATATATTAGGTATAAAAAGGGCTGCTTGTATGCTTTGCTATAACCAGCCGAATTGGAAAACGTTACCATGAAAGGACAGTGTTACATAAAGGAAAGAAAACCCAATGAACCATGATTCATGTTTTAAGTGCATATTATGACAGACTATGTTTGCATTTTTGAGAAATATTATCAGACTTTAAAGTTCCAATTTGTAACTTTGTAATTTTTTTTTTTTAAATGTTTGAACTATTATCACCCACCTCCTAACAGATATTAATACATCAAATGCTCTGAGAGAAGATGTGCTCTGTATGAGCACCCTAGGCCCTGTATTCAGCCTCTCAAAAACCTTTGGAAGCCTGGGAATCACTAACCAATCAGGGTTGTTGTTGCAAGCAGGTGCAGTTACCTGCTTGTCAATCCACATACTGCTGGGTCAAAAGCAGGGCTGTATCAGAGCAATTTGACCCAGCAAACCTTATGTCTTGCTCAAGCTCATTCAAGTTAAGGAGCGCACATGCATGTGTAAACATCATTTGAAGGGAGCTTAGGAGAGGGATGGGAGGGATCAGAGATTTGAGGTCGAGGGGCTTCACTTTTTGGGCTGTTGTGATTCAAATGCATGCTCATTTTTTGCCCAATCCTCTCGACTTGCCTACTGCATCTTTTAAACAAAATGTTACATTCTATTACAAACTCAATTTTGATGCCACACCTTTTTCCCCACCTTAGTGCCCCTTGAGAAAGTAATGTGCGTGAAGTAAATCTGGCCAATGTTTTTTGGGTGTATTCCTTGATTTGCCGTCCGCAGAGCTTCTGATCTACGGCCGGCCGGTTCACGTCACTCTCATTGCTAGGCGATCCAGCAAGTTTGCCGGCACCCGCTTCCTTAAGAGAGGAGCCAACTGCGAGGTACAAACACACATTCTTCTCCCCCACTCATCTTTAATGCTGTCATACCTTTCATCTACCCCGTCTGAAACATTTTTAAATGAAACAAACAAATAATAGTTGCATTTTTTATCCACCTTAAGATGTCGTCTTAGTAATTTTCCTTTTCAGTTTTATCACCAGTTTTATCAAGATTCATAATTTATTTGTTTCTGGTGAATTAATGTGTTCGGCTTCTGTACATCCCTCTTGTCATGCCAACCACTGACCACTGTTTATTATTGAGTTATATCAGCATTCAGCCACATTGCCGCCAACCCACTTATATTCAAATTAACCAATTTGGTGCAAATATCACCTTGATTATAGAATAAAAAAAAAAAGGCTGTGAATTACATATCTGGGTCACATATTGTAGGGGGTTATTACCATTGCCTCTGCAATTGATTGTATCTGAGGTTGGCGGATCAAGTGTGGAAGAAAAAAAATCGGTTCAAAGATGCACAGTAGCTTTTCTTTGCCCTTAGTATCCATCTCCATTCAATTCGATTTCAGCCTTTTGGAAAACATTACCTTCCATTAACTTTCCATTAGCTTTTCTCCGGGAGGTTTTTTGAAACTCAAAAAGCCTTTTCAGTGACTTGGGCCCAGGACTTTGTGCTCCTGTGCGGTCTCTTACCTTGTCCCTGTCCTGTGCGGGCTCTTACCTTGTCCCTGTCCTGTGCTGTCTCTTACCTTGTCCCTGTCCTGTGCGGGCTCTTACCTTGTCCCTGTCCTGTGCGGTCTCTTACCTTGTCCCTGTCCTGTGCGTTCTCTTACCTTGTCCCTGTCCTGTGCGGTCTCTTACCTTGTCCCTGTCCTGTGCGGTCTCTTACCTTGTCCCTGTCCTGTGCAGGGGGACCACCTTGTCCCTGTCCTGTGCGGTCTCTTACCTTGTCCCTGTCCTGTGCGGTCTCTTACCTTGTCCTGTCCTGTGCGTCTCTTACCTTGTCCCTGTCCTGTGCGGGTCTCTTACCTTGTCCCTGTCCTGTGCGGTCTCTTACCTTGTCCCTGTCCTGTGCGGTCTCTTACCTTGTCCCTGTCCTGTGCGGTCTCTTACCTTGTCCCTGTCCTGTGCGGTCTCTTACCTTGTCCCTGTCCTGTGCGGTCTCTTACCTTGTCCCTGTCCTGTGCGGTCTCTTACCTTGTCCCTGTCCTGTGCGGTCTCTTACCTTGTCCCTGTCCTGTGCAGGGGGACGTGGCCAACGAAGTGGAGACGGAGCAGATCATCCATGACGCGTCCGTCATGTCCTTCACCGCAGGGAGCTACTCTTCCTACGTCCAGGTGCGGGGCTCGGTCCCTCTCTACTGGTCCCAGGACATCTCCACCATGATGCCAAAGCCCCCTATAAGACGTGAGGCTCTCGGCTCGTACTTCACTGCTGGCTCTCGTGACTTCATTTGAACCGAACACACTGCGGGGGGGATTGGAACACGGCTAAACGGCACCCGAAGCAGAGCTAGCGATGATAGATGTAGCCCTTAGTCATGTTAGTCTTAACCTAGGTATCGCGTAGATTTGAACGGCCCTTACTACACTTACTGATACTGCTTAGATATTGTACTCTTAGCGGTTCTTTTTGTTATTTTTTAAAGCAATAGTTCAACTTTTGGGGACATGAAATATGTTCCAACTTACCCCTTGTCAGATAAGATGATCGATATCAATGTTATGATTCTACATCCAATAATAAGTTATTTTGTTAAGTAATGTAGGCTAGCTTCTCAACAGTGGCTGTAAGCCATTGGTCCCAGTTTGCATGGATCGACCTGGTCTCAACCCATTCCTTGAAGGGTTTCTACTTATGACCTGCGGGGAAGGAAATGAAAAATCAAAGGCTGGGTCTCATACACACCTTTTATGTTTAGTCCTTGCTTTCATTAGGAGTCTAGTGGGACAAAACCCTGTGATGTAGGTATCCCACGGTCTTCATAATAAAAATATGTGTGTGTGTGTGTGTGTGTGTGTGTGTGTGTGTGTGTGTGTGTGTGTGTGTGTGTGTGTGTGTGTGTGTGTGTGTGCGCGCGCGCGCGAGCGCGTGCGTGTGCGTGCGTGTGTTCCTCTATGTAGCTCTCACCCAGTTTGCCCTTTAATTTTTACTGCAACCAAGTAGGACAGCAGGCTTATACCTATAATTGCTCTCTGTGTTAGTGTGTGTGTGTCCACACACAAGGGAGTGCAGGTGTGTTGATAACAGTGGGGAGGGCTCCATGCAAGATTTTCCTGATAGGCCAGAGACCGACTCTGGTTTTTCGACAACCAGCTGCTGTAAAAGATATACAGAAGAGGCTAGGAATAGGCCATGAAATACATAGATGTGCATTGTCTGTAATGGAATACATGTTATGGCACACAAAGACTCATGCAAGAAAAGTGACCCTAGGATGTTTTCAAAGAAGGGCCGTTTTATGTGTAAGAGATGTTGCTGTGTTTATTGATGCCTTTCATTTTACTGGCCTACATCTCTGAGCTTTTAACCTCTGGATCTCCCTAACCACATTTATTTAAACCCTCTGCTAGCATTAGCCGTTTTTCATACAGATGGATCAGGCTACGGCCATTGAGACGAGAGTTTGGGAAATTATCTCTGGTTTGTCTAGCAACCCAGAGGTCTCCTTTCCATTCTACTCCTTTTCTGCTGGTCCATCTGCACCAGTGGATGTAATTCAAGCATAAAAACACCTCCCCACTATGGATTTTCCATGCGAACGGTGGCCGTGGAAAGTAACAGAAGAGCGATCATGTCAACCTGTAGTGATTCACTTTATTCTGTCTCCCTTGTGGTCATATCTTTTCTTTCTTGCCAACTGACGAAACCCACGTGTTGATTTTACTGGGCTACCTCTCTTGCTAAAATAGTAATTTCTTAAAGGCACAGCACTATTTAGATAGGTGTGCAGATAAGAGAAACAGCCCATGTGGTCTGCCGCAAGTGAGATGTTCCGAGGCTAACAGGGCTGTATGCATTATTTGTGTGTGCTAGGCTAGCAAAGAGTACTAGATGCACTCTGGTGGTAACTCAATTCACATTGAGAGTAACTGCAAATAACTTTGGTTTTGTTAACAGACCTATCTGGCAGGGCTTTGTTGCAGAACTCGCCATTCAAATGTATCCATTGCTTGCTAGTTGCCAATTAAGCCATGACAGTGTTAACGCGCATATAGAAAGTTGTGGCGCTAACGCATTATTATCGCAATAACTTTGACAGCTGTAATCAGTCAAAAACATGTACAGTACTGTGCAAAAGATTTAGGCTTGTGAAAAAATGCTAGCAAAAATCTGAAAGCAAAGAGTGGTCCCAGCAAATATTGATTTGATTTAGATTGCTCATTTGTTCTTTCACTTTGCATTTAGTTAATTGATAGAAACAAACTATTAACACTTAGATTTTTTTGAAAGCACTCTTACTTTACACACCTGCCTAAAACCTTTGCACAGTACTGTATATACAGAAGTGTAATGTTTCTCAGCCTGATCTGAGCTCAGAGTACCTATTATCCATTAGTCTGATAATATAAAATAATCATGACAAATACTAATTCCTATAAAAGCATATTTCTCGCTGGGCTTAGACAAACTTTTGAACGTTAATTAAAAACCTCGTTAACAGCGATCGGTAGTGGACCGATGAGTGGTAGTTTTCGGGTTGTAACAAATATGCCATGTTTTGATTCTTCAATTGTCTTAAGTAATTACTTTTTTGTAATGATTCATTTTTAGTTATTTAATTGTACTAAGTTGCTTATTGCCATCTTTTTGCCTTTGGAAAATGCATCAGATGTTATGCAAGGAATATAGCATAGGATATTTCAGTGAACTGCATGATGGGATGTATCAAATGAGCAATACAATTAACGTTGTGTGTTCATTACCTTTGACCTCTTCCCTATCTCAGTGGATCAGGCCGACCCCTACGCCCATGTTGCTGCCCTCCATTTTGACCAGATGATGCAGCGCTTTGGATCACCCATCATCATCCTTAACCTTGTGAAGGTAACCCAACTGCGCACTGCAAACAACTGTTCCGTTGGTTCAATGCTTTCAATTCCATTCCCTGCTCTTTGTCCAGTGGGAAGTCATTGTGGCCTAGAGTGCACTCTACGGGCAAAATGAAGCCATCATAATGGGCCTAACAAGGGTTTGTGCTGTGGGAGCTCACAGGCAGATCGTCTGCTGAGCAGTGTTGCCACCTCATATGACCCAGATAGCTTGCCTCATATTTCTCAAGCTGTGTATGAAATATAGTCATATTATAATATAGTATTTTTTTATTTTGCTATTCTGTCTATTTATCCATTAAATTATGGCAGTCGTGAGTGTACACAGTACACTATTTGGGAATGTGCTCCAAAGCATTGAGGAGGTCAAATGTTTTAAAGTTTAAAGAAGTTTTAATCTTTTTGGATATGCTGGAATCTATCGGCTTGGACAGAACAAGCATGCATAAGATGAACCTATGAAGGTGCACGTGCTTTGTGTGTGCGAAATTGGATCTCTGTTCTGTATCAACATAAGAGGCAGTGCAATTGTATCACCAGCCAAATGTAATAGTAATAAAAAAAAAAATATATATATATATATATATATGTTCAAGAACCAGAGTAAAGCCTAGTCTTATTTGCTAGCCAAGCACACAGCTAATGCACACTGGCCCATTAGCCCTAAAGTCAAATCGCTGGCGGCAGATCCCGATTGATAGTGTACGAGTAGTTTACGAGTAATAATAATTGATTACAGATGATGGAGCGCTTTTCTAGACACCCAATGGGCCTACACTAGAAGGGGGGACTCACAGTTAGGTCGTCAACGAGTTGCACCCACCTGGGTGATGCCACGGCAGCCAATTTGTGCCAGACCTGCTCACGGGTGATCTCTGTGATCTACAGCTGCTCAGTAAGACAAAGGAGTCTAGCCCCTCATGGTTTGAATGTCAATTAGATTCGATACTGAAGTAGCCTAATGGAAGATTTAGCTGTCCAATTTGCCTGTTGTACAATGAGTCTGTTTTTTGAGATGCATGGTTTCTTGGGCTAGAGTTTGCCATTGATTTGAGCATATTGGTAAATGATTGACCTGTGTGGGTCGCTGGATTGTTTCAATATGTTGTTTTGTGCTATTGCTTTAAAAATGAGACACTGCACTGTGAGAGATACTGTACTTACTTAGACATATTACTACGTCAAGTTTAGTTTGCCATGTTGTAATTTGCGCTCATGTTTTATGCTAAATGCAGTGCCTGTGAGTTTTTTTTATTTTTATAATTGATTTACAATACTTGCAAAAAGCAACTATATTTTGTCCACTCCCAAACAATTTGTGATGAATCTGTGGTTAACTACGGATACTCGTGCGATTCATTGTGATAAAAATTCTTGATAGATTGACACAAATCTACGCATATGTGTGAAGAATATCGGCCGCTCAATTGTTATCCGAAATTTTTACTCGGTCCCAAAAATACAGTCGATCAGACTCTAAATTGACATGTCTTTTTGACACTATTTCCCTTCCTCTCTGATCTATAAATTGAAACAAGTTATCTTGCATGCTGGCGGACGGCATACTTTAACGCTGAAACTTTCAAATGTATTCCAGTTAATTGGCTGACCTGTATCTGTGGGATGCTTGCTTTAGAAAAAGGAAAAAAGGAAACATGAGAAGATCCTGAGTGAAGAGCTTTACCCTGCCGTGATCAACCTCAACCAGTTCCTGCCTCCAGAACACTGCATCGACTACATAGCCTGGGACATGGCTCGCTACACTAAGAGGTAAGGGAGATCAGGTTTAGCCAGGGTAACTTGGTGTTGTGACGAGACAAATAGTACAGATGGGCTTTACACCTTGTTTTTAAAATGAAAACAATTATTTTGAAAGTAATAACAATTGGATTTTTGCCAGTTCTAAGTAGAAATATAAGCTGCTTAGGTATTGATTTAGGGACTTCTTTATAAAGTGCAATTACCAATGAGTCCTAATAATGCTGGGCTTCTTACTGAAATGGATTGGCCCAGGTTTTTATACTTTTGGTCAACCATACTTGTGCTGCATAACTGTATATTATACTTATATAACACACGTATATTAACTTAGTACCATCTATATGTATATCTACCTCTTACCTTATGCACTTATTAGCCACAACACAACAAACTTCACTGACAGTTGAAGTGAATAACATTGCTCCTCTCGTTATGATAACCTGTCAAGGGGTCAGATACATTAAGCAGCAAGTGAACAGTCAGTTCTTGACGTTGGTGTGTGGGAAGCAGGAAAAATTGGCAAGTGTAAGGATCTGAGCGACGTTTCGACAGAAAACCGAACGACCGCAAAAAGGAAAGTTACACTTCATCCCCCGAGGTGTTAGTGGAAAAGGCTGATAAGCTGTTGAGCCACAGCAAAGAAATATAAATGAACCCCCCAAAAATTGCCATGCGTGAGATCATCAGTGAGAAAGTCAATGTTGGGGAAAAGAAAAAGATCAACAGACAATATTAGGAAAAGATGGCAAGAACAAAATAGAAATTGGCTTACAGGAGGGGGACGCTGGATTCAATAGCTAAACAATTGTATTGCTTGGTAAGCGATATGTGTGAACATGTTGACATATTCTCTGGTTTTCCCTGCGTCTCTTTCTCACCACAACACACACAGCCATCTCTCCTAACGTTCCTGTCTGATTAGTACGTGCCTTTCAGTCGTACCAAATTTTACACAAAATCGCTTCTCCTGTAACTACTTTCAGGTTTAGTAAATATCATTGTGGGTGCTAAATGTCAGCATGTCTCCTCCCAGTATTTTGCACAAGTAGAAACACCCCTGTTGCATATGCATCAAGGCAAACACACAAAATGGGCGAAGGTGCTAATTTACTCAGTTGAATGACGCAATCCGTGTTGCACCTCGTTAGTAGATCAGCTTGGACAATTTATTTTTGGTTGGATTTTTGCACGTGTTTTTGCAACAAACCTTTAGTAAATCTGGCCCATAATGCATGGCAGCTTTCTGTGTAGCCGCAGACCAGTCAGAGTGCCCTTGCTGACCCCTGTGTGTGGCAGAAAGCGCCTGTAATGGGCACGTGAGCGTCACAACTGGACCAGGGAGCAATGGAAGAAGGTGGCCTGGTCTGATGAATCATGTTTTCTTTCACAGAAAAGGGATATGCACCAGGATGCACTTTGAGAAAAAGCCTAGCAGGCAGAGGCAGTGTGATGTTGTTGAAGCCAATGTTGTACTGGGAAACCTGGGGTCCTGGCATTCATGTGGATGCTACTTTGACCACCTACCTAAACATTGTTTTAGACAAAGTACATCCCTTCATGACAATGGTATTGCCTGATGGCAGTGGCCTCTTCAAGCTAATGCGCCCGGCCACACTGCAAAAAAAATTGCGGAATGGTTTAAGGAACATTGCAAAGAGTTGCAGGTAACTACAAGAAGAAATACAAAAGAAAATGGACACACATTCAATACCTTAACCGAAAAATCCCTGACTCTTAATCAAATTTTCTTAAGGATCTACAATCAGACAAGTTTGTGAAAAGAAGAGATTTCCCAAACCACTGCAATTTCTGGCCAAGCCATAAATTATTCCTGATTCCTACGTTCAGTGAAATTGATACCTCAGATGGCATTGGGTGTGAAGGTCGTCAGCGAAGCTTCTAGTCTTTTTAAGATCTATGAAGTGTTGACAATTGTAGTGCAACAATCTGCAATCAGCAAAACCTAATGCAGTGCGTTTGAATAGTACATTTTGATGATTTCCACTGTTGAATCCTCGCTTACTACAATGTCCCCAGGGCAGGTCAATATTTCTCTGTGGTATATTTTCCACAAATATTTTCATCATCATGTCTTCTCCAGTCATTCTTCAAGGACTCCTGTAGCCATGGAAACACAGCCGGCATAATGTCTTTTGGCGCTCTGCTCGGCGACTGCATATTAATATCGCCCTAGACGTTTCCATGAACCCAGATGTAATTTAAATGACAAAGAATGTTCCGCCCTTGTCCTAAGAGTTTTATCAGATTTTTTTTTTTTTTATCTGTCCTTAATAACAATGTCGTAGAGTTACAAAATGTGTATCCCAATGTCCCCTATTCTCTCTCTCTCTCTCTCTCTCTTTCTCTGTCACTCTCTCTCTCTCTCTCGTGCTCTCAGTAAACTGTGCAACGTGTTGGACCGGCTGAGTATGATAGCTGAGAACGTGGTGAAACGGACAGGCTTCTTCATCAACCGCTCCGACTTCCACTGCCACACCCTGAGGCCAGACGAGAGGTGGGGTCTCACTCTCTGACTGTCCAGAGTCAAACAAATCTATTATATCTGTGATCTATTAGTTAGTTAGTTAGTTATTAGTTGCTTGGAGCAGCGATAGGCGGTTTAGTCTCCACAAAGTGCCATCATTTAAATCTCTGCCCCATTTAAACACTTCAGGTGTGCTGACTGCCATGCGTTCCTTTACAAATTCTGCCAGTGTTTTGATCCTTCATGGGCCCCCTTGCATTAAAGGATTGGGATGGTATGGTTTGTATCTCCCTGGGACTCCCAAATGTAAAGAGAAAGTGGATTGTGAAGTAGCAGCTCATTTTGCCTGAGGCAGGAATAGCGTCAGTCAATGCAAGCACATTTTGGCAGCAATGAATCATCTTTTGATCCAAGCTTTATTTGTGTAAGTCATATTGATGAGCAGAAGGAATAAAACCGATCAGATTAAAAGGTGAGGCCTACATGGGGGAGGCCTATGGAAAGAAAGAAGAAATAAGAAAAGGTTTCACCAGGGCTAAAAAGGAGATATTTAGATTGATGTTTTGTTCAAACCTGTCGAATATCAATTCATGGACAGTACATTAATGTAAAATGTTAGTGATATTTGGATTCAGCTCAATGGTGACTGACTTTCTACTTCTCAGGTGGGGGGATGTAGGCGGGCAATGCACATCTAAAGGCCGAGTGCAGGTATACAACCCCTCAATTACACATTCAGAAACATCATTTGCACATTCGGCATCTATTATTTCCCCACTGCAGAGCTTCACTTTGGTTCTCTTAAGTTATTTAGAAAATGCTGTATGAATGATGTTTCCATGTTGCTTACGGTGATTGAGTCCGATATCGAGAAACTGCATGTACTACTGGATGTCATGGAAACCAAGAAATTCCAATATCTGTTAGTAAAGTGCTCTGTTGCTTTGACAATTGTATCCTCCTGAGAAAGGCACCCTTTCTTCAGAGTTCTTTCCTAACAACGTCTCTAGACAGGAGTGTTGCGGACCAACTGTGTCGATTGCTTGGACCGGACCAACACCGCCCAGTTCATGGTGGGAAAGTGTGCCCTGGCATATCAGCTCTATGCACTGGGAATGATTGACAAGCCCAAGCTCCAATTCGACACGGATTGCGTCAGGTAAAGTCGCGGCAAGCCTCTAAAAGGTATAAATTACGCTCAACACCAAGAGCTAAAAAAACCAACAAAAAGATTGCGTGGTTGTTTTTTTTCCCCTCCAGGTTGTTTGAGGAGCTCTACGAGGACCATGGTGACACCCTCTCGTTGCAGTATGGGGGCTCCCAGCTGGTGCACAGGGTCAAGACCTACCGCAAGATTGCACCGTGGACGCAGCACTCCAAAGACATCATGCAGACGCTGTCGCGCTACTACAGCAATGCCTTTTCAGGTACAACAACACGGCCACAGGAACAACTAGATGACAGTACAAAACACAATGTGGCAGAATTGTTTTGTTCCTTCCTTGCGTTTTGTAAAGCTCTGGTTGTAGAGGCTTGTTGCGCCACCCCCCTCCCAAAAAGACAGTTATCCACAATGTCACACATCTCTGCTACATACAAGATGCATGCTGGATGTGGGGGATGTAGCTAAAACCCTTAATGCAGGTTTTGGTACTACACTCTTGCGCATGCACACACACAACCATGCTGACTCCCTCAAAATGACTCCCCCAAGAGGCTGAGGATGCCAAATGAACTACCTCGCCTATAAAACCCCTTCGGCTAAATATGGGTCTTTGTCTGATTGTGTCTTTTCCCACGAGCACATTTAGAGGAGAGGTTAGCTGTACACCCTCCAAACCACGTCATGACTGCTTTGCAAAGTAGTCTTTGGAGTGTTGTGCCGGTGCAAATTAGTACGCTTTGGAACAAAGGTTTAGAGAATTAGATTTTTGGCTCTCCATAAATGACAATCGTGTCTGGCAGACGTATTTAGGATGAGATTGATATTGCTAACGATGAAATAACCTGCCCAAGGGGTTGAATTACCTGATGTGTTGTGTTCCTACACACTCAAACTCAAGCACACACACTCCCCTCCCAGGGATGTAGGGCAACTTGTGGAGTGGCTAATTCAGACATAATTGTTACCTCAGTGCAATCTAGTCAGCACTCCCTCTTGTGCATAGTTTACCAAATTGTTTGCCACATCTATTCTCTTATTGTGTATTGGCATAATTCAGAACATTTTGTATACATATGAACTCTACAAATGTCCCTGCACATGCCAATGCATGACTCACGGGTGAGTTTTTGGATGTGCAGGAAATTATAATGCCTCATGATGTTGTCTCTGGTGTGGTGTCTTGGTGTTGTAGTTTGGCCTGTGCTTATACGTGTAGTATGTAATGTGTGGGTTGGATGAGTGTGTTTTACGCTTTGTCTGAATTACCCCTTTATGTGTGCGTCCAACCAGTTCTTAACACTTTAAGTACTTGAAAAAACTAGCATGCTTGAAGCTCAAGAGGATTTTCAAAATTTGCCTAAATTATCTAGATTTATCTTTTACTCTCTTGAAGGATGTATTGCGACTGTAGCCATTAGGGGGCCAGATAATGTAGGCAGAGCGAAAGATTTTTATTCTATTGAAATTAGGAAAACTTTACATAAAATTGTTCCATGCAGGAACTTAAGACAAAAGTTTTTTTACTTTTTAAAATGATATGTCTAGACACTCTAGATAATCAAGAATACCTCCTGGTGACAGCATATCCATTTAGGAACCCCTGCTTTAGGCCATTGGGACAATGATGTAGTATTTTAATTTGAAGCCTTTTCATAAACTTAGCCACACACACACACACACACACACACACACACACACACACACACCTCCGTTTCTTGAATTTACATCATTGTATTACATATATCCTCACAGCAGTGAGCTGCCCCTTCCATGCCCAAGTAAAATGTAAAAAATGAAATTGGGAGTGTCAATTCTGTCTCCGGTCACAGTGCCCATTTCCCAGAATTACCTCAATCTTCACCCACTTCCTGCTAGATTACAAAAAGCTTTAAGTTCCTATTTCACCATTTTGCAACGTTTTGTCTCTGTCTATTCTTCTGTCTCGATTCTTCTAGTCCTACTTGAACTAGAACATACTGTGGCACCTGCTGTGATGTCATTTTTAAGAGTTTCTATATATATATATATAAAAAAAACGTTCGAGATCAGATAGCTATACCACTACGTTTTTGCTTTTATAGTGAAGTTAAAATGAATCTATTTTGGAGAGACACGTTGTGGTAGACTTGTTTCCGCAGTTCTTTGTTTCAATGGTCATGAGGAGCCAGAATGGCACATTGTAATAATATTTCACACATTTTTTTCAATCCTTATTTCACTCACATGAAATTCACAGTCAAGCTGTTCCGTCTGTTGTTTGGACTTCCCAATTCTATAAACCCCTTTATAAAAGAAGAATGGAAAAGTTAAGTGCAACAACAATGGAAATGTTAGGTGCAACAGCTACTTGGATATAAAGCTCAACATCTTTTCTCCCTTAGACCTCATAACCAGTTGTGCCACAAATAGCACCAATAACTGCAATTGAACACTTGTTTTAGTTACTGATGTCTAATACAGCGGTTTGGAATTTGGCCCACTATCCCATGCAGGTTCTTGAGGCACATCATGCCAGAATCAAAAGACATTCTTGAAGACCGTAGGGGATATTTTGTTAATGTTTATTAGTCTTGTAATGAAGCCATTTCTTAGGCTTTGGTGCTCCAAACTGAAACGCAGACAGAAACATATTTTCGAAAAGGAGATCGTTTGGGACAGTACTAAATCTTCCCATGCGTGGCAAAATGATACAAAGCATAAAATTAGCCAAGAAATTACAAAGGGCATCTTCTGGCATCTCTTGCCTCGGCCAGGGTGTGTGTTCCTGACCTCACCATTAGCAACGGTTAAGGCAAACATTTGGTTTGAAGCCAGCGAGTAGCAAGAAGGAGACTACCGTTAACCATAACGTACAATGGGTACCGAATACATTTTAGAAAAATGTTCAATGGAGAGATTAGTCAAAAGTAGGGTTGTCCTGAATTGATCCACAATGTTGTGTCGTGCCTGAGGCAGCCATAGATGAAGAGGAAGTCCTGTTCCAGCAGACCATCAGGGCTTGGAGTGTGGTTTGTTATGGATGCGCTCTGCCTGTGGGGAGAAGCCGTGGTGGGATCTGGTTGTCCGTGTTCTGATGCTCCGCCACCTGTTCCGTGACGGCAGGCGGCACAACAGTCGGCAGCCGGGATGGTTACTCTCCTCGATGACGGAGCGGGCTCTGCCATGGCAGCGCTTGGTGAACAGTTCACTGATGGCAGATAGCGCCACTCCTAAAATCCTCCGTGCCAATCTCACAGCCCTCTGGATAGGCTTTCTGTGCAGGGCGCTGGTGTTGCCATGCCACCCAGTGATGCCACCTGTTAGGACACTCTCTAAGATGCTGCGGTGAAAGGTCGCAAGCGTTGCTGTGCTCATGCCCCATCTCCGCAGACACCTCAGGAAGGAAAGGCGTTGTTGTGCCTTCTTCTGGAGGGACTCTGTGTTGTGGGTCCAGGCAAGGTCGTTGGAGATCTACATGCCCTGGTGATCTGAAGCAGTTGACCCTTTCCACCACCTCTCCATCAACAGTGATGGGGGAGTGGGCCCCCTTATATTTCCGGAAGTCCACAATGAGCTCTTAAGTTTTGTTGACGTTGAGGGCCTCGAGGGACACAGATGTTGAAAACCAGTGGAGGATGAGGTCTGGTTCCCTATCTTCACCACCTGTGTAGAGAACCAGTGGAGGATGAGGTCTGGTTCCCTATCTTCACCACCTGTGTAGAGAACCAGTGGAGGATGAGGTCTGGTTGCCTATCTTCACCACCTGTGTAGAGAACCAGTGGAGGATGAGGTCTGGTTGCCTATCTTCACCACCTGTGTAGAGAACCAGTGTGGATGAGGTTTGGTTGACTATCTTCACCACCTGGGGTCTGCCAGTGGGAAAATCCAGTGTTCAATTGCAGATGGACCTACTCAGACTTAGATCTCCCAGCTTCGAGACCAGCTTGGTGGGGATAATGGTGTTAAAGGTGGAGTTGTTGACAATAAATAGCATCTTCACATAGGTGTCCTTTTTGGTCGAGGTGCTCCTGTGTAGTGTGTAGGGCAAGGGAGATTGTGTCCTCCATGGACCTGTTTGCACTGTATGCGAACTGGAGTGGATCAAGTGGGTCCGGAATGATGGTATGGATGTACAGTACTGTGCGAAAGGTTTAGGCAGATGTGAAAAAATGCTGGCAAAAATCTGAAAGCAAAGAGTGGTCACAGCAAATATTGATTTGATTTAGATTGTTATTTGTTCATTCACTTTGCATTTAGTGAATTGATAAAAAGAAAGCATTCTTACTTTACACACCTGCTTAAAACTTTTGCACAGTACTGTATGTCATCAGTAGTTTCTCCAGGCACTTGGTGACTTCTGGAGTGAGAGCCACACGGCGGTCGTTGTTCAGACTAGACACCCTGTTTTTCTTTGGAATAGGCATTTGTCGTGTGTGTGAGACAAAAAGACAAGCTGTTTTTAAAAGTACGAAGGATTTTTTCGAAGGCACGGAGTTTGCGGTGTACTTGACTATGTGACTTATTAGGCTACTCCTGTGCTGTGAGTTTATTACCAGGGACTTGTTTGTATAATGTAAGGACAAAATGTTACTACTGTATAAAAATGTTGGCAGTCTGCAATGTCAGTCCTGCCCTCATAGTAAACAAAAAAACATTATTTTCTAGTTTGATATTTAATTGAGTACACAACCTAAAACATCAACTAGACTAACTATCTCCATTTTGAATGATCTGACTGGATGGGGTGCAAAGAAACTTGATTCAGTACCTCGCTACTTTTTAAATGTATTCTTCTATGTGTAGGGTACATGTGAGCAGTCTGCTCACCCTCCTATTTTCATGATTCAATTAACAAATTGCGCTGAAAATCGGTGAGAAAGACCTAATTATCGTTCTGAAAAGATTAGCATGCACGTGCACGGGCTGGAAATTATATTAATTACACTCCAAACTGGACAATACACAGAAACGTGTGCCTCCATCACCCTATCTCAAGCCATGTGCGTTATTTATCCAGCCTGTCTATGTAAGACTAACATGAATCATATTTTTCACATCTGTTTTTTGTTGAATTTTTAAAACCATCTGCCCTATCATATGTAATGTTTTCAGAGAGTATGTACATTTTGTTTCTCCTCTCTTTGGTTACATTGGCACTTAATGGTATTTTCCCATTTTGAACATTTTACATTTAACTTTTCCTTTTTCTGTATCCCTCTCTCTCTTTATTTGCCTCTCTTTTTTCTTCCTCTCTGCCTGTCAGATGCTGACAGGCAGGACGCCATCAACCTTTTCCTGCAGGTGTACCAGCCGTCAGATAACAAGCCTCATCTGTGGGAGCTGCCCACTGACTTTTACCTGCACCATAGAAACACCATGGCCCTGTCCTATGAGAGACGCAGGTATCTCACACACACACACACACACACACACACACACACACTGTAAGGATATAAATCAGGAGGATGCATACACAGTATTAGAGTACATTGCAATGTGTAAACAGAGTGCATGCAACAGACTGTGGTAGGTACTGGAGGGGGGGGGCAGGGGGCTATGGTGCAAGAAGCCCGCGGTTCGATTCGTATGGCGGTTTTCCCAATTCCCAATTCGGACGCTCTCTCTTTATTTTGTTTCATTTGGATTTTGTTTATTTATACCAATATGAGACCAAATTTACAAGTAGTCTTTCTAAATAAAACGTTTTGACGTACCAATTTAAACAAACGGAGAGATCGCTGAAAAATAGGTTCATAATATTACCAGCTAGGTGTGTGCTTCTCTGTGTGCTTCTCATACTGGGGGTGTTTTCGTAACACTGCACTTTTCATCCCCCAGTTGAAAATGCTGGGAGCACAGTCACTGTCAGGTAACTTTCAGCTCCCCTGGCGGTCCAACGCCGTACTGAGAGCAACAAAGTGTTTGGTTCATTTCATTTTCCGTTGCCCCGCGTCTTTCTTCATAGAGCTCAGGAAGGACCTTGTTACTGAAGTACGTATGCGGTTGGACACTATAACACAGCTCAAGCTTTTTAACCATGTGCCGAAGTCCACCAACAGCTGAGTAGGGCTCCAAAGCTTTTGCGGTGAGAACCCCCCCCCCCCCCCCCCCCCCCCCCATACCTTTCGCTATTTATTTGTGTCTGTTTGAACTAGCACGGGAATTCGCTGAAAGGCAGCGGGGTTGAGAATGGGTGACGTCGGTGTGTGCGCGCCAACACGTTGGCCGTGCGTCCACAGGCTTTCCCCACCTGTCCACCAACGCTTTCACAAAGTCACGTTTGCATGGATCACTTTTGTTCCCTTGCTGTTTCACCCGCCCAGTCCCAAATGGGCCCAAACGGCAGATTATTATGTTCGTGCAAATTTTAATTTTTGGAGGAGCCGAACTACCCCGCGGCTCATGTGTGCAGACCTAACAGTGGGTGGCGAACTGCACGGTTCTTTCTTTTACCCAAAACCGGTTCCCTGTGATCATTGCTCGTTCAGACAAACACGGACTCCCCAAATTGTAGCTTGTGCAGCGCGTACGTCACTTTCCTGTCTTGAGTTGCCTGTCGTACGACCAGCGGCAGATGATTAGCAACCGCACTTGTGTTTCTCCCGCTGCTTTTTGTGGCCGGCTTATAACTGACGGGCTCTCTCTCACACGTGGTTGTTGAAGAAAGGGGGGTGGGGGTGGGGGTGGGGGGGCAGGGGATACGCACGTGAGCGCATGTCATCCATTTTGAACGTTTTGTTTGTCCCTCAACCTGCTATGCCGCTGCTCACTCTAGTTGGGCTTGCATACATGGCGCAGAGCAAAACAAGAAGCACTTAAGGCTTGTTGTTTGAACAGTAGGCTGGACAGAATCACTGAATCTATGTAGCCAGAATGCTATTTTGAGAGCACAGGACGAAAACGGTTCAGATTGAAAGGGTGTTTATCAAAGCTGCTCGGCCATATGACACCGTTGCTGAGAAGGTCATTGAAACCCTGACCAAGCGTTCAACTCCAGAAGTTGTTTTGTCATACAATGCGATCGACATGGAAAAGGTCCCTCCATAATTGTAGTTTGACTAGTCAGGGCTACGGAAGCTTGTCATTTAGTCATTCTGTTTCTATGTCTATTGTATATTTTGACATGCTGTTATTGTTCAGGTGAACGTTTCCTTTAGTACAACACTGTGGGCCTGATTTACTCAAGGTTTGTGTGTGTGAACGTCATACCACCCGCAGAAAAAGCTTTGTTTTATGCCTTAATGCATATGCTATAATGGGCAATTTTACCTGAGTGTGCAAAATACTGAGAGGAGACGTGCAAATGCATTGAGCACCTGTAATGATGTTTACCAGATTCAATTGAATTATGGAGAAGTGATTGTGTGCGTATTTTAGGACGACTGAAGGGCACGTACTAATCGGACGCATGCCTTAGGAGAGACGGCTGCTCTCATTGTGGTGAGAAGGAGACGCAGGGGAAACCAAAGCATACGTTGAGAACGTGTTCATATTTGTTCCCCGCCTAATATCTTGCCATCTTCTCTTTCGTCTGTTGACCTTCTTTTTTTTTTCGACTTTCTCGCCGGTAATTTCCATATGGCCTTTCTTTTTGCTATATTGATATTTGTTTGTTGTAGCTCCGCAATGTGCTTATTGATCTCTGTCGCTAGTACCTTTCATTTGATGGGATCAAATACAGTTTCCCTTATTTTGCCCCGTTCCATCTAAACTCCTTGAATCAACATGCAAAACCCTTGTTTAAATATGACTGTTTGCACCTGATATTATTTACACGATTACTCTCGGTTAATGACCCGCAAAACGGGTGCAATATAAGTGTGCAATCTGTTGGAACGACCTCGTCATTTAGTACCTTTTATTTGAGATCCAGTAAATCGGACCCTGAATTGTTAAAGTGACACTTTGGTATTATGCCAACATAAATACTTTTTTATTTAAAAAATAAAAAAAATGTGACTTCAAGGATGAATATAGATGAAGTCCTTAACCTACTAACCCGACCTTCACTTGCTGCCTGCACGTTCATTTCATAAGATAGGGATTCTCTTAATTGGCCCTTAAGTGCAGCATCGACACCCTGCACCTCCCCCAGAGCCAAGCGATTTAACACACACACACACACCCACACACACACACACACACACACACACACACACACAGCTACTTCCCACCGCTGCATAAATTAGCCTGCCCAGACCTTGATTACCATCAGAGCCCTGGGCCATTTAGACATAATGAATGAACCTAGTTCAACCAGTATTCAAGCTAATGAGCCGTCTTGAATGAAAGGCTGTCACCTTTGTCATCCCCAGTGTTGGCAATCCGCTCTCACGTTTATGTTGCCTAGCGCCGCGGGCCTCAGATGTGGTACATTCAGACAGCTTTACAGTGCAGACGGGGTTCTGCATGGGTTGATGTTGATATTTGTTCTCTGATGTAGCTACACATATTGGTGGTTGGAGGACATCTTGACCTACTTGCCCCTGCCCTATGACGAAGGTATTTATGAATATTTATCCTTTATCTGCCCCACCCATAAGTGTGTTCAGTTGTGTCAATTACAAGTAGGTCTGCATGATAAAGGTTTGGCACACACATTTGAAATCATGTGTTTGAGTGCTATCATTGGAAGGTGTCATAGCATATTTGTGCGTGTGTGTGTGTGTGTGTGTGTGTGTGTGTGTGTGTGTGTGTGTGTGTGTGTGTGTGTGTGTGTGTGTGCGCGCGTGTGCGTGCGCGCGCGTGTGCGTGCGCGTGCGTGCAGTTCCGTGCGAAGAAAACCTAAAGAGAATGCTGGTGAAGCGGGTGAATCGCTATGATGAGAGCATCGACACCTACACGGAGTTCTTCAAGCCCTATGAGCTCACCTGCTTTGACGACACCTTCTGCATCGCAATGACCAACTCAGCACGGTACCAGATAGTTGTTTGGGCTTTTGGCTTGGCCTCAGTCACGTCTTTGAGTCAGCAACATTAGCTGGACCTCTCCAGATTTGGTCTTGAACCAAAGACAGATGTCATCTTGGCAACACTCCTGCTTGCTTTGGTATGGCCTTGCTTTTTCTGGACTGCAACCCTAGGTCCACCAGGACACAAATAGTACTGGGTGACCAGAATACAGGTGTGTGTGTGTGTGTGGGTAGGGGGCACGTCAATATAATATCAAATGGAGTCCGCACACTAAATTATGCTCCCTTGAAAATTGTAATCACAACCACCAAAATCTTCATGGGAGCCTAATTTAGTGTGCGAATTATTTTACGTTCCGCCAGGCCGGAAAGCAAAAAAAAAAAAAAAAACGAGTTGACTCCGTGTGAAAGGTGTATCACTAAATCTCCTCGTCTAATCTGTGTTTGCATCTTTTGTTTTGTGTTTGTGTTTGTACAGAGAGTTTATGCCCAAGACAGTGGGAGTTGATCCCAGCCCTTTCACGGTGCGCAAGCCAGAAGAGACCGGCAAATCTGTGCTAGCGTAAGTGCGGCTGCATGTGATTCAATAATGACTGTGTAAAGTAGGCCCTTGTTCATGTTTTTAAAATGTCACCAAAACAAACAAGCTTCCGTTAGCTGTTTCACACATATACACAGAGACACACACATATACACACAGACTCATACATACACTTACGAAATACAAATCACATCGCCTTGTTTTCAAAACACATATATAACGAGAGTTACAGGGTATATTTTGTCTGCTGAATGGCCATGTTTTTTTTGTGTTGTGGTTTGCGCCTCAGCTAAGTCACCCCCGCTGTTAATTCATGGCCTAGTGTCAAGTGACATCCACTGTTTTGTTTTAATCATGAGGGAGTTGCCAGATTTGTCCTACAGTATTCGCCTTGTGGGGCAGATGCTTTCAATGGGAAATAAGTTTGTTTACCTTTCCATCTTGACTGTGTCAGCAACCTCTCCCTCCTCCTTCCCCATAACGTAGCCCACAGCCAAACAGAAACAGGAACGCTTTTAGAAAATTTAGGACATCCATCCTCCTCTAGTCGGTGGCCTCGTGTTCTGCAGATAAACCATTTTTATTAAACTGCTAAAAGCCAGGCTGCTTTTATGAAATACCATATTTCCAAGCTCTCGAGATTCCTTAACAGGACAGACGTTGTAGTTATTTTACTTGTGAAGGTGGTTCAACTTTTCTTTTCTTTTTGTCTTTCTTTACCTGTACCATGTGTCCCCCAAGTATATGCACGTGCTACTTTTCGTTTGGTTTTAGTGCCCATGTGCAACTCCTTCAAACAAGCAAACTTACTTCTCATTCTGAGTGTTTGTCTGTGTGTGTGTTACTTTGACCCTTACCCCCAATTGTTTTCTCACTAGCCTAGTTTTCACTGTGGGCGCATGACTGCACTGCAATGGAGTGCAAACAGAAGACCACAAATAACAAAGTTTGGATGACCATCTTGCTTTATTAAACGCCATCCCCCTACTGGCAAATAACTGGCAAATAACTGTGTGTGTGTGTGTGTGTGTGTGTGTGTGTGTGTGTGTGTGTGTGTGTGTGTGTGTGTGTGTGTGTGTGTGTGTGTGTGTGTGTGTGTGTGTGTGTGTGTGTGTGTGTGTGTGTGTGTGTGTGTGTGTGTGTGTGTGTGTGTGTGTGTGTGTGTGTGTGTGTGTGTGTGTGTGTGTGTGCGCGCGCAGCAACAAGAGCAGCAAAGAGGAGGCGGTGCTCCAGAGGAAGACAGCAGCGAGCGCTCCGCCACCGCCCAGCGAAGAGGCCATTTCCTCCAGTTCCGAGGACGACTCTGAGGAGGACAGAGACGAGGACGTCTCCCAGCGCTCCACCCCCATCAAGCTTCAGGTCGAGGGAGAGGGCAACCGCATGCTGGAGGTAGGGGAGATACGGACACGGTCGGTGAAGACCTCAAAGAAAACTTGAGTTCATGTTGGTTACGATCTCCTGACATGGCTGTTTTTTTTCCGTTTGCGTTGTTTCACACTCATTCCGTTCCATTTAGTTACACGCAAACAGTTTGACTGAAAACCTATGCACTTTAGCTTAGCTCAAGTCACACATCAACAAACCAAAATAGCTTCCAACCATTTCCCACACTTTCACGGCAGGTCTTTGGATGTTGCAAGTATAATTACACTTTTCACATTTTTACATTTCCTGAAATTTGCTTTGGACTGATCAATCCACTGTTGCGAGATTGATATATATGTAAAACACGCAGTGAGAAATGTTTGGATGACAATCCTTCCAAAGATGCTCCCAACATGATCCCATTGAGTTCCCAGTTGAACTGAAGATATGGAGCACTAGGCTCTTAATTGACCCAACTCCCATGTTGACCAAATCACACTTCAGCTTTACAGAAGGCAGGTGATCATGTCGTTGTGACATAGCATGGCAGGACTCTGGCCAGCCAAAGCCAGCATTACCGTGAATTGCCATTTTTCGGTTGGGTCTATTAAAGATAGAGCCCAACCAATATTTTTTCATATGTGTTTGTTCTATGTATCTGTGTCTATCTATGTCCTCAATTGTAAAGTGCTTTGGGTCTCTGAAAAGCGCTATATAAATTAGATGAATTATTATTATTATTATTAAAATGATTATGAATATTCTTCTTATTATTAATATTATTATATGTATTATTAATAATAATATTGTTATTATTATTAATATTATTAATGTGATTATGATTATTATTAATATGATCAATATTATTATTAGTATTATTAATAGTATTATTCAGATTGTTATTATTAATATTATTATTATTATTATTATTAAAATTATTATTACAATTATTATTATTATTAACATTATTGTTATTATTATTATTCATATTATTATTGTTATTATTATTATTATTATTATTATTATTATTAATATAATAATAATAATTATTATTATTATTATTATTATTATTATTGTTTTATTAATATTGGATTTTAGGGGCCGATATTAGCGAGTACATTTTCTTTTTGAAAAAAATAAAATAATAAATATAGCGGCCAAGATTCTTCCCTATAAGCTATAGATCTATGATAGACCCATATTGGGCTCTAGTTACAGAATTAATTGGTTATGTCTTATCTGGGATTTCACGATGTAGTTATTGACTACTGGGAGGCTTGATTTGGCTCATCTCTCTGTCCCTCAGAGGATTGATTCCTTGAAAAACTCACTCTGAGTAAGCATTGGGCAAGGTTTTCTGAACTGGGAGTACATTGATTTTTCTTTCTTTTTTTTATTGGTTTGTCTTATTTATAGCATCACTCAAGGGAAGCCTTTCAAAATATTTCTTGTGTGTATTTGTTTCACGGAATAGTTAACTTCTAGAAGGCAACAGAGGGTGCAGTTCTGCCTGTTTTTTTTTATGATAGACAGCTTCAATGTCTGTCCCCCGTTCTGTCTGTCAGTCGTTCTCTGTCACTCTGTTTGTCACTGTCTCGGACTCTCCCTGTCTGTCAGTCGTTCTCTGTCACTCTGTTTGTCACTGTCTCGGACTCTCCCTGTCTGTCAGTCGTTCTCTGTCACTCTGTTTGTCACTGTCTCGGACTCTCCCTGTCTGTCAGTCGTTCTCTGTCACTCTGTTTGTCACTGTCTCGGACTCTCCCTGTCTGTCAGTCGTTCTCTGTCACTCTGTTTGTCACTGTCTCGGACTCTCCCTGTCTGTCAGTCGTTCTCTGTCACTCTGTTTGTCACTGTCTCGGACTCTCCCTGTCTGTCAGTCGTTCTCTGTCACTCTGTTTGTCACTGTCTCGGACTCTCCCTGTCTGTCTCTTCAACTCTTTCTCCCTCTGACCTTTTGAGGAAAATTCGACAACGGCTTAAAGGACACAGCATCTTCTACTCCTTTTATAATGTCACCCCTCTGTAACCTCTGAGGTATACTGGGCGAGACGGTTACCTCAAATTGTCTCGCGCAGCGATTCAATGAAGGAAAGACACAAC
Organism: Aplochiton taeniatus; assembly: GCA_017639675.1. Classification (NCBI taxonomy): domain Eukaryota; kingdom Metazoa; phylum Chordata; class Actinopteri; order Galaxiiformes; family Galaxiidae; genus Aplochiton; species Aplochiton taeniatus. Next base: position 3,905,897 of record CM030185.1, on the reverse strand, counting down.
ACACGCCCTGTTCTGCAAAGAGGAGAGCAAATATTTCCACTTGCACTAACAGCAAATTAGAGAAGTATAAATATGGTATCATCTGCCATTTTACATACTTCAACTTTTTCCAAACGTCACCCAGACTCAAGCACCTACTTATTAAGACACTGACGAACACTTGAACTCAATTCACGGTGAATTAAAACACACATCTCCCCAGTGGATCATTACATTTGAGTTAATTTGCATGCGTCTATGACATGCATGCAACACTTTCGACATACAGAGGTGTCAGCCAAACGGGGTCCCTTATCTCCAGCTAGCTCAAGGTCTCTCTCTGTTGACATGACAACGAGGAGGTTCGAATGTTCTTCCCCCTGAGAGGAGAGCAGGCAGACAGAGAGGAAGGAAGGAGGTGGAATTTTAATAGACCACAGGTAGCAACTGCATGATGGCTCCAAGATGACCCACTTAATGCAAACTGGTGGCAGGGAAGCAACATGATAGAGGCTGTGGAATTTTTATCCAGGATGATATTTCAAACATGTTCTCATATAACCACTCCTCTTGCCTGTGATCATCTATTCAAATCATTTCCCTTTGTTCCACATTCCTCTGTTTTTCATCGCTGGAAACATTCATTCCAGTTTTGTTTCATGAGTATGGTTCTATCCTGGCTTGTTTATTGGTTTGGAAGTTCCTTTTGTCATAGCTGGTTCTTCTTTCACCTCTATTTCAAACAAACTGGACAGGCTTTGAAGTTTCACGGGACACAGGTTGTTCCTGGAACAGGTTAACACCGCTGTAGAGCAGGATACATTCTGTGGCAATCGTAAAAGTTCAATCCAACAGCAAACCAATGAATTTGCTGCATTGACACACCAAAATAGAAACTCAACAATGCCACTTAGAATTCTACTTAATGACCTGAAATCGGCATTGTGTGATGAACATTACACATGTTAAAACCATGTCCCAAAAACCTATTGCCCTCTCTCCCCTTGTCATAGACACTTGGCTCGGGTTGACAGTGAGAAGCCCCCCCAAAAACAGTCTTCCTAACGACACACAAAGCTGGTTGTCTCCTGGGGACTGTTGTCAATTTGAACTAACGCCCCCGCCGAGAAAATTTGTGTGGTCTAGATTGGGTTCGATGTGATTTCTAAATACTTGGGATTTTCTCTCACACTTTGACATAGTATTAACATATAAAGTCTTCAGAAATAATTTGGGTTGAGAACCTTTTAGTTTTTTTTAAACATGCTCTTTGCCTTTACAATGTTTTATTGAGGTCCATAACATTTGCATAAGACTCAAGAGTGAACTCTGACCTTGTCCACTCTCAACACAGCCAGGTCTCTTTGTACCCTGATTTTTAAAAATAAATTAACAAAAAAAATCTTTTATAGTTTGACATATCGGACATCCATAGGTCACATCTTTGTGTTCCAGTTTGCTGCTGTGCTTTACCTCCCATACCAACTGCTAAGGTCTAGTAGTTTCACTCTTCGCTGTTTGTTGGACTAGAGTAATAGTCTTGCGTTGGTGAAGTTGGCCCCCTCTGTTTCCATCCTTATCTCCCCTCATGTCTTGCTACGATCTCAGTCAGTAGGAATCTCATTCCTGCAGTAATGGAAATAAAATAGCGTTTTGGTTCAACAACACAGCGGTCCCGGCTCGTTACGTAATAGTTTCCTAGGTTCCTGGGTAACCGCGTAGAAGATCAACTACTCCTGGATTGGCAGCCTGTTGCACGTAGGCTTTGCAGGGGGTAAGGGGGGGCCATGGTGGGACTATGTTTGCGGCGTACAGTATGTGACTACTGTGGTCAGACCCAACATTAGGCTCGGCTGCAAATCTAATTTCAACACCACACAATTCCTACAGCAACAAGCCTTTCTTCACACCTCACAGCAACATTCCCCAGTGTCTCGTTGAGTGCCAAGGAGTAAGTGGTGAAATGTTTTCCCTGGTCTTGGTTGTTATTTGAGGTTTATTGTTGTGAAGTAATTCCTGAAGATGGCCACCACTTTAGTTTTTTTTTTTAAGGCAGTTGTAATAATATAAGATGACTTTGTTAAATAAACATTGTTTAGTACAGGGAGGTACAAAGGTCTAGTTTAATATATAAAAAACATATTTTGCCATTGATACAGAGACTGACACATTTGTGTTAACACAGTTACAATGTAGGTCTTTTGCTAAGGCAAGTTAAATTGAGGTCACCTAGAATGAATGGTCTCTTAACACGGCTTCAGAAGTCCACGGCAGAGATTGGAAAAAACGGCTGGAGGACTACTAAGGATTATCTGCTCTGATGTGACAAAAGAAATCGATCTTGGGTCCAAGCTCAAAGAGTTCAAACTCTTGGTGCCTGAGTAATATTATTCCTATGGTACAGCATGGTGGTGACAGCATCATGCTATGGGGATGCTTCTCATCACCTGAGTAATACTATTCCTATGGTACAGCATGGTGGTGACAGCATCATGCTATGGGGTTGCTTCTCATCACCTGAGTAATACTATTCCTATGGTACAGCATGGTGGTGACAGCATCATGCTATGGGGATGCTTCTCATCACCTGAGTAATACTATTCCTATGGTACAGCATGGTGGTGACAGCATCATGCTATGGGGATGCTTCTCATCACCTGAGTAATACTATTCCTATGGTACAGCATGGTGGTGACAGCATCATGCTATGGGGATGCTTCTCATCACCTGAGTAATACTATTCCTATGGTACAGCATGGTGGTGACAGCATCATGCTATGGGGATGCTTCTCATCACCTGAGTAATACTATTCCTATGGTACAGCATGGTGGTGACAGCATCATGCTATGGGGATGCCTTTCATCACCTGAGTAATACTATTCCTATGGTACAGCATGGTGGTGACAGCATCATGCTATGGGGATGCCTTTCAGCAGCCAGCGCAAAGAAAACCGCTCCGAATCCAAGAATAGAATGATTATATCTCAGCACTGGAAGATCCTTTTAAAAAATACAAATGCCAAGTGCACACGTTTGACGGGGGTAAAGGTTTAGCTTCTAGCAGGATACCGACTCCAAAGTATGCAGCAAGGACAACGTTAAAGTAGCTTTGAAATCCCTTGAGCGAAGCATGGACTTGAACCCCATAGTCATAGAACATCTGTGTAGAGACCAGAAGATGGCATCTCTCATATGATACCCATCCAATCTCACTAAGATTTAGCAGATCTGCCAGAAAGAGTGACAAAGAGTGAAACAGTCCACATACAGATCTACACCCCAACACTTTTTTTTTTTTACAGTGTTACGAATGAAGGATCCAAATACTTTTGTTAGTTACTGAATTTTTGTTTTTAACTCATGATATTTACAGAGCATTATGCATTGGCTCTAGTTGTTTTTGGGTGTACATTGATTAACCCCCAAAAGTCATATGTGATGAATGAAGTTGATTTTGGAAGTGAATTTGAAGAACCTTTCTTCTCCGACCTCCTCCAGGATCTCCCACAGCAAGCGATGAGGGAGCCTTATGGACTGAACCTGGCCCAGATCCCCGCTGAAGAGGACCTGATGATTTACCAGAGGTGAGAGAAATACACACACACACACACACACACACACACACACACACACTCACATGCAACACCTTAAAACAAATTTCTAGGTGAAAATGTTCGTTAGCACCTATGCTACCAACTTGAAAAGTTATTAGCTCAGAAACAAAAATTAGGCCGAACAACGATTGCATATATTTAAATACCTCCTCCAGAAACCTATGCTTTGTTTTGATTGAAAACTGCCTTCTGCTTTGAAATAACAAGGATGATACTTTACTCTAGTGAGGTATCTGATCGTAACAGTTGGCAACAGGTGTCTGTTTATGAGAGAGATTTGGAGAATGTCTGCAATTTTGTCTATTATCAAGCGTGAACAATATTCAACATGAACCCAGGAACCCTCAAGGTCCTTCCTGAGCCATAATGAAAGAATGTTTTTTTTGACACGTTGAAACCTTGCGTTCGAAAGAACCCTATTCTTCCCCTTTCATTCCGCCCATGTTTTACCAACTGCCTCAGAATACCTGTTGAGAAGCTGGGAACATGCACTAAATTTGGCAACCCAACTATCTTTACCAATGGGGAGGATTTTGGTCTACGGACCAATTCATCTTGCTGTTATTATCACTCTTGTCTCACAAAAATATCCTTATTTAAAGCTTACAACCAGGGCTCCACAGAGAAGATTGGCATTTTTATACCCCTTTTATCAAGTGCAGGTCTTCTGTTTTCGAATGAAAGCATTCAATTCCATTTTCCTGTCTCTCTCTCAATCTCTTTCACTTTGTTTCTCTTCTTTGTTTTTTTTTTATTCTCTTTAGACAGATCGCAAATAATTTAGTGCCACGATGGAGTGTGACCCTGCGTCCTTTAAGACCTCAAACTTCGTATTCCACGAATTTCCCTGTCGGGCTCCGCAAGCTGTCTTCAACCCCGCGCTCTAAGCGCTGTGTCTTGGTGAATTGTCTTTTGTGTCACTGGACTAGCCTCCGTGTGTGACCTTGTCTGCCGCCGCTCAGACTTTTAATAGCATTCACCAGCACTCACGCAAACACTTTCCCTGCGTCCGTTACGTTAGCATGGAGATGAGCTGGGAAACGCAGCTTGGGGTGTAACGGTTCACAAAATTCTCGGTTTGGTTCGGCTTGGTATGTTAGGTAGGTAACGGTGCGAATTCTTCTCAGCAGAGTAGAAAAAATCTATACAAATTAATAAATATATATGTATTTATATATATATATATATATATATATGTATCTGCCATTTTTTTTTTTACTGAATAACTTTAAAGACGAAGGATCATAAAGTTTGCAAATAGAGTAGTAGGATATACACAAACATTCAGAAGACAGTGCTTCTGAAATGCTTTAAGGAGACAGAGTTGGTGTGTGCGTCCGCTTTGCTCTGGTGATTTGTGCGCTGTTGTCTCAAGTTTCTCTAATGACGTATTTGATCTTCGTCCCACAATGTTTGCACACTGTCATTGTTTTGCCTACAACTCTGGCCCCGCCATTATTATACGGTGAAGCCACAATGTTTCCAATCTGGAGAGTGAAGGGAAGCGGGAGGCAACCATCGCTTTGCCTGGCCTTTTGTAGAGCCCTTCCGATACTGGATTTTTGGATTGGAGGACCATTGAAGAAAGTACTGTTATATTTTGGGAAGGATGTAGTGGTATGATGACTGTATTTGGTACTGTTCGTAGGCATATACAGACCAGATTTGCATTCTGTTTCTACAGCACTGTTTCAAGACTACTCATTTTCACTACTGTATAGTCTATTCTGTTAATACAAAATTATTTCATTTTATTGACTATTCTTATCGTATCAAAGACTTTAATGTTGCATTGCATTTAGTGTACCTATCCTACATATCAGGCTTCATTTATAATTTAACTACTTTAATTAAATAATGTTAAATGCTAAGTTGCAATCAACTGAGTTTTTAAGATTCATTGCATATTGTTTTATGTAAACTGCATTTAGTGATCATATTGTCCTGGAAGAATATGATAGCTAAAAGTAGTTATCCCTGTATTTCAAATGCAAAAACACAGATTTTAGATTATTGCTGCCATTCTTCATTCTCCCTGTAACATCTCACGGGCCTTGGTTAAAGATAACTTCTAGTTCTAAGAAGTTGGTGGGCTACTCTACACACATTTCACCTTTTGGTTGATCACTAAAAAGCATGTACATAATATATAGGAAAGTTATATATTAACTAGTTGATAACGGTACAAACTATGTTTTCAAAGAAGATATACAATTATTTCATTTTTTTTTTCACTGCATGATTAGTTATAAAAGACCATTTGAAACAGTTAGAAATAATATAATGGAACTCACAAATTACATTAGAAAAAGATGAAAACACAATTATGCAACCCAAAAAAAAATCACTAAAGCAATATGGACAATTAAAATCAGAATAAGGACGCAATCTCTTTATTCTATTGCAGTGCTGTGCTGATGTAACCAAAGTAGAATTAAAAACCCTGTTGTGATCCCAAACTAGCAACCACTAGCCGTTAGCATTCAATATGTATGCATGCACTCACGCTATCGGGAAGGAGAACGGGCACCATAAGGTGAGAAAATATGTTTATAAATATGTCAGGCCGATCCACATGCGTTGTTGAAGGGCCACATGGTGCATATTGTTCCAGAACCCTACAGTTATTTCAAAAGTTGTACACACATACGCCTGAATAGACACATTTAACATTCTGGATCCATACCTATGGAGTACGTAAAAAAATACGCCTCGACTGATTTTCAGTTGATTCATCGTAGTCACCATTCCCTTGGATTTGTATGCCAGCTCTTTTCTTCGTGAAATAAATAACGTGTTCAACGGCAGCTATCTGTTTCGTGTAGCACAGATAATTGAATTCCAAAGCCCTTATGCAATGTGATTGCAGTGGAGTAAAAGATGACAGAGAATGTCAGTGGGGTTGTGACAGTTTGTGAGTCTCTCTACAGGTTTACACATCTGGGCCAGAACCAACACAAGGTGGAGGGGAAGGAACCCACACACCTGGCAAACGTCATCAACTTGTGAGTCCTGCGCACACAAACACTACCCATACACATCACACTCACACAAACACTATAACTACCCATACACACCACACTCTCACAAACACTACAACTACCCATACACACCACACGCTCACAAACACTACAACTACCTATACACACCACATGCTCCCAAACACAACCCCCTCAAACACCCTTTTTTCTCTCTAATTTACACCAACACACACACACACACACACACACACACACAAACACCCTTTCACACTTGCTCCTAATCTGGGAAAAGGAAGTTGCTAAACATTCAGACATTGATTTCCTCTTTGATTCACATCTAAAAATAGACCAGAAAGATATCACATCAATATTCCGTTTCAAAGTCTGTCTTGGAAGGAGTATGAGGTGATCTACAGTAATAGTACAGGACTGCTAACTCACTATTTCATTGGGACTTTTTGTGGTAACGTTTTACTTTCACAATGGTTGGTAGTGACTTTTTAAAGTAATGGCTCACAATAATATTTTTAACCATCATGTCATAATGAACTTCCGATACCAATAACTATCTTTCTAAAGGCTGTGGGTCTGACTGAAAACTAGGGGTATGTAAAGGTGTGTGTATATACAGTCTGATGCTCATCTAACTAACTTATGCATAGTATGTTTTGCCCAGAATTCCCAGGAATTCTCTCCCTTAAACCATCAGGAACTCGGACTCTATTCTCATCTTCAAAGCCAAACTCCAAGCTCATCCCTTATATCCCTTATTTAAAGCCTACAACCGTGGCTCCACAGAGAAGATGAGCATTTTTTTTATACCCCTTTATTCCAAGTGTAGGTCTTGTGTTTTCTAATGAAAGCATTCAATTCCAAGGAGTCATTCCACATCAAATTCAGCCCCTTCTGTCTTAAGAGACCCAAGCATTTTACCCGGCTTCCCCCACGAAACATGTCAGCCTCGCAGACATTGCAAATGGTAAGTATGGCTGCCACCAAAGCGTTGACGTGATGCCAGACCGTTGACGCATTGTCACCACATAGCATTGCCATGTAACTGAACTGGCACAGCACTTGCTTTCATAAGCCCTTATGTGTAATGTCGTCGATCAGCTCAGGAAATAGATCCTCGCAACGCCTCTTAGGTCCCCTATTTGTAGGTGCAAATCGATGGCAATTCGATTATGCCTCTTCACACATAGCTGCAGAAAAACATTACAGCATTGCTGTATGTTGATCTGTGGGTGGGGGTAGAATCTTCTAAGATCATTTAGAATTGCGTAGGAATTGTGACATCGACCTGAATCGTGACACCTGTTACTCTGCCTGCAGGCAGGGCAAAGAAAGGAGACTCTATTTGAACTGCTCTATTCTACCTCTGTGTCCTCCAGGAGGTCGGCCTCAACAGTATTCCTACAATTACACCGTCTAAGAGCTCTCTCACAGAAGCTGTCTTTGGCCTTTGGGGTTCTTTTTCAATTTTATTTTCTGTCCCTCCCTTTCATCTCCTCTGTTTCTCTCCCCCCTTTCGCCTGGTGTCCATGTCCGCTGCCCACACCCTGGCTTAATGATGATTTTTCACAGACCACCACCTCCACGTGTCAGGGCAATGTGCAGTATAAACACACACACACTTCCAACCAGTAAACACCTCCAGGGCACCCCCCTCCCTCTCACTTCCTCTATCCCTCTATCCTTCACTCCATACGTCAGTGATATTAGGCAGTGGTTTCTAATCCTTGGGGACCCTGTAGAACAAATGGCCATGATACATGGCTTTATTTACACCCCACTGGCTGGGTCTTGTGTGTGTGTGTGTGTGTGTGTGTGTGTGTGTGTGTGTGTGTGTGTTTGCCCTGGCTTTAGGGGGCTGGACCCACGTGTTGGTTTTCTTTGATTTCCTTGTCTCGTGTTTGTGCACTTGCATGGAGCATAATATCAGACTCCCTAAAACAGTGTGTTACCAGCTGCTCCTTCGCCACGTAAAAGTGTCTGTTGGTAATTCTTGTGTAGTGTAGCAAACAAACGTGTCTTAAACATCTTTTTTTATTTTTGTCAAGATTCAATTGTTAGGAACTCACCAGGCTTGTAGTCGACAACTTTTAACTTCACTTCCACTTGGTACTACATGTTACCACATTTTGAATCACACACACCGTTGAAATTTTCATTGCATTCTATGTCAAGATCAATACCTTTTGTAGGGCCAACGCCCTTTTCAAGCATTACTCTCTAATCAAAATAATCCTGCTTGAAGTCTTGTGAAAGTTGTGCCAGTCAGTCGGTGTCAAAGTCTGTAAACAATGTGTGTCAACTTAAAACGTGCTAAGGTGATACTTCAACATTTTGGGAAATAAGATGTGCCCCTTAGTCAGACGAGATGAATATTGATGTAAATTTTATGTCCGTACATCCAGTGTTGAGTTAGTTATGTGGTCGTCGTAAAAGTAGCCTAGCGAAAGAGTAAGCACGAGGTAACTGCGAGCATGGCTCCCAAATGTGACGAAATACTTATTTAAAAAAGCCACAGTTGTTATTTACATGGTATATCTTCTGTATTTTGCACGTGTCGAAAGGAAAATGTAAAAGCAAGACGTTGTTATTACAAATATTTTCAACATATATATGTCTATGGTACCACTCTATTTCGGATGTTAGTCCCTCAACCTACTAAATACAAAGGTGAAACAAAGGTTCCGCGTTGCAATAGTTCCAACCAGTTTCAACTACAACAACACCTTACGTTTGAATCATTTTGATGCGTGCGAAATGCAGAAGACAGCACAGCTTTGGAATTTTTATAAGGAGTATTTCGTCACTTTTGGGAGCTATGCTAACGGTTACCTCAAGCTTACTCTTTCGCTAGGCTACTTTTACGACGACTACGTAACGAACTCAAGAGTGGACAAACGGACATAAAATGTTTATGAATCATCTGACTAGGGGTAAGTTGGACCATATCTTATTTCCCAAAATGTTGAACCATCCCTTTAAATTATTTGGCTGACAGTAATGTGAAGCACTTCCTGTATAGTAGGGCTATCTGTGCTAGAGCAACGTGTGCCCGGAATATTTACATATAAGAGCGGTGCCGTTCTTTTTGTCCGAAATGTTATCAACAACAGTTTCTATTTCCTCCACTCACTGTGTGTGTGTGTGTGTGTGTGTGTGTGTGTGTGGGGGGGGGGGGGGGGGGGGTTGAAGGGACGGCCAGGTCCCCACAACGCTTCAAACACCCCCAGATGCCCTTTTGACCCATGGCTAGTCATTGTCATAGCAACACTGCCTGTGTGGTGTTGGTGAATAAAAAAGTAGCACAACACTCCACTTCAGGCGTGTAAGCACCCACACAAACACACACAAGCCCGAATGCACACACCCCACTTGTGAGGACCAATGCATGTGGCATGTTTAAAGTAAAGAACTGCTCATATTTATTTTCGGAGAAAACCAGAAGGTTGGAGATGGAAGAGTGGGCTGTTTATCTCTCTCTTTATCCGTTTGGGCTGGGGAAAAGGTTTGGCAGCATCTATGCAACCTGCAGAAGGATAGAATGATAAACAAGAGAATCAGGAAGGGGCCACCTTTTGTGTTTCTATGGATATCCCATCCTCCTGCTGCTTTGGTGTGTGTGTGTGTGTGTGTGTGCGTGTGTGTGTGTGTGCGTGTGTGCGTGCGTGTGTGCGTGCGTGCGTGCGTGCGTGCGTGCGTGCGTGCGTGCGTGCGTGCGTGCGTGCGCGCCCTGCTCTCTCCACCTGGCCTGTAAGTGGTGTGAAATGTGCCACAGGGGTTTGTAGTAGGCCATTGACTAGGGATTGCACGTGTGTGTGTGGGTGTGTGTCTCTCTCTCTCTCTCTCATCCATATAAAGGCATCCAGTCTCTCCCATGGATTTCATCCTATAGATGGGTGACGCGCGCGATGAAAGAGACGAGGGATAAACAGGAGGTTTTCCTCCCCTACAACCACGTGCAGCCTTAACCTGTGTGCCTGTGCGCCGCGGCAGTCTCCACACAGTCCACGTGAGTGCTCTGTCTCGGAACAGTCTGAAGAGAGCCACCGTTTCCCATTCTGTTTAGATAATCGGTTTGCCGTCATGCCTTCAAAGGCCCGCTGCTGACCCCACCAGACAAAGACCCCCGACCCACAAAGAGCCACAGTGCTCCACGTGTGTTTGCGTTGGTCTGGTTAAAAGGGCCCGGGCTCCAGCCCACTCCCGTAAAGTGAACGTGTTTTCTGCCCACCGACCAAGCCGCGTCCTTGGGGCATCGCGCCGTCCCTCTGGTCTTCCCTCCGTCTTGATCTCTCCATCCTTATCCACGCCCCTCTACCCTTGTTGCCGGTCTGCACGGCCAGCACATTGGCTTCCTTTTACGCAAGGGCTATTTTTCCTCATGTGCCAAACAGCACCCTACAATAAAAGTCCCCTCCCCCCCTCCTCCTCCTCCTCCTTTATATCTTTTATTCAAGTTTTCTTTTTTTTTTCTTCTCTTTTCTTTTTTTTTTTTTTTTCCTTCCTCAGCAAGTCTTTGTTTTTGTCCACGGCGGCACGTGAGCTGAGACAGACCCAAGTGGGCCGAGGACGGAGAGAACGGACAGAAAGGCAGTCTTCTCAGAAATGTGCCGGCCGGGCGGACGATGATGCAAGCAGGCAGTGGCAGTGCACTCGAGTACGCTGGCTTTCTCACAGGCAGCAGAGGAAAGGTCACGCAGCGGCCAGAAGCACAAAACAGCGAGTGTGTTTTTGAGTGCATTAGCATGGGCTCAGCACTGTTTGGATTCGGTGGGGTTTCCATCCATCCCAAAAACACGTCACCGAGTTAGTGTTTTATTGGGGGATATCTGTTGTTCATTTGGTCTCTCCCTTTTCTCTCCAAACACACACGCGCACACACACACAACAATAGTCAACACAAACCTACCCTCATTCATTATCAGCGACCATCTCACACCTCCACCTCTGTAGAGTCTGCCCAACAGTAAGCCGAAGCCTTTCTCAAATTTCACTTGCATCGCCATAGGAACAGGTAGAGAGAGAGGGTGGGTGGGTGGGTGGGTGGGTGGGGGGGGTGGGGGGGGGGGGGTGGGGGGGGGGTGGAGGGGTTGGTAGAAAACGAGGTGACAACAAAGAGATACTAGGATATAATTAACGATTATGAAAGTAGATGGAGTTTGGTATTTTTTTGCAGGTACAAATACTAGACCTAACTGCCGCGAGTGTTTGTTTGCATTCACATATTTCTAATCAGATGTCAATGATACTACAGTCTTTTTAACAGAAAAAGAAAGAGAGAAGAACTGGCAGAGAATGGATAAAGTAGCCAAAATGGCTTCCCTCAAATGCTCTTAAGCTTAAGGTATATTCTCTATTCTAAGAAAAGGTGGCTTGGTTTTCGGACGCGTTCGTCTCAAGGAAAATACAACGGCTGCATTATGTTGTAACCTTTCAGTTCTATAGTAAAGGCACACGCTTTCTAAGGATTGATACCCTTACCATTGCGTGTTTTTTTGAGTAATTCTGCCAAAATGCGTGCAGTTAAGATGAACTGAAATCAAACATCTTCTTCTAATAAACCGCTATTTTGTCTCCTGGGCGGCCACCAAATGAGGACATGCATGAGGCAGCCCTGCATTGTCACTACCAAACCCCTGACCAGGCTCAGCTGGTGGCTGACTAACTGGCTGGAATACGACTGGCTGACTAACTGGCTGGAATACAACTGGCTGACTAACTGGTTGGAATACGACTGGCTGACTAACTGGTTGGAATACGACTGGCTGACTAACTGGCTGGAATACGACTGGCTGACTAACTGGTTGGAATACGACTGGCTGACTAACTGGTTGGAATACGACTGGCTGACTAACTGGCTGGAATACGACTGGCTGACTAACTGGCTGGAATACGACTGGCTGACTAACTGGTTGGAATACGACTGGCTGACTAACTGGTTGGAATACGACTGGCTGACTAACTGGTTGGAATACGACTGGCTGACTAACTGGTTGGAATACGACTGGCTGACTAACTGGTTGGAATACGACTGGCTGACAAACTGGCTGGCCTGAAAAACCCAGAGACGATAATGTGCTGGAGAGCTGAGCCCAGTGTCCATGTGAAGCAGAAATAAGTCTGAGTCTGTTCTTAGGGGTAGCCTTCATCTTCCCTGATTGTCCGTCTCTCCTTTCCATCACCACTTAATTTCTTTCAGCCGTTTACCTTTTGAGTTTAGCGGGTATTCTTTAATAAAAAAAAAAAAAGAACTAAAACATTTTAAGATCTTTTTTTGGAGGCATTTATGCTTTGACAGGAGAGTAGGCAGACAGGAAAGTTATGTGTGTGTGTGTGTGTGTGTGAGTGTGTGAGAGAGAGAGAGAGAGAGAGAGAGAGAGAGAGAGAGAGAGAGAGAGAGAGAGAGAGAGAGAGAGAGAGAGAGAGAGAGAGAGAGAGAGAGAGAGAGAGAGAGAGAGAGAGAGAGAGAGAGAGAGAGAGAGAGAGAGAGAGAGAGAGAGAGAGAGAGAGAGAGAGAGAGAGAGAGAGAGAGAGAGAGAGAGAGAGAGAGAGAGAGAGAGAGAGAGAGGCCAACATTTGATCACATGGAGATAAAACACGTGTGACAAAGGCCAGGCTCTCCAATTCCTGATCGCACTGCATATGCTTTTTTTTTTTTGCACGCATTAGAAAATATAAGATTTCATAATAAAAAATATATATGATCAGGATGTGTTAATTCTTGAATTCTTCAAAGCAGTAAAAGGGGAATGTTCAGATCCTTAAGTAAAAATCAACAAGTGTTTATTATTGATCTTGCAGCAAAGGACCTGGGCCGGAATCGAACCCAGGTCGCTGCATCAAGCCAAGGACCAGCCTTTGTGGTGCGCCTTTCTTTCATTAAAGACTTTGCACAGCCTTTGGTTTCAATCTCTGCTATCACTTGTGCCGTAGGGGGTGCCTTGTGACAGGCTTGATTTTAAACCCTGTACTACCACGATCCTGGATCACTTCATGTGACTCACACCTGACCCTTACACACCTACCCAATGATTGTCGAGGCAGGAGGTTGTAGCGTCTCACACTTCTCCTCCTCCTCCTCCCCCCCCCCCCCCCCCCCCCCCCCCCTCCTTTTTCCACAGGGAGCCCGTGTCCTGCCTCGAGGAGGACAGCATTTACGAGGTGACACCCCCAGTGGTGGATAAGACCAGCAGGGAGGTGTTTGAAGGTCACGTGACCACAGGCCTGGGCCAGGTGAAGGCGCTGTGTCGCGAGGACGTGCTCATGTACCGGGAGTACATCAGGAACAGGTACATGTGAGACGGACCAGGAGCCACAACAGACAGGTACATGTGAGACGGACCAGGAGCCACAACAGACCACAGCGCCTTTCCAACAGTCAGCCAACTCCTGGCAACGTGTTGCCCACACGGTGCTTGGAGGTGTCCTTATCTAAGCTTGGTTTGAACTGACCATGAAAAGAGCTAGCTCACTCTGTGGATGTCATGTCTGTGTCAAGGTCTGCTTCTATAGCTTTGTTGAGAAACACTGTTGGTTTTCATTGTGGCGTATTAGTTGCCCCTGGACCTTATCCTTGCTCTACTTAAGTTGACCGGAAGTAGAAGTAAAAGGTGAAGACAAAGAAGACACACCAAGACAAAGATGAGAAGAAGAATTGACGCTTCATTTCGATCCATGGTGAAGAAAAGACATTGCCTTTTTCAGGGTTTTTTCATTTCAGCTGAGAGACATTTTTATTTCCGTTCATTTAGGTGTCTTGATAGGACAACCTAGCAAATGTATTCATTTGTTTTAGGTTTTTATTGCAAGTCTTCCTTTCTTTTAAACCGTTATGTTATTTTAAACTTGGATTTTAGTTAGATATCCACTTTATGTTAATTTATCATTTCTGATCATTGAATGCTAATTTGAATGCTAAACCCAACTTTGTGATGAAGGACACATTTCACAATAAAACATATTAATCTATTAATTTGACTGCAGTTGCATCAGTCATACCCCAGTTTATGCAAACAGAATGTCAGTATTCATGAATTGGTAGCTGTCTAATACAAATCATAGGTTTCATCAAAAGGTTTATGGCACAATATTGATTATCAGTGTATTTCTACTACCAAAAAGACTCAACACTGGCTCGGTTGTGAATGTTCTGAATTACACGTTTGAATTAATCAACATTTTCTTAAAATAAACAGCTGTTTTTGAGTTAAATAGAATCACAAACTTTGTCTTCTCTTAAACATCTATCATGCATTTGTTGTTCTATCTGAGAAATGATAGTGAATAATCATTTAAATAAACATCTGCTTTTTATTAAATGTATTACATTTTGTAATGGTCCTTTCTAGGGCATAATTTCTATAATTAGACAGTTAGTTGTATACCACTCCGTTTCACTATTGACTCTTTACCAATAATATATGTCTACTTCATCTGAGAATGATCTAATCTATTACTTAATCTATATTTTTTTTAACTTAATTTTGGTATTCTACACATCTAATTATCTTATCCTGTCTTTTCTCTTCTCGTTTAACACTTTTTATCTCCCAGTCTGTCTAAGTCCACTCTACTTATTTCATCACAAATGCCATGCCAAGGCTTTCTTTTTTTCTGGCGTGCTTGTGTGAAACATTTCAGAAGCCCAGAAAGTAGGAGGGAGCCAACACGGACCAACTAAAATATGAACTCGAAAACGAAACTATGCCCAAGAAATAAGGGTGCTGAACTCCGGTGGCAGAGACTAGGGCCAGCCCCTGACCAAAAAAAAAATGTGTCACCTCTAAGAACTGTTACTGCCTCTCTGTTGTACACATGCTTGGTGCCATCAGGACCTCCGCAGGAAAAATTCAACCAACCTTTTCTCTTTCATTGACCCCAAACCTAACATTTCAGTTCAACATTTTGGGCCTCGTATCCCCAACCGCTAAACCCTGTCCTTTTTTTGACCCACGTTTTTTTTCTTTCTCCACCTCTAATTTGCTAATCACCGTTCTCGGGCTGATTGGAGGAACAGGCTGTTCTGCTCAGGTACATAAAATGTGGGTGGACATTTATAGATTCAGGGTGAATCATGTGTGTGTGGGTGAAGGGGTGGGGTCGGGCGGGGAGGGGGGGGGGGGGTTGGTAGAGGGGGAACATGCATTTGTTATGGGAAGCGTCAGCAAAGAGGAGCATGACTTTATACAGACCCCTGTTTTCCTGCATGTTTGTGTTCCAACTAGCAGGTATCATATTGCTCTTCTGATTTGTTTTGATGACATTGCATGTATTTGATCTGTTGTTGTTTTGTTTTACCGGGGTCACTCATGGGCCTCACAAAAATAAAATAACAAAACAAAACATTGGCACAAGAGCTGAACAGAAAGGTGATCACTTCGAAGGTTGATCACTTCATGTTGCAAATGATGCAATCGGAGCTGCTCAAGGCTCCCTCTTTGGATTCCAGCTTGGGAGAGTTTTCAGGAGAGAGGATTTGATGGGCAAGTCCAAATAATAATAACACAGGCAATTACAAGGAATTGGAATAGACGTGTTGTTGGACATCTAGTAGAAGTGAAGTCTATCTGCAGAGTACAGTGGCACGTTATCTAATCTTATATGACCACAGCTTATAAGAAACGTAATGATGGACATTATAAATGATATCAATCCGACAACAGAGTGTTCTATAGGGCAATTATAGGATTGATTCTTCTTAGACATGCCTTTTCTCTTCCTCCGCCTGACTCCCTCTGTCTATGTTTTTATAGCCAGAGACAGGCAAGCAACCGTGGTTGCCAAGTAACCAACCTTGGTTTCAATATATTGCGGTGACAGTAACTCTTAAGAATAAGCATCCACAGATTCCTCTTATTCCCCCTCCCCTTTCTCTCTTAAGTCACACATGCAAAACATTGTCTTTTATCTTTATAATGAGAAGCAAATTGAGAGATTTGTAAAGCGCTTTGGGCACTGTGACTAGTGAGAAGTCGATAAAGCGCTATATAAGTGCAGTCCATTTACCAAAAAATCGCATCTGTGGTTGTCTGCTCAATACAGCAGTGTTACACATGTAATATACAATATTTTAAAACAAAACAAATATTTTAATAGATAGAATGCACTTTAGGCACTTCAAGCCTCATCTAGACATTTATACTGGTTCTGGGCTAAACTGAAATAAAGAGAATATGGACGTTTTTTCACATCTGTGTTATAAATTAATAACAGGCAAATAGGTCTTCCCGACACTGAGGACAAACCAACATAAAACGGCTTCATAGAGGGCATTTATAATACTGTACTTTTGTATGGCATGCCAGTAAATAAATAGGGACCATTGTGAGAAGCGTCACAAGGTTTTTAAATAAAAATGTCATGTTGTGTGCATGTACTGTAGGCCTACACCACATCAACGTAATCAAGGATCGTAAAAGTGGACGCTCAGACTATGTATTTTCTACTGTCGAAGCATAGATCTTTTTTCTTTAGACGCTCAGTTTGAATTTCAGATCGTTGGTTGTGCTTATTACCATGTGTATTAAACCATAGCTTTTAAGAAATCCAGAATCCAGGAATTTATATACAGAAACATTTTCTTTTGCATAAATGTATCAAGATTCCCAGTACATGCATCTGGACTGTTTAATTGGACACTAGAATAATTCAAAATCAAATAAAGATGCAACAGACAATTCGACAGGACTTTGAAGTTGTTGAAGTTGAAGTTTGAGCAAATCTTTTTAATCTTTTACCTCAATGTCATTTAAAACATTGGTGCATTACACACACGTTGAAAAGGAGAGGAACCAAGATTGAGCCACGTGAAAGCCCTCTCTTGTACTCGAGGTAATCAGAACCTATCCCATCAGCAGCAACAGCTAAGGTCTTGTCACAAAAATAGGCTGATTACAGATTTACGTGATTGGAAATTAGAGAGTTGACAGCAATCACGTGAAAGACTGGCTGATTACGTACTTTTATCAGTGCAGAAAGGATGGTCTCAGACAGAGAGATGCCTAGGGAAGATTGTAGGTAGGAGCTTGATCGAATAACAGACAGCGGAATTCAAACTACTCTAAACAGATGTCTTGGAAAATCACATCGATAACCCCAAATATAAGTGATGTTTAAAGTTGTTAAAAGATTACCGTAACAAGGCACTTTTTGACCAATTTTTGGACCACGTAATACTCCAGTGTTTCTCATGTGAATTTGTAAGTGCATTTACACGTCATGTGTAACTAATTAGACACAACTGTTGATCTGGTTAAATTCTTAGGGTAGTATCAATGAAATCAGTGAAGCACCAGATGGATTGATGGAGGGAAGGCTGTGAGGGAGGAATAGTGTTGCGCAAGTAAAGAGTGAGGGGAGCCTAAAGGATGGAAATGTACGCAAGGACAGCTGGTCCTTTCCTGCACAATTGTACAACTGTCACAGCTTGTTTGTGCTGTCAGACAATGGAGGACATCGCCTGACAAGCTATTGAATAATGGTGCGTGCGTGTGTGTGTGTGTGTGCATGTGCGTGTCTATGTGGATGTGGAGTGTGGCATTCACTGGTGAAACAAGCAGGCAGAACAAATCAATTTAGATCTGTCCATACAGACATGAAGACATGGCGGCCTCCCCCTCCCACACACACACACACACACACACACACACACACACGTGGCGTTTCTCTCTGGGAGGTAATAGACTGCACTCTGTTAGATCACAGACTCATCATGCATACTGCCTCCCTAACTGTCCTCAGGTCATTTGGTTAGCTTAGTGTCAAGCAGCAGAGGGCTCCTTTTACTGTTCCTCTTCTCACTCACACAGGCACAGTTTTCACCCGTCACAACAAATAACTCACGCTGCGTTTTTCTTCCCTTCCTTCCCAGAACCTGAGACCTGCTCTACTGCTCACCATCTGAAGGATCTCTTTGAGAGTTTGCAGAAGCAAATCTGCCCACAGGATCTAGGATCCCATGGTGTGGTAGATCAATCCAGGTCTTATTGATTTTAGGGTTACCTCATATCCTCTCGCATAACACAAGATCAATAATAAACACTTGTTGATTTTTACTTAAGGATCTGATCATTCCCCTTTTACCGCTTTGAAGAATTCAAGAGTTAACACATCCTGATCATATAGATTTTTTATTATTAAATCTTATATTTTCTACTGCGTGCAAAAAAAAGCATATGCAGTGCGATCAGGAATTGGAGAGCCTGGCCTTTGTCACACGTGTTTTATCTCCATGTGATCAAATGTTGGCCTCTCTCTCTCTCTCTCTCTCTCTCTCTCTCTCTCTCTCTCTCTCTCTCTCTCTCTCTCTCTCTCTCTCTCTCTCTCTCTCTCTCTCTCTCAGTGTGGATTCTGACGTCACATGGGTTTAATAGTGATCTATGTGCCTCCCGCCTTCATCCGTCCTTATCATACAGCTGATGCGCTCGCGTCCCCTTCAATGTATTGGGGAAGATAGCTTGCAGTCAAAGTTTTTAATTTATAATAAGGTCTAGCCTATGGAGTCTAATCGGATTATGTAGGTGAGAAAAGTTAGTTAAATTGTTTTAACATCCGGGTAGGCTATGCTTAATAGATCGACTAAAACACACTGCATGTGAATGAATCTTGTTTTCTTCTCTGCCATCAGAAAAGGGAAAATCGGTGTGCAGCTATGAACAAGACACTGGTAGTGAACGATTCGTCCGCGTTCGCAGGGGCTGGAGCAGCTTTTTCTCTGATGGAGGCTGACTTTCCCGGACGCAACGGCAGCCTGGAGCTGTCCACGGCACCGCTGGATTTCCCTATCAATCCCTGGGATATCATGCTCTGTATTTCTGGCACAGTCATAGCCTGTGAAAATGCCATAGTGGTGGCAATCATCTTTTACACACCTACCTTGCGGACCCCGATGTTTGTCCTGATAGGAAGTCTGGCCACAGCAGATCTGCTGGCCGGCATGGGATTAATACTAAACTTTGTGTTCCAGTATGTCATTTCCTCTGAGACTATCAGCCTTATCACTGTTGGGTTCTTGGTGGCGTCTTTTACAGCGTCCATAAGTAGCCTCCTGGCTATAACGGTGGACAGATATTTTTCCCTCTACAACGCACTGACATATTTCTCGGAGAAGACGCTCCAATATGTTCACCTCATGTTGGTGGGCACGTGGGGGGTGTCACTGTGCCTTGGGCTTCTACCTGTGCTGGGCTGGAACTGTCTCGATGACCCATCGTCTTGCAGCATCGTCCGCCCGCTGACCCGCAGCAATGTGACGCTCCTGGCTACTTCTTTCTTTATCATTTTCGTGCTCATGCTTGCATTGTATGTCCAAATCTGTAAGATTGTGTGCCGCCACGCGCACCAGATTGCGCTCCAGCAACACTTTTTTACCACCTCGCACTATGTGGCGACCAAGAAGGGAGTCTCTACCCTCGCCATTATCTTGGGCACGTTTGGGGCCAGCTGGTTGCCCTTCGCTATATACTGCTTGGTAGGCGAACGCGAGTACCCTTCGGTGTATACGTACGCTACCCTGCTTCCGGCTACCTACAACTCTATGATTAATCCCATCATTTACGCCTATCGGAACTCAGAGATTCAGCGCTCGCTCTACATGGTCTTCTGCGGCTGCTTCCATTCCAATGGAGCCTACCGCTCCAGGTCACCTAGTGAGGTCTAAAACGTTGCATGGGACAGTGTGGGTACGTGTATAGCGATGTGTGTTTGTGTGCGTGCGCAGATGCTCACCATTGACTAAGCTTTCAGTTGACCGTGATTGCTTTAAAATCCGAGGAAACGTGAAATGTTTATCAGACGCATATCTGCACTTTATCACGACTCAAGACATTTGAGTCCTTTTGAAATGCTGTGAACAAGAATTTCGAGATGAAATTAAACATGTTCATGCCCTGAGAATTAATAGGCTACTTGTTTGATAAAAAATTAAACTTGCACTTTATTCAATGTATAACATGCCAAAGCAGTATTGCATAGGCCTCTTATGTGTTTAAAAAGTGACTTTGTATTTATCTGTCATGTTGTTAATTTTTCTATTTAGTAAATTGTCTATGATTGTATATTTTATACCAGATAATGTGATTAAAACAACGGAGAAGCAAATCTACCAGTCTCAAACGTGTCAATTATTACACCTTGTTCTTTACTTTCTGACTTCTCAGTACCTCTCATCCGGTCCCTTCACTGTCCTCAACCCCTATCCCAGGAACAGTTGTTCTGTTTGAAGAAGCAAATGACACATTCACGCGGCAGAGAATGGTTTCAATTTACACCATCGGATGGTTTTAAAGTGTTGCTCAGAGTGGTGCAAGCGTAAAGGAGTGTTTATTTGTTGTATACGTGTGTGTGTTGATGGAAAAGACGTGAAACATGCAAGAAATGAAGCACCAAAGCACTTACATCTCTTTCATTAAATGCAGGATTGTTTGATGTAGGCTATACGCGCGTGGATCACGGTGGGCGTGGGTGATGTAAGTGTCTGTTGACTCCCCCCCCCCCCCCCCCCCCTCCCCCTCTTCTGCATGTGTGCCATTGCGTTATATTAGTTAAACCATATTGCTGTACGCCGACTCCAGGGTCACACGGAAAGTATATAGGCTATTTTATTTTTGGGTCTGTTAAGACATGGAGTGATTCGATCCCTTGACGACGGAGGGCCGATGCGGGAAACAAGACGCATGCAGGGTTCCCAACATAATGTTGCTTTCATTTGCAATTTTCTTAAATCGTTATATTTTTTAGTTAAAATACTGTATCAAATATGCATTTTAATAGGCCTACCACCAATGTGATAGAACTTAACAAATTGGCCATACATGGCTACCAGACAATTAAGAAAAGAAAGGATGACGAAATATTGAACGCCTCACGGGCTAGTGGGTAATTGGTTGAAAGGTCGAAACAGGCTGATAATGGGAGTTTTCAGCGTGGTTAGAGCTAGAGAGCAGAGTCGGCGATGTTTGCTCACACAGTGAATCTCTGCCATGAACAGATGTCGCTTTCAAAGTCATTTAGTGTCGTCATTTATGAAAGTATACCTGCGCTATTACTAGGCCGCCACTTGTTTGCTGGGGTACATGGCAACATCTCTGACTCCTGGATTTAGCCTATAGGCTGAATTATTATAGGCTACCTCAAGCGTCGTCTATGCCTTAATGCTAGAGTGTGGTGTAATGAGTAAGCGATCCCAAACGTGTTGACACATCTAATATAGGTAGGCTAAATGTAAGAATCTGAGTGAGGGGGCCTTGTTTAAACTGTTCCTTAATTGTCTATTTCCTTCGGACTTCCGCCACCTTCGGTTTGAATATTTTATTCAGTGACATCTCGCTCGGATGAATTTTAGTAGAGCGATTGCACTGCCAGGTGTTTTGGATGCTCATTAGATAAGATACACAGCACAGCAGTGATTCAGTGAGTTAGTCTGGCGCTGTCCATGGTCCTGACGCATTCGTGCGTCAGTCACAATGCAGAAAGGTCATCTTCACCTCGCCCGCTAGGCAACTCATTAAGCATTTTAGTACACCGGTTTGAGGTCAATCTACTGCCTAGTATATAGAATACTAATATCAAATGGTATAATGAAATAAAATATGGATATAGACCTGTAGCTCCTTATTTAGCCTAGTAGTTCAAATGTCCATCCAGGCCGACTCAAGCGCAGCTTTTGTAATGATCTACGATAATCTAATAAGTTTAATTGGACACATAATTAAGCACTACTGACTAAGCACGGCAGTGGTAGTTAGCTTTATTAGCGGTTTTGTGTTCTTGACGCCACAATCACACACTATTTTATTTCATTTCAATGAGACATCAGGTACGCCTACTCAAAAACAATCAGAGAGGTTATAAAATCATTCAATCAACTTAGATTTGCTACAGGGTTAACACACATTTACAATACATATCCTTAGTCTATTTAAGAACCCAATTATGCTTCATGGTTTAATTTCCGTGGAGACCAAAGCATTTACAACAACCAAGTCCCACCCATATACACAGATACTATTAGAATGGACAGAAAACACAGATCATTTACGACTCTCACACACTCAGCATGTCACAGAGCATTTCCTAACAGGGGTAGATGCACTATGTCCCTGCTTACACTGTCCCACATATAGACTGGTTTAGTCTGCCCTCCTCCTGCCTACCAAGAGCCTGGGGGCTCCACACAGTAGAGGAGAGCGGGATGAGTTGAGACAGTTTTGAGGCATCTTTAAAGTGATTGAATGACAGGAATGTCTTTAACTAAAATACGTACATATGTTTCAGGATGCGGTGCATCCCTGGGAATAATCACTTTGGATTTCATAATATGACTTTCCAAAAAAAAGTGGTCTCTTGCCACCGAAGAGCCATATTTCCCCCAAAAAATATATATACATATTTTACAGAATGTCTTCTGTTTGAAGAAGCGTAGCATGATGATTTTTGGTTTAAAATTCAAAATGTCATAACATTTCGGTGATAAAACATAAGGACGCGATGTAGAATTACTGTAAAGTTTTACTTAAATAATAATCATAAGTGGTTGCGAGTGAAGTCACTGACTCAACTTCCCCCGAAGGCAAGCATACAAGCCCCTTTAACATATCAAAATCCCTTTGGCAAAAAATAGTTTTTTGAACTTAAATGTGCTTATTCCATGGGCCTCTATTCATCACAGGGTGAGTAAAATGGATCACTCTTAAAAAAATGTGTGGTCACATGACTAATTTTGTCTATGGTTGTCAAGAAATAAGAGGTGGCTCAACTTCCCCACAGGTTCAAATCACCCCGCTCTCCCCTACCCCAAGCTGATATTGGAAGGAGCCAGAACACTAAGGCATGGAGCTAAAACACACTCACATAAACACACAGCGGGTCTGTTTGCACAGACACAGTGCAGCGATTGAGGACAGAATGACTATCATTTTTATGACAGGAAAAGGTTTATAGATGAATGTTGCTTTGACAGCAGAGAACGTAACCTGATGATGTGTGTGATTGTGTACATGTTGTGTGCACTTGACCTGTTTCTTCAAAATGTTAACAAATATTTTCTTATATAGCCATTTTAAAACAATGTTTTAGATGAAAGAAAACTCTAAAAACCTCTTTATTGGAGAAAAAGAATAGAGATGGGTTATTTTGGCAACCCAATGCTGGTTAACTGGGGGGGGGGGGGGGGGGTTAAACATTATGACCATAAGGCAGAGGTTGACAGTAATAACGCAACATTTATGATTTGAATTCATGAACTGTCTTTTTATCACAAATAAAATGATAGAACAAGGCCTTTACATCCCCAAACCGTTTTTATTTGAATCATGTAGACACTAAATTGTAACTACAAAAGTGAAAAAAGAAAAAAGCGTAAAAAGTGTTAGGTCATGAATCTATTGTGTTGTTTTAGCCAAGCTGCTTTGTCCAATAACACTCCCACCATCAATTCATGTACACTTTTTAGAGGGAATTTAGAAGAGAGGGTCTGAAATTGCCTAGTTGTTACTGATTGCTCAGCATTTTAGAATTCTCTACTGGACAACGTGGTGTTATCCACTTCATGTCTTTCACTATGAATACATTTGGACTAGATCCTGATGGCTTCGAAGGGTTAAAAAAAAACACAATGCCTGGGAAAATTGGTTGAGTCTTATATCTCTAGGCAGAACATTTCACCTTCTGTAGTGCTCCTGATAGCAAGCCCTCATTTTTAAACCAGCCTTTTAGAACGTTGAGCAGTGATTTGTCAGAGGACCCCATGCTTCACTTCTGCACAGAAAATGTAACATGTTCTGCCATGTAAGCTGGGGCTAACACCTCTGCCACCACCTCCTCCAGAGCACTACAAAGGACGTTTGACACTGTCGTGCACACTGAAGGTTTTGGTACATGTTAAGGGTCATAGTCTAATTGGCCTCTGTTGAGGGTAAAGTAGGACCCATTGATATTATCCATGCAATTTGCTTTTTTTTTCCACACACACTTTTATTATAATTCAGAAAACGCCTTTTACATTGTAAATTGGAACAAACTTAAAATAAGGCATATTGCTTAACTTCTTTGCCCAAAGTAATTGTGGGTATGTTTAAATGTGCCATATAAAATAACAGGCTATGATAACTGTCTTTTTTCTGGCTTATTACAGTGGAACATGTGGTACAGTGGTATTCTTGTAAAGTCTAAAAGCTGAGGAGTGTTCAAACCCAGGCCTTCCCAGAGGGGAAACCCAAACACCCACTATCAAACGAACACAGGATTGTTGATCCTAATGATTCATATGATATTATGGGCTCTCAGTAACCCCCTTGATCTTGCTCTACTTTCCCTCTCATCCCTCTCTTCCCACTCTCTGTAGCTGACACAATAGGCTAGCTTACATAGGGTCAACTTGAATGTGTTTGAGAGAGATTGAGCTGTCCTGAGTGGTTATGGGGAGGACAGAGTTGAAGAGACTAGGGAGTGGGAGTACAGTATTGTTCAGCCTGTCCTCTTATGCAATGTTTTGCATATCCAATAAGGCCGTATTCCTGGTTCGAACTGCACAATAGTGAGAGACTAAATAAAGTGAGTGACTGGAAAAAATGAAGGTCGGACGGAAGTGGCAACCGCTCAAATCAAGATCAAAACAAGTAAAAGGAAAACCTTCAATGGGGACAAATAAAACTAGATCCATGGTCTTCTGAACGTGTCTGACAACAATCATCAAAAAGAAAAACAACCACTTTGCTTACACCAGACATTAGAATGCTTTAGATTCTCAACCCAATTCTTGATAAAGTTGGGGAAAAGTGGCTCCAAAGGACTTGTAAGGATTAGACTGTTAATGCTGGTCAAATTAATCAATTCTCTCAACTTTCCAGCGTAGAAATATCTGTTGGCAGGTGTGATTTAGACAAGGCCTATGAGGCCCCCGCTTTACGCTTTGGTCAGGCCTACAACTAGAGGGAGAAATTTTAGGCCTACTCAGCTCCTGCTGTGTCAGGGCTGGTCCATTTGAGGGCACGACGCATGCTGTGGTAAATCAGTGCAACTGGACCACCAGAAACATTCACTAATAAACCCTCATTTGCACTCAAATCTGCAAATTATTAGGTTTTTATCTGTGAGTTGAGCAATACTTCTAAAATCTAGAATTCAAAAATGTGGTAAGAAATAGATGTGGTTTGTGGCCCTGGATTATTTTGTTGAGGCAGCAAATATAATACAAAGCCTATGTCTTAGCTCTTCCAGTCTAACTTTCCTCGGTCACAATGCTCACTAGCTTGGCTCGTGGACAGGAGTGATCCATCCCATCGCGAATCTGCTCATACCAGTTTGGTGCAGTACAAAATACAATCATGACCAGATACATTTTGTGGCTTAAGCAGCAAGGCGAATCTTTGCCTTTTTTGTAGGCTGATGTGCGGTTCATGTTATGATTTACTATTCAATGTCAATAATTTCCAGTTTACGGCTATTCAGCAAATTTTATTATTTGTAATATGGTGCATGTGCTCTGAGTAAGACTGATAATTCTATGTATTTTTTTCGTTATTCGTAATACTTGGCACAAAACCATTCATGCACAATAGGACTCATACATCTGCGAGCCAAGATTTTGTGTAAACATGTTCTGAAAATGGACTGGTTCTGGTGAATATGTGAGTTTCGAAACCCTTTCGAAACAATGTACAATTATTTTGGCACAGTCAAGTGTCACAATTTCCATGGGCAACTCTAGCATCCTGATACACACGAGCATGTAGGTTGATTTACAGTGAAATAAACATCAGTGTCTGCAATGTTCTATCATCAGGTTCAAAGCAAAAATGCCAATATTCTGGATTTACATACTGTTTTTTTCCTTACGTCGAAAGGCTTTTGACACAATCATTTCAATGCCGTTTCATATCTACCTATGGCTTATTTAAACCAAGCAAAATATTATCATAGTACATGACCATGTCAAGTTTGGTATTTATAAAGGCTTACGGTTTTTGGGCACAATGTTGGTGAACATTTTTTTCTGTTGCCGGGCTCATACATGATCTAATAGGCATAATTACTCATCAACAAATTAGTGCATCTTCTGTATGTCAACACAAAATTACATAATTCACATAAACTGTTCACATTTAGGATCTGTGCTTTCAGATGGTAAATTGGTCCCATTGACCGTTGGGAAAGGTGAAACGCCAAGGTTAGGCAGTCACCTAAGTCTATCTGTTCTATTATCTATTCTCTACATCCTTGACCTTAAACAGAGAAGGAAAAACACCCAAATTACGCTGCGTAAAGAACGACATCGTGTATTAAGATCTGATGAGGTTTAGGACCGGCAAAGCGAACATAAGAAAGTGGAATGAAATTCAACATGGCTGATCGAGCAGTCTTTGGTGCTGTCGGACACGGTATTCGTCGCCAATGAGATTAGGCAAGGTCTTCATCGTACACGAAGGCATAGTAGATCACAGCGCTGAGGGCGAGGAAGGCTACAGACAGCAACATGTTCCTTCTGTTCTCTCCTCTCAGAGCCTCCAGCTCTTTATCTAAGGAATAAGACCGTTAGTTGTACGTTTGAAAGAGCAAGTGATACATTTGACTACATTGTAGGATCTGAATGTTTTAAAGCTCTGAATGCTTTAAACCTCTGGTGTTTCAAAACCAACTGCGCTGCACAATTGATCAATTTATGCATTGCAGTTATGATCAATGAACTACAGCCTCTTACCTAACTTTTGTACCCTCTCATTCATGATGGTCATTTCATCTTCCAAAGCCTGGCTACATAAAAGAAATTGATCAGTTTTTAAGAAAAAACTGCCATCATCACAACCATCCACTTAATCATCATATCTGCTTGATCACATCAACGTTACCTGTCTTGGTCGGAGAGCTCGACGCGCCTTTTTCTGAACTCGGCCTTCTTGAGATTACCCTGACAGCGTGACCGTTTCTCGTCAACACGATCGATCTGAAAGTTTAAGACGACAATTTGGAGCTAACCTTAGCAAACAGCTGCACACTGAGGTGACATTACACTCAAGGAACTCATTGGGGAACTCATTGGCCATTGGTGACAGTGATGTAGCAACGTGGCTATTTAGGAGTGGAGAACAAATAAGAGTTACGGTAAGTATTACCTTCAGTTAGGGGTGGGCAATATATCGAATATACTCGATGTATCGCCGCTTGTTCAACTTGGGATGTAGTAAATTACCATATCTCTCATAATTTAAGTTATTGGCTCACACTCAGACACAACATTTTAAAATCACACTTAACAGCTGTTAAAGGCCTATGTGTGCAATCGCACAGTTTGAATAAATACTGTTTTGTTAAATTTAACATTGTTGTGATTTTTCCCCTTTTTGCATGCAAGTTCAAAATGGAAACCACTTATGAACATAAACAGTGTTTTAATGCGGGCATAAATTGCAGGGACTACTAGAATCATCATACTGGTGTGATTGTATTTATCAAATCGAGCATTTAGTAAGTGCTTTAGAGGAGATTTTAAAATATCGAGATATATATTGTGTATAGCAATATGGCGCCAAAATATCGCGATTTTATTTAGAGGCCATATCACCCAGCCCTACCTTTCACTTAACAAATGTCTGAAATTTAGAACGTGCCTCTGTGTTAAGGCCCTGTAAAGCTACTTAGCAAAAACGAGAATCAGTACGTAAGAACCGGGTGGAATGTCCCAAAAAGCAATGATATCTTATATCCCCAAAAGTTGAACTATGCCTTTAAAGCAGCGCTGAAGGCTGGGTACCCGGTGAGATGATTAATACGACTTTTAAGGGCCGTGTCCCAAACACGTTTTTCAACTTCCGGCGACTCTAAACCCATTCTTTACTAGTGTAAAGGCCCGCCTGGCGTGAGCCATTTTAAAAGTGGCGCGCCTCGCTTAATTTTTTTGCGGAGTGCACCTTACGGAGCTTATTGACGGAGCTCAAGTAGAAAATAGTTGACATTTTGTCAAAGTGCGGCGCACGTCAATGTCACATTTAGTCAGCCACTCAATCAACTTCGATTAAAGCCGGGACTAAAAATGCACAAACACCACCACAAAAGCTAATTTAGCGATCTAACGTTAGATAATTAGCCTGCAGTAGACGTGGTAGGACCTACATCATGTGAATATATAAATAAAAAAGCGCAGCGCTTTGCATTTAGGCCCGTGGACACGACCCCTTACTACAGGCCACTGCATCGGCTACTCCTCTTGCAGCCCCGTGGTCGTGCACCAGAGCGCTTGGCAACGTCTCTAGAATGAATCACTGATGCTGTTTGAGACAACAACAAAAAAAAGCCAAGAAAGCTACAGTTAGTAAATACAGATTGTACCTCGCTAGCGACGCTGATTTTTTCTCGCATTTTGCCCTTTGATTTTGTCATTTTGTCACATAACCATGCAACTAACGTAGATAGTAGCCAAGTAAACGAACTTGGGTCCAGAACCACGGAAGTGACTCGACCGGGTATCACTTCCTCATAACTTTTTAATTTCTGCAAAGACTGTGGCGCCCTCTAATGCTGGGGATATTCTATCGAATTGGCACCTGCATGTTTGCCATAACTGTTGACATTGGTCGTTGCCTTGCAGTTGCCAGGTTATCATTTTGAGAAAGAAAACGAAAGTTTTGTAGATTATGCTATTTACTAATGCACGTGGTGACGCTGAACTGACAACCAAGTAGTCTGTAGCTACAGACTGAATGTATGTAGGCCTATGTTCATAAATGCACAGGTAAAGGTCCATTTTATGAAAACTTGGATATGACACTCTTACGTCTAGTTTAAGTTTATACCACCAATCAGGTGCTCGTTTGTATTCTCACATTAAAGGCTGTCACGTATTGCGCGTGGATAGCACCGTTGGAGAGTTGTTGACCGTGCGTAATCGCATTATCTGACCTCCAAGGACTCATCTTGGCTGTTCGCAAAGGAGAGTGATACAATTTTATGTTCCCGGGGACATATTGGATATAGTTTGTTTTTCGCAACAAAATGCCACTTTTTATAAACCGGGACCAAATATTTGCCCACCAAGTGCATCTTCTGGAGCATAAATTGCGAGTAGGTGACCTAGCAATTTGTTGGTTGGTAATGGAGTCTTTTACAATGACAATTTAAGGAGGAATCTGTCTAAATGATCTTACATCGGTAACGCAATATTTAATTTGAATGAATGCACGCTCTTGTCAATCTTTGTAAATGAAAAATGTCACAATTTCTCTTAAAAATTTGCAGAGCAAAGAGGAGCGCATTTTGGAGTTAGCGACTGAGAATGCGATTCTACATCTGAGGCATGCAGAAGTGAGTGCGACGGTTAACGACGTGGTGTCTATTACTCTACACATGTGATGTTTTTTTTGGCCTACTGTTACGGCCAACTTTACACATAGGCTTGACTACAGATGGAATTAATAATAATAATAATTCACTTAATTTTAAAGCGCTTTTCAGACACCCAAAGCACCTAAAGAATTATAGTGGAATTAGGGTGTCTGCAGGATACGGTGCTTTCCATCCGACAACAGATGTCTTTTAATTTTTCCCACATCATTTATTAATGTGCAAGATCTTGAAACAAAAGTTCACCGTGAGTAATACATCGCATATTGAGTTGTTCACACACCTTGTGACAATGGAACAATGATGGAAACCGGTCTATATCTTGATCCTACCTCCCCCTCCTCTTTATAGACTGTAAAGTCAAAATATTTAGTCGCATTACTGAATGTGGTTTTCGATTTACCTCGCTAAAGTAATTAGCTCAACACAGGCTGACTTCAAGTCAGCACTGCCATGCTAAATGGGCTTCCTTATGGGCGCAAGTCGGCTCCACAATGTAGATAGGATATCCACTTCTATTGTGACTGACTTTATGGATCCCAAGGCTTATGGCAGTTGCCGCTCCTTAGTCATGTGTTTCCCTGTCCAGTGCCTGGGAAGACTGCGTAGGGGCCATGAGCAAGAGGCCGAAGCCCAGAAACACAGGCAGCAACAGAGGGCCCTCCAGAAGAACACCCAGACGGCCCTGACCAAACTACTGTCCGAAGTCCAGGTACGAGCCAGACAAAGCAGAAAGGCTGTATTTTGACGAACGGTCAGTTGTTATTCTATGCTATGCACAGCAGGGAGAAGGTGGGTAGGAAGTCGACAGCACTTCTAGTTTGTGACTTGGGAGGTGTAAATAACACAAAAGCATTTGCTTTACAGAAGATTTGTTTTACTGGACCTAATGTGCTTCAGTCACTGCCAAATTTGAGTGGGTAGCCAGAAACGCACACATCACCTGTCTCATTCCAGGTTTTGAAGCAGGATCTGAGAGAAGTGTTTGCTGTGTACATTGGCTTTGCCACTGAGCTCGAGCAGCAGAGCAGGGAGCTGCAGGAGACTGTGGGCCAGGCCAGCTCTGCCTTGCAGGGTCACCATGGAGATGACGTGCAAAGTGAGTACTTGACTTGCTGGCATCAACTGTGACATCGTCACCCAACCAGGAAGTGGCACTTTTGAGTAAGTGGGTACCATGTTCTACTCCTTTTAGGACTGTATTTGTAATGAACACCAAAGTCACCGTTGCTGCTTGCATTTGTCCAGTCTATAAAGGTAACAAAATGTTTTTATTGGTTTCATATATTTGATAGAAAACAATTCTTAAACAATGTTGTGGCCACAGAGGAATACATTCTAAGAATGAGAATAAATGAAGTATTCCTCATTTAAACGCTACGTTGTTTATTATCACACGCTTGTGATAATGGTTTGCTAACTTTTTTTTTGTTGCTTTTTACCTCTCTGTCCGTCCTTATCTCGTCAACTCTCCATTCTAAACATGGCTGCCATGCCATAGTCACAGCTAAGAGGCTTGTTTCCATTGGGATAATCCTCTTTCTATCTCTCCTTCTGTCTCCCTCCCTCCCTCTCTCTTATTCTCTCTCTCTCTCTCTCTCTCTCTCTCTCTCTCTCTCTCTCTCTCTCTCTTTCTATCTCTCCTTCTGTCTCCTTCTCTCTCTCTCTCTCTCTTTCGCACACACACACACACACACACACACACACACACACACACACACACACACACACACACACACACACACACACACACACACACACACTCTAATTCCTCCCATGTGCTCCTCACCACAGTCCCAGACATTTTGAGTGACCTGTCCTGCCCTCTGCTTCACCTGGTCACAGAGGTAAAACATTCTCGATAAGCCTAGGGACACTGGGCATGGGTCACATTTGGTCGTTTTCACCTTCTACGACTGGGATTACGGGAAAGGTTTGATCCATACACCTTGTGTAACTGCTTAAAAATGTTACCTATTGAAAAGGTTAAGGACAGTTATGTTCCTAGCAACACAGCTGGAGTAATTGCCATTGCCGAGTGGATGCCATGCCATGCACTGTATTTGTTTAAAGACTTGGGCACTGCTATCACAAAAATCCCAACGCAAAGCTTTTAAATGGCTTTGTAATTCACAGGGCTTTGAAAAACAAATTAGCGAAAGAGCCGTGATAGCTAATTAATAAATCATAAGTCAGGTTTAAAACATTTATTTGGTAGGCTGTCAAGGTATTGAAGTAGTTGCTGAGAGCAAAGTATGTTTGAATCCACTTGACAGGAGGGCTACACCACCTTCATCATGACAAGGCCTTAGAATAACCAATCATCGTCACCATAACCTCCTACACATGACCCTGCGTTTACATTCATTCAAGTTCTATCTAACAGGCTGAGCATCCAGAGATTATTTTCTGGCTATCCGGTCTGACTCTTCTGAGTCTTAAGTTAATGTTAATGCTTATCCCTATTCCATTGGTAAATAAACCACTATTATAGATGACACTATTTGAATGTCTCAGTATGCCAATTCGTTTTTTTTGCCAGGGTGAGTTTGCCAAGTGTGTGCATGAAGACTAAGAGCGTGCACACATGGATTAAGGATTTGCCCGGAGGTCAAAGGGAGACACATAAACTTGTGTTCGGTGTCTGGCATGCAACAGTCCTTCTAGAATGAGGCTTTGTTTGCATTAGGCCGACTTGCTTTTCACTTGGGGCAACTCATTAACAGCACTCGAGTTCCAGGGGGGCAAATGTGCCCTCTTCATCCCTCAGAACCAAGGTCTTTTTCATGGTTTCATCTGGGAAAATACAAACGGTTTGCTTTTCTCTCCCCAGACCTGCAGGCTCGCGTGGAGGCTTTGGAGCGCTCTCTGGAGGAGGAAAAGGAGCGGTGCAAGACGGAGAGGCTGAAGAGGAAGGTCCTCCACAACACATTGGTGGTGAGCCAACCGGAGCTGCCGGCGCTTAGCCCACCTTCGCTTCATCGTTGTGGGGACACACACGCTTCTCTGTGGATGGATGTTCTGAGCTCTCTTGTTTCTCCAGGAGCTGAGGGGAAACATCCGAGTCCACTGCAGGGTCCGTCCAGTGCTGCCTTTCGACAATAGCCATGCCTCCACGCTAACAACAGGGTAATAGACCAATTTTTTTTATGCTCATTTATATCTCAGCTAAGATTAGAGCTATGTAATGTATGGCCCTCAGGGACCTTGTTTACAATATATGCAACCATAACACTACCATAAGACACTTTGGATAAAAACTGTTCTTTTTTTACTTTACTAAACTTTACATGGGGTAGCAATATATATTGTATCAACATCGTAGACGTGTAAGTCTAAGCAGTACTGCCTTGGCTCGGTTTCAGGTGTGTTTCAACTGAAGAAGTAATTCAAGTCGTCAATGATGTGAGTATTTTTAGGGGATCAATTTATTTGGTAATTTTAATTGTATTTGATGCTAAGAATTGCATTTCCAATTGTCCCTGTTTTTAGGAGACCGTTTTGGTGAATTGTTTAAAACCAGGAAACCCACCAATGAACAAAATCTTTGAGTTTGAAAGGTTAAGTATTACACGTTAAAACATAATACAAATGATGCATTGTTGTAGTAAGTGCATAAGTAGCCTATCTATTGGTTTTCAGACCATAGTAATACCTGAGTGGTCACAGAAGCTTAATAATCTAACAGAAGGATTATAAGCATGGTGGTTTTTGTGGACAGGGTCCACGGACCAGAGGACTCCCAGGATGCAGTGTTTCAGGAGGTCAAGCCCCTTCTCACCTCTCTGCTGGATGGGTGAGTGGATCCATATTACAGGCCAAGAGCGAACTACAGGCTACATTCAAATGAATATATTGCCAACAGTTATTATTTACGACTGTCAGCATTACACAGACGTGAAAAACGTCCTGTTTTATTTTTGTAGTCTACCAAAAACGACTTAAGGTAGACGCCCGACCATCATAAATGAACAGTTCTTTGTTTGTTACAGGTATAATGTGTGTATCATGGCGTATGGACAGACAGGCAGTGGGAAGACACACACTATGATGGGTTCCCAGTGCCTTGCCAGTGACACGTTCCCAGGGGCAGGAAGGGAATCCAGACAGGGGATCATCCCCAAAGCTGCCACTGAGCTCTTCAGGTGAGACCCAACGTCAGACCTGTAAGGTACATACGATCTATTTTAGAGTTGCAATAATGCATTAATAAGAGTTCAAAAGTCCGAAAGTAAACCGACCAGTAGACAATACTGTAGTTCACTGTTTCCCATAGAGAAAAGACTCTCTCTTATGTGCTGTATATTATGAGCAATGGACCCAGAATAGGGTTGGCGTGTTGACTGGTGTCCCGGACTTCAAAGAGAATATCGGTGTGCACACGCCCTTCATGTTCTGTGGCTTTTATCTCCGAACACCCTGTGTCAGACTGATCTCGGAGAAGCCTGCGGAGAGCCACACCGTAGAGGTTTCAGTCGTGGAGGTGTACAACAACGAGGTTCTGGACCTGCTGGGCCGGGACGAGGAGGGCACCGCCGCTGGTGTGCACCGGGACGTGATCACCACCAGCTCTGGGACCAGCCAGGTTCCTTCACTTACCACAGAGTGAGTACAACGCTGGCATGGTGTGTGTGTGTGTGTGTGTGTGTGTGTGTGTGTGTGTGTGTGTGTGTGTGTGTGTGCGCGTGTGTGTGTGTTAGGGGTGTGAGATTTGAGTGTTTCTTTTATATAAGGCAACATTATTTTATACTTTTTCCCAAACTATTTGGACGTATGTAACAATTTGTATGGAGGCATTAGCAAAAAAACGTGTTTGTTTGGATTACCATGGGGTCTCACATTGCTAATAATGCTCTACAGATTTCATTCTTTTCCTAAGAAGCATTAACCTGCTGTAAAACGCTCATGGGGGTCCTTGGGGATGAATCAAATAGCAAATATCTAGAAATAAAAAAGGAGCAAGTCTGAGTGTGTATCTGTTTTCTAGGTTGGTGCGTAGCTCTACAGATGTCATGCAGGTGATCAATGGTGTTCTAGGGCTTAGAGCCCACTCTCACACCCTGGTGCACCGTGACTCCTCGCGCTCCCACCTCATAGTCACACTCACTGTGTCCTCCAAGAGCCCCAATGCTATGGCCCTGGGTAAGACATGCAATGGACACACACACACACACACACACACACACACACACACACACACACACACATGCTCAAAAATCCACTAACTAAACGAGACGCAAAGACACCAACACTCAAACACGACCCCAGCAATCCAATATGACCAGAGTCAGGTTCACAAAGATTTAAGAAAAAAAAAGGGCTGAGTCCCACACACGCTCTAGACACCTTAGTTGCGTTGACGATACTCGTATGTCTAGCCCGCAGACTACAGAGTGCCAAGAAGGACATGCAACGCACACCCCAAAAGGAATGGTGGAGCCCACGCTGTCGTCGTGCCAACCCACTTGCTCGCCAATCGGCGGACGAGCGGTCCGCGAGCTGCACCACCTCTCCTTGCCACTCTCCCTATCACTCCCCATGCCCTTCCCCTACGCCCAGCCTGGCACAGGCACCGTTCAAGACCAAGCTACAGCTGGTGGACCTTGCTGGCAGCGAGTGTGTGGGTAAGATTCACACCGAGAAGAAAAAAAGCTAAACATCGAGGATGAACGGAAGTATCAAGTTATTGTCTGAAAACATTTTTGTAACTGCCAAGGATTCAATTCTAGGCGAAGCATCGGCTGTTCCACTGAGCGTGGCTGTTTCGGCATTGTGTAGTGATAGCTAGGTGTGCTGATACCTTCAATCTTTTCCAGCCCTGTATTCTAGGGGAGACTAAGCAAACTGTCAAGCCCTGTGTGCTCTGTATAACTTTGACATCGTTTAGTATATTTATAGGTTGGGTGTAGCAGATGCGTTGCCTTTTCCTAATGTCCTGCGCTCTGTCTGTCCCAGGGATGTCAGGAGTGACTGGTGCCGCTCTGTGGGAGACATCCTGCATAAATCGCAGCTTGTCAGCTCTGGCTGATGTTCTGGGAGCCCTGGCCGAGCAGAGACCTCATGTCCCCTACAGGAATAGCAAGCTCACCCACCTGCTGCAGGACTCCATCGGTGAGACACACACACACACATACGTACATATGAACACACACATACACTCGCGCGCACATTAACACATGCGAATTAACTCATGCAATAGACAGGCAAAACCCAACTTTTTGAGCAATAAGATATGCCCCTACTTACCCCTAGTCAGACGAGATGATTGACATCAATTTTATGTTTGTACGTCCAATATTGAGATAGTTAGGTTATAGGCCAATGTAGCCTAGCCTCATGGCCATAAGCTAGTGGCATGGGCATAGTTTTCAAATGAAATCAAAACAAATCCATTTTAATTGTATAGCACATTTCACACACAAATGCAATTCAATGTGCTTTACGCGAGCCAAGCAAAAGCATAAAAGGAGAAAATTAAAGACAAATAAATTAATTAAAAACAATTATAACAAAAGAAACGAAATTGCTAAAAACAAACAAGTCAGCAAAACGCAATGGAGATCATATACGTTTTTAATCTGGATATAAAAGCAGTCAAGCTTGGAACAAGTCTCAGGTCTTCTGGAAGTTGGTTCCAGCTATTTGTTGCATAGTTGCTAAATGCTGCTTCCCCTTTACTAGTTTTAACTCTGGGAACGGTTAAGCAACCTTCAGTGGAATTGGTGTAATATGTTCATAATTTTTGGTCTTCGATAAAAGTCTAGCAGCAGCATTCTGAACAAGTTGCAGTCGTCTAAGCGATTTTATTGGAAGACCTGAGAGAAGACCGTTACAGTAGGCCAGCCTACTCGTTATGAATGCAGGAATGAGTTTTTCTAAATCTTGTTGAAACATGAGTCCTCTGAGTCTTGCTATGTTTTTGAGATGATAGTATGCTGATTTTATTACCAGGTTGATGTGGCAGTTGAAATTTAGGTTTGAGTCAATGATGAGACCAAGATTTCTAGCTTGGTCCTTAGTTGTCAGAGACATAAACAAAGACTCAAGGTGTGTGCTAACTTTCGTCTGACTATAGGGGTAAGTAGGGGCATATCTTATTTCTGACAAAGCTGAACTCTTTAAAACTAACAAGGAAAATCAACAATACTTTTCTTTGCAACTTCCTTGATCTTCCTCCTTTTTTTTTCGCTAGGTGGGGATGCTAAGCTACTGGTGATGCTGTGTGTCTCCCCAAGCCAGCGCTATGTCACAGAGTCTTTACAATCCCTGGGCTTTGGCACACGCGCACGCCAAGTCCAGAAAGATACTAGAAGAAAGAATACCACCCTCAAAATAAAGTGATAAAGGGAGTTACAGAGGAAGATACTGTTAGGCGGTCAATCACTGACTGCATTTTTTCATTTGTAATTACTATAATATGTGGATAGTTAAGTTTGATTTTTAACATGGTCTGTTCTGTGTGATCTGTTTGGCATGTGTCTACATAGACTATGATATACTAAAGTTGAAATAGAATCATTTGGAAAAGGGTATTTTTTAAATGGCATTAATATTTGCCTGTTAGACTTTATTGTAGTAATACCAAAGATTTAAATTGAAGACGGACGGAACTGTGATAGTGTAATTTAATTATTGTAACATCTCAGTGCTTATTACTATCCGATGCCTTTCTTTTGCAAATGAATCCCTGCTTTTATTTGTTTTCTAAAAATAGATAAAGTGTAAAGGGAAACATGTGGTTGAAGCTACTGGTGATGCTGTGTGTCTCCCTTAGTCAGCGCTATGTCAGAGTCTTTACAGTCTCTGGCCTTTGACACACGGGCACACCAAGTCCAGAAAGATACTAGAAGAAAGAATACCAGCCTCAAAATAAAGTGATAAAGGGAGTTAAAGATACTGTTAGGCTGTGGATCAATAACTGCATTTTCTTCATTTTGAATTACTATGATGTGTTGATGGTTATTTACATTTTAACATAATCTGTTGTGTGTGTACACTACTATTTTAAACAGTAATTTGGACATAATAGAACTTGTATTCCTTAAAAAAAAACTAAAAACTGCAAAACCATTGAAGCATAACCACACTGGTCTAGTGTTAATCATTGATTGGACTCGACAGGGTATTTAACATGTTTAAATTAATAGTTTTTATTCACGAAATTGTTTATGATACCTAGAGCTGATTATAAATGTCTGAATGGCTGAGTGAATGTAGGTATTTTTAATAGGGTGTTCATCTTTGTCCTTTAGTCTTTATTATAATAATACTATAGAGACTAAAACTGAAGACTGAGAAAAGTGTAATACAGTGTATTTTAGTTATTGTAACATCTCAGTGCTTATTACTATGCGATGCCTTTCTTTTGCAAATGAATCCCTGCTTTGATTTGTTTTCTAAAAATAGATAAAGTGCAAAGGGAAACATGTCATTGCATTTTTTGCTGACTTCATACAGTATTGTGCATTTAGTAAAAGCTTGATCTACTTTTAAAAGAATAAAATAACAAAAATTTCTTGCTGAAGTTCTTTGTTTTTCTGTGAAAAAAAGAAATACTCAATGACGCACACAAAACACAATTCACTGGAGGGATACCTTCCAAAGGCCAGGAGGGAAAAGGGCACCACATAAAAGGACCTGGGGTTCTTGTCTTCATAAGCATATATATATATATATATATATATATATATATATATATATATATATATATATATATATATATATATATATATATATATATATATAAAAGTATATTCAGTGATTAGGGTGCTTCTTCCAAGTGCCCCTGACTGCAGTCTGCAGTTCGGGGCGGAGTTAAATGTGAGCGGGGTCAAACGTTTAGCTCCACCTTCTTGAGACATTCATTGGCTGCTTGCTCGCATGGGATTCTGGCTAGCTCATACTTGGGTTAGATCAATGGAGCAATGAGTCATGGGACCTGTAGTTTGTTTATTGGCCAACGAAAGCTTTTAACTTCTTAATAATGAAAGCAGTGTTTATTTTGTGAATATTTTCTAGCTGAACAACACGCGTAAGAATCATAAACTTTTGTTTGCCTCGTAGCTTATTGTATCCAACGATCCAAAATTAAATGGAAAATAAAACAATTATGAGTTAATGAATGAATTGGTTATTGCAGATTAAGTATTTTACATCCTCATCCTTCCTAACCTTTCATGTCCAGTCAGTCAAGCTTGCTGACAGCCAGCTTTATGTTACTGTGAAGAAAAGCAAACAGCAACGAAGAAGCCGATGGAATAAAAGGCCTTGCCCCTAAAAAGGCAGCTCACTACTGGTTTTCAGGATTACTAAAGAGAAACCTCAGTATGAGGAAGCCGGGGGTCCTATCCTCGGCCCGAGGGGCCTGCTTTAACCCTGTTTCTGTGCCAAAGTGGTTCGCTTCCTAGATCTCGAGATACAGGACCAGGACCTCCCAGGACACATCTGGTAACGCCATGAAACAGGCCTACAGGACCACTTCCCGTCAACAAGAGTTTGGGCTGAAGTAAGATCACCCTGCTTTGAAACCACCGCTAGTGAGAGGTGAGAAGTAACAACTGGGGAAAGCAGTTCAATGCCCACCTGCCCAAAGAAGACCCCCGTCCACATGTGCTGCTGTTTGACGGACACAGCGGCCACGTGTTTAACATTGAGTTCCTTACTCTTGTGAGAGGCCATGACTGGCATGTTGTGTGTTTCCTTCCACATGCAACACACAGTCTCCAGCCAGCTGACAGGGCATTCATCAAAAGCACCATTGGAACCTGGAGGGCCGGCTCTACACCATAGACTCTATTCTCTATGGCATAGAGAATGGTGGAAGGGAGCTGCAGAGACCCTTCTTCCTGCCCCTGCTCTCAAAGGCCTGGAAAAGTGCAGCAGCACCACAGAATGCACAAGCAGGGTTCGGGGGCAGTCAGATCCACTAACCGCATAGACCAAGCTCTGATTTCTCCCAGTTTGACCACGGAACGGGATGAAGCGCCTGAGGCCCCTGAGAGCCCTGACCCAGCCCTCGTCCGGGCACTTCGTGAAGCCCTCCTCCAAACCCCCGTCAGAGCTGTGCAGAGCACCCCAACGCTTCGACGACCTGGCACATTTTCCAAACCGTGAGCGTGCTACCACAAGCAAGCGGGCCAAGCCCCCAAGCTTCCACCTCACAAGTGATGCACACTTTGACATTTGTTACGGCCCCGTACATAAACGTGTCCGTATTCTCATGTGTCTGTGTGTGTGTGTGTGTGTGTGTGTGTGTGTTTTGGGGTCCTCCCTATTGTTTCTTCCCTCTCACTCTCATTCCACATTCAGGTATCCATCTAAAACCGAGTTCCGCCCCGTCACCACCAATGATCGACCATCTGTTCACGGCCAATCAGAGGGCTTTCCGTTTGGTTCAAAACTCCCCCTGTCATCCTTTCGTGGAGTCGACCCGTCTTGTGACTGTCCCGTCGACAATCACAATTCAATAGTTTATGTAAAATGGTTTCACAATACCACATGAGAGCATTTTAACTGTGCATATGAGCACACTTACTAGTATGTGTGAAAGCGTTTCAACAGTTTTCACAAGAGCTTTTCAATTGTGTTTGTCAGCGTATAATCTTTCAGTTGTTTGTATGAGTTGTGTATTCTATTCAGATATATACAGTTGTGTATATAAAACCAATTGACTTGTGTGCGGTTTTCAGTATAGTGTATTAATGAGTTTGGTTTCAGATGTGTTTGTGAGAGGAAAAGTGCATGTATATGCATGGTAATTCTGAATAATTTCCCTATGGAGCCTCATACCAGAGTCTCTTTGTTGCATATTCTCCACACTATTGAAATTCAAATGTTTTAATTTAGGAAAAATTATAATCTCAACTATTTCAAATACTATATAAATCCCCCTGTCCCCCTGAGAGACCTTTTGTGGGACACCCCCACTGAATATTTTGGTATAGGTTTGGGGTTTCTAGGTCACATGACCTCAAAGCTATTGAAATTAAAATGTTATTTTCATGGAATTGGAATGCTGGACAATATTTCAATCAAGTTGTGTGTAATGTGCGTCAATATATCAATGAATATTTCAGTATTTAAATTGTATCTTTAAGTCTGTTTGTTGTGATGCTATTGAGATTTTATAATACTGCCAACTGTCATTTATTAAGGTCCCTAAATAACTCGGCTTAGCTTGCCCTAGATATTGAATATCCGTCGAATGCCCAACGTCAAACTAACTTTCAAGCAAATATTATTGAATATATTATATACATAATACAATATATATCGCCGTAAATGGGAGAGAATGACAATACTTTTGTCAATTCCTAATAATGAGTATTTAATTCAACTTGAGTTGACGGATCAATTAAAACAATTGTCTGCTCACAGCTCACACCATCGCAGCTCTGAAGTCAGAGCACCTCTCTGTGGTTGGCACAGACAGTAATTTCACTTCCTGGATTTCAGGTGTGAGACACACCTGAAACAAGTAGACAAATAGCTTTATGTTAGCTTGCGTTGCGAACTGAAAGCTCTATCAGGATAAGTGGACATTTAGGATAAGAATTGGGTTTTAACTAAACGTTTCCTGTGAATATTATTTTGTGCGCGTTAGGAATTCAGCCTAATATGGTCAAACTTGATACATATTACCATCACAAATTCTTACCGGGTGTTGTGAGCAAGTAGGTGAATCGACATAGAACGCCCTTGGAAGGCGAATAACTAAATTGGTATATCACACATTTGCGGTCGCGGCGTGCTGGATAATTTTGGCTATGATTGTTCGATTTAAGAGACTCATTATGTGCGTACTGTTTCTCAAAACAGTACGTCAAGTGAGTTCTCAAGTGGACTGCACTAAGAATTTCAAGATGGGTCAAGAAAACTTTGTTATTGACGCTGAGAAAGCTGTCAATGAAGGGGCAGCGTTTATCTCGTCCCCAACTGTAACCAATCCCAAGGACTGCATGAGCTTCTGCTGCAAAGACCCCCTGTGCAATTTGGCCTTAATTGAGAAAGGGACAGAGATAGACTCTGTAAAGACATGCTATCTCTTTAACTGTCTTTATAGGAATAAATATGTCTGTAGTTTTGTGGATAAAGAGGGTTTCATGAATTATGTTCTGAAATCGGCCTACGATACTTACCTGGAAGGACCTGAACCTGCATCTGGTAAGTTTCACAGTTCAATGCATATTTGGTTAGAGAACCTAGGGCAATTTGTAGGCCTTGCCTCCTTAATTAATGGCAAACTCTCTCCATAACGTCTTGACATGCCAGTGTTTTGCTGATTCTCAGCCTTGATTCTAGGTGGTAGCGAGCCTCCTATTGCCAATGCTGGCAGGGATGTGGTGTTACAGCCCAGGGATGAAGTGACCCTGAATGGCATCGAGAGCCAGGCACCACAGGACAAAAAGATCACCAACTATGAGTGGAGTCTTCTGAGCGGAGATCCTGCTGTTGCCATGGAAGTAGGGATGCCCATCATCCCCTTCATTTAGGCCTTTCGCTATTAATATTGTGTTGCTGTTGTGTGCATGTGACCATAGCTAATTGACACGATCCCCTAAGTGCAATCTCTCAGATCCTTGGAATGGGTAATTTACACATGATCCAGTGGTTCAGTACTTTGCCTCTTGTGCTGTTGGTCAATGACGACCAGGGGTAAAAGCAACCGTCTTCCCTTGCAAAAGCCAATGAGAGAAATAACACCCAAGGCCCGATTTTGGAAGTAGAATATAAAGAATTACGTCACCCTAATTCAAAGACACCAAATTCCTTTGTTTGAGATATCTTACAATAAAAATGAAACGCCAATTAGACCACTTTTAAATGAAATAATTGTATTATTTTTCTCTATCCGGGGCTGTCCTTGTATTCACAGAAAACAAATCTGGATGACCAGGTGATGGTTTCCAACCTCCAGCCAGGCGTGTATGTGTTCCAGCTGGAAGTCACCGACTCGAGCCATCAAACCGCCACGGCAAAGGTCACGGTCCTGGTCCTCAGTGAAGAGCAGTCTGAACGTGAGTCTGGAAATACTGGTATTATAGGAACATGTTGGAAATGTTATTTGAGCAAAAGTACTGTTCTATACCAAAAAATGTCTT
This sequence comes from Aplochiton taeniatus, assembly GCA_017639675.1. NCBI lineage: Eukaryota > Metazoa > Chordata > Actinopteri > Galaxiiformes > Galaxiidae > Aplochiton > Aplochiton taeniatus. Next base: position 3,862,879 of record CM030185.1, on the reverse strand, counting down.
TCATTTTTCTTGCGCTTATGATTTTAAGCAAACACAACCAAATTGTTAACTCTTGTGATGGGAAAAATGTAATTTAGCCTTTACTATGAAATGTTACTCTGTGTTTTTCCTATGAGTTCCTATGAGTCCAAAGTTCCCCTTTGCTAGTTAGGTTGAACCCTTGGGGCTAATTTTTTCACCTAACAGTCATCACAAGTGACTTATAGGTTTGTGTATTCTCCCTGTTTAGGTAAGATAAGATGTCAGACTTGAGGACCGGTCAGCCAGAAGGCATTATTTATTGCCCTGTGCAATAAATTATTTGACCTGGGGAGGTCTGAGAGATAGGAGATGCTGACTGCAATTGCACTAAATCAACATTCCTAAGGAAGCGTGTATATAAGGGACGTTAGGGGGTATTGTGATTTTGTGCGCACCAGTTATACGTACTCATTTTTGTATGACTTTAGACTGCAATTAGGGTTTGCTTTTTATCTGATCAGTTTTATTTTGTTTCTTTGTGGTTGATATATTGTATATCAACTCTGATACCTTTTTACTCATCTCCATTAAAACCGCTAAAAGCAAGCGGACGTTATTTCTCAAAGTATTTAATTATTTCGATCTCACTGGAGTGCGGAGACATAAAAAATCTTGAAATAGTTGAGGACTGTTTTTGTTTCAATAGCTTGAGCGTCTTTTTTAGATCCAGTAGACCTGTACTGTTCAGGGTATTGTAGGTGCCTTTTATGGTCTGTATTTAACGTTTTTTCCATGCCTGCCACAGTGAATTGCATACAGTTAACTAGCATGCAGTTGTTTATGACTGACAGCACACCAAACTAGACCTATAATACTAGAATGAAGTGTTCATACCGGTTTTCAAAACCCATAAAACACCACATTGAAAAGCTGTTGAACCCCAGTTTATTTTTGTGTGAAGAAAGTAATCCCTTCAGATTAATGAACTCTTCCAAAGATTGCTGTCGGGCAAGGCTTTGATCGAACATTTTAATGGAAGCTATACCATAAAGCTATGGTCTTTTTCAAGGCACCTGTTAACGCTTTCCAAATGGCATACAGGTATGTGCCAAGCCTACGCCTACCTCTAAGAACAGGTTTAGCATGAATGAGCCATCGCAGTCAAAACTGGGAGTTTCACAAGGCTGACCCACGCAAACACACTCATTTGTCTTTGTTTGCAGAAGCAACTGGAAGGTGCTGGAAAATTCAAAGGTCCAAATTACGCTTTGCTGTTAAAATCACAAATAAATGGGGGAAAAATGAATCCTTTGTAGTATAGTGCAATGGTCCTGGAAAAATCAAGAATGAACTTGATCCACTTGTGAACATTATTTGCATCTATTTAATTTAAATTAAATGTTGCGTATAACTTCAGTCCATTTGCTTTGTCAGCAAAGAATAATGTAGGCCTCAATACTATCACTGAATGGTAACTTTACAAACTGTCTCACGACAAGAAATGCAGCACTGCACCGTGTTTACCAGTACAAGTGGCCTATGATAAAAATAGAGATAGCTTAAACACTTCTTTCAAATATGTATTTCCTATGGTAGTTAAGTGCAGGTGTGGATAATTGGGAACAATAGTATTATTTAATAAAGTACTGCATGTATATTAACAGAATACTTGAATAAGCTCTGTTCTTTGCTGGACTACCATACCTGATTCAATTGTATGTGTATGCATGCAAATTAGGTTTAATATCGTGGCCCTAACCCTACTTCCACAAAGAATTCTGTGCAATAATCAATGCAATTTAAAGATGTGCAACTTGAATAATAATAATATCGCTGTTAAGGCAAATATTTGCCTCGGTTTAAATGCGTCCACACTTAAGCATTTTCTCGTTCCTGCCCTGATTTCATTGAACTTTTCATCTCGTGAAAACAATTTCACGAAGCAAGTGTCCGTGATATGTCTGTTAATACCCTGCTGACGGAAAAGCAACATCTGATCTATATTTGCAATGCTAAGACACTTATAAGATAGACACTGATCCAAATTTTTCTGATGAATTTAACAATTATAAATTGATTTCAAACAAGACATTTTTCCATTACCAGCTCTGTACTCCTTGCCATTACGATGATAATTGATGCAAAGCTGGGCAGTGCATGGCATCCATTGCTTCACTTGTTTTCACTTTCTCACACAAACACTCTTTGTTTGCCTTTGCTCCCATCTCTAACCTACTTTGTCAGTGATAAAAAAAATAAAAATAACATACACAAGGCTAATGCATTATTTTCCAAGACACCCAATGATATGGGCATGTACATTACCCCAAATGTATGCCCCCCCCCCCCCCCCCCCCCCACACACACACACACACACACACACACACTGTAGAGGTGACTTTAACAAGTTGATGTTCTAATCGGGCAGGTATGTTTTTATGGCTGTGAGTGTGCATTTTCTTGTTACAGAATTACAGAATACAAATGTATTTGTAAAGCACATTTCAAACACACAGGCAAGCGCTTTACAAAAAGACAATCGCGCACTTGCAAAGCAGGACAAGCAAGCAAAACTAAATAATTATAATGAAATAAAAGTATAAACAAGAGTTAAGGGGAAAAATCCCTAGGAAGGAACACAATTATCGAACAATTCAGAAAAAAAAACCCCGTCTTTTCTTCCCCCTTTCCCGTCTTCTCTGGGGTCCAGGGAGCTGTATGGTGCCCATGAAGGTGGGGCCGTGTCGCGGTTCCTTCCACCGTTGGCACTACAACGCTGCCTCCGAGAAATGTGAGGTTTTCATCTATGGAGGCTGCAAGGGCAACCACAACAACTACCTTTCACTGCAAGAATGTTCTGATGCCTGCCATGGGTTGTCAGGTACGGTTGATTCAAAATGGCAAATGCACTAGGGCGTGAAAAACGCACCGTGTAACGTTAGTGAAGACGCCTACAAAGTCGATTGAGTCAATATGGAAAAACACAGAATTAGCTAAATTTGACTGGAATGAATGAAACCTCTTGAAATTAATGTGGCTTGGAACTGATGCAAAACATCTCTTCTTTCCTACAGCTTTTGCTGGAAGAAGTTCTAAAGTGCCAACTGGAGGTAAATTAAAGTTGACGTTGTACCATCTTTCCTTGATATTTTTGAAAACAATGGACATTGCTGTCTATTACTTTTCTAAGTTTGTGGTTGCCCATAGAAAATACTTGTCTTAACAGTCTCTGTTTGCATAGTCTACCCTTATGTGATTCCATTTGTCTGTGTGCACCCATACTGTACACATGGTGCATATTTCAGGTGAGGTGTGTGATGTCCCCTGCCAGCCTGATAATTTGATCTGCTCCAATGGCTGCTGTCTGAACAGTGACCTGGAGTGTGACACTGTGGAACAGTGCAGCGATGGCTCTGATGAGACCTCTTGCTCTAAACGTGAGAGATCCCTTCCTTTTTTTGTACTACTTACAATAGTATTTCCTATGAAATTCTATTTAAAGTAAGAGGACTTTAGTAAATCGTCTTAGCCGTTAAACATTTACTTTTAAAGCTATGAATGCATTTAACTTCCACCTAGCTGTTGTCAGTACTTATTTAAGTGTGCCTAAGTACTTTTCCTTCACCAAACAACTAAAACTCATTCAAAATGAGAAACAATTGTTCTTAGTCTTACGTATTAAATACATTCATTAACTACTGTACTACCTCTGAAAACGATTTTGTTCTGCTTTTTCATTCATTCTGTAATAACAAATGCTTTCCTCCCATTTTTGGAACAGTTAACCAGACCCTCTCTCGGCTGCTGAGCATTGATGTAAATCAGAAGAAAGGTACGTCATGTTCTACCTCTGTTTGGAACCAGAGCGTATCCAACAGCGAATGTGAAACGCTGAGCCATGCTCCCAGCTCCATCCTAAGGTCCCCTTGTCTTGTCTTTCAGCCCACTGCACTCAGGCCCCCAGCACAGGGCCCTGCCGGGCTAGTCATACTCGCTGGTACTACGACCCCCTCAACACAAAGTGCCACCGTTTCACCTTTGGAGGGTGTGACGGCAACGACAACATGTTTGACGAGGAGAAAACATGCGCTGACAGTTGTAATGGTGTGACTGGTATGTTAAGGCTTTATTTACAGTTTGTGTAAACTGTGCAAATGAATGCAGAACATTTAATTCTAATTAATGAGTCATGAATCCCCATACCGATCATGAAAAAAAATTCTAAAATTGAAATCTGAAGCTGGAATCCATGCGTTCAAAAAGGCATCGTCAGCACAAAATAACAAAACAAAATTATACTAGACACAAACGGTAATCCACAAATTCTTAGTGTTGTCAGGCAAAATGTGCCTCAGTGCAGGTGAATGATGACCTTAGTCTGGGATTGTACCTTGATGCTTTACCTATATTGATTAAAATATGAAATACTTTACTCATTTTTTTTTTCAAAATCCACATCGTTGAGGTTTAGTATAACACCTCCAGCTGTGTTGATAGCAAAAAACAGAGATACTCAATCTATACAAAATTAGTGTATTTTTAATGTGCAGATGCGAACTATAGTAAACTTTTTTCATACCCAGCTAGCAATTTTGATAAATTGGCTACATGCGTTGAGTTGTTTTTAGCATTTTACTTCGGATTTCTACTGCTATTTAAAACAGAAATGTTTTTTAATTGTCTGTCTGTTTGTCTGTGCAGGGAAGCATGTGTTTGCAAGGGGAATCTTTGAACGTTATGAGGAAGAGGAGACGGAGTCTGGTAAGAGTCTTTCGTTCCTTTTGAACTTCCAGTAATCTTAATAATGTTTGTGTCTAAATAATGTATACACCGCACAGATAAAAACAGTTTGACTGGCCAAAAGAAATAGGCTATTTCTAACTGGCTTTCCTGACCAGTGACCTTAGAAATAAATAATCTTTCTAAAACATAATAGTCCTAACAGTATATTAGTTTAATGCACCAGAACTTCCAAAATACATTCCTGCACTTCTCTTCATACAGGAGCCATTGCTGTAGCAATTATACTAGCAGTGGCAATTTTGGCCGTGCTGGCGCTCCTTGGCTACTGCTTCTTTAAACACAGAAAGAAGAGCACTCACCAGCCAGTACCCACCAGCGTTCCCCACGCTCCTTTTTCAGAGAACAGTGACACCTTAGTGTACAACAGCACGACCAAGCCTGTCTGATTCGCATATTGGGGAACCAAGAACCCACTGCCGTTTCCTCCTCATCCCCTGCCAGCCTCTCAAAGTAAACTTGATGTACGCCTTGTTCTTACAAAAGAAAGCTAAAAGGCTGATCAAACATCTATAAAAGCCACCCATCAACATGCAATTAGTTGCTAAGAAGGACGTTTGAAGGATCACTTGTTTTGTTTTTAGTTTCGGGTTGGTTCAATGGTCCTTCAGCTTACAAAATAAAAACGAGTCACTTATACTGTACCATTACTAAGACCCTTCTATTATTTTAATATAACCATGCTTAATAATAACAACAAGCTTTTTCAAATCTTTATTTTTTTTCTTGTTAGAGCTCCTCTGCATCAAGCCAGTTGCCGTTTGCTAATAGGTATAAACAGTTCTGTTAAATATTTTTTGTAAACTGGAAAGTGTGACAAAAGTCAAGGAACGTGATTGGTTTTGTTTTAGTTGGGGATCCTTGTTCTTGGATGAAAGTCTAGTGTGTTGAATGTTTTTATAGTTACAATATATTGGTTTGTTTTTATTATACACAATGGCCAAGTGATAGCACGAACTCAAGTTGTGCTGTGTCATGTAGATTATTTCATTCAAATTTAAAGGCCAAGGGATGTAAATGATATACATGTAAAACCATATTGATATGTGTCTTAATCTCTACCATTGCACTCCATGGTTATGACTAAATACAAATGTATATCCTCAATCGCATAGGTGGAAAACTGTTGGGTTTGTATTTTGATGGGATTTATCAATCTTTTCAACGCTAAAGTTTTTATTTTATTTTAAACATTTCTTTGAAAGACAAAATTTGAAGCTAATTGTGTTGTATTGCTTACGACTTCAGTTTAAGTTTTGTAGATTGTATTAAATAAAAGTTCAGAAAACAGTTAACGGTGTTCTTGTCAGCAATTGGTTTAACCAGGTTAACGGTGTTTCCACTAGATGCCGGTAATGCTCATTCTATTTATAGACACATTGTGAGCGCGCTGTGTCACAGCGCATTATCTGGTGCATTATTTGCAGTATCAACACTTCTTAACTATCACTATTGTTAGCTGCCACATAACTTAGCTTTTGTTTCCAATAACCTTTTTGCATATGCTTTCCCTTACTGGCAAATATTTTTCACACACAAATGATGTGTCTTGACAAGCCCAGGCTTGAATAGATAAGCCTCGCGTCTTGTTTACATGAACAACTATGAAGCAATGGTTCAAGGTTGGCTATCAGTTTTATTCACATTGGCGGCCCATTGTTCATGTCAGCACTGAAATCTTTGTAGTTCAACATCATAAGCTTTCTATAAATGAGTTTTCAGTAAGACCCCATCATTATGGTATATGGAGCCTAGATTACTTCCAGCAATCGAAAAACTCAGAAGTGGATACTCAATAAACAGGCAGTCACATTTTTACAGCATTTTATACTTTTTGAGATGTCAAGTGCATCATGGTGTATGGAGCCTAGTTGACTTTAAGTCAAATGACAAGGTTGCGTACAATTACATGAACGTACTGTAAAGAACTGAACAAATATGTTTCACTTGTCTACGTTGTCTACCTTCATACAGTTTAAACAGTTCATGTATCAGTTAATCTGTTAGCATACTGGACAGGATTTCAGCTGGCACACAATATTTTCTCAGGAAATATACTTTATATCTAAAGTATATTTCAAATGATCTCTCTGTTTTCTAAACAGTTTCTGGTTGTTATTCAGCTGGTTCATGTTGAGAAGATGGTGAAGATAATATTTCTTGAGAGAAAAGGTATACGGGCCATTTCTGTCAAAGGTTGATATTTTGACCTGATAGCTAACTTTTTTTCCCTTCATGTTGTTAACATTCAATCAGAAGAGGGCTGTATTTAACTTGCTAGAAAACGTCTTGGCCAAGCTCAGGCATGCACTTAAATCTTTATAGTTATGAGCTGTTTGTTCTGACATGAACTGTGACACTATTCCACCGTGTTATGGACATATGATTATGATATAAGGATGTTAAAAATGCAATTGCATAACAATATTAACATTTTATGGAGCATGATGGGACCACTTCGTCCATTTTATTAACTTATTCTCAAATATAATTTTTTTTTTTTGTTATTACAAAACTAACAGAACACTGTGAGTGATCATCATCTAGTGAGCATTTTTTATAAAAGGTTTTGTAATTTGTCTAGATTAATTTTGGAGTTGAAAACCCATTGGGATTAAGATTGTAATCCACCCACATTTTGCTATCAGATCCTCACAGTAAAGTTACTAATCTTCTAGAAGGTGACAGACACCCAGGATTTAGGAGGTCCAGCTTGAATTTTCTCAGTGTAGACTTCTTTAACCTCTACAGTGGCCAGTCCACTAACGTGATAGAAATTCTACTAGAGATGGGGAGATAGGAAATTACCTGGAAGAACAGGCTATAGGTGGCTATATCCTATCCTGCCTGACCGGTTTCAGGTGCAGTGTTGACACGTCAGAGTCAAACAAGCTTTGGTCTACTAGTCTGACCGCTGGACCTGGACGAAAAATCAACAAGTAAGGCTCTATCTTATAGGGCTAGGGAGGAGTTCAATTTTAGGTGCTCCTTCAATTTATACCTTACTTTTCCAATCAATGACCCACTCAAAGCTTACAAAACGTTTAATCGACTAATGATAGTTAGATGGCAAGCAAAATACAAAACTATATGCTATCAGTAATGTAGCTATGAACTGTGCAATATTATACCCTTTCTGTAGCTAAATATCTTAACTTTTGAAACAGGCATTGGGCTTAGCAGGATAAGTAAAACGCTATGTTTCAGCCCATCACTTTTAAAAAATGCAGCCTTCAGCAGACTTCCTGCTGACGTATGGTGACCAGTATGCGGTCGTATATTTACGTTCACATCATAACTAGTATTAAAACTATTGTAAAACTTAATGACCGTTTGCATTAATAACAACTTGCATGGAAACCTTCAGATACAAATGTCGATGTGAAACCTAGATTGAAAAAATGTATTAATTGTCTAAATGTTAAATAGAGTAAAGGGGCGGTGACTGGGTTAACTATGGAATGTCTCTCGGGTAGAACCCACAGAAGGTCCAGCTTAGTGAAGACACGGACAGCAGAGGATTACAATAAAACTCTTAAAAAAACAAAACAATTGGGAAGTTATACTTTTAAATCTATTATTACTACGAATATTGCATGTGGAAGTTGAAGGGCATATCGTAAACCTTTTGGTAAGTTGTTCGTCGCGCAAATGTAGCATATACGTTGTTATTCATCACATGCAGGGGTTTGCTTGGAGATGCCGTTCTCAATTATAGGTGCACGAAATATTCTTTCAAATTGTATTTACAAAAGATACATCTTATGTGTATGTTTTTCTTCGAAATAACCTTTTAATCAATAATACCCATCACATCAGACAATGGATTGTTATACTGTGGACACAAAACAAAACATACTGTTCTTATTTTTGGGTTACTTTTCTATCTAACTTCTGTGTTGGTGTCTTTCACACAGCCTCCAGTGTATTACCATTTCCTAGCTACCTTAGATTTATAAATATGACCAAAAGTTTACCTCTTTTCGACCACATGCCTACATTACAATTAAGAGTTTAAGAATCTAATGCATTGCCATGTACTTGCGATGGGCGTAGTAGTGAGGAAAACGTTTGATTAGTGTCTATCCTACAGCTGTACCCGGCGAAATGTCTGCAATTGCAAAACCATACATGAGATAGGTTGCAACAGCCTCTACCCCATATTGACAAGCTGGCATCTTCCAAAAGGAAAAATGTCAATAGCATGATCTTTTCTTGAGTAGCACTGATTTACTGTAATCGGTAGCCTACTCTAGATGAATAGGGTTAAGACCCTGTCTAAAGATGCACGTAACTTCCACAGGTGCTGCCAACACCTGTAGTCAATCATTATTCCCTTAACCAACTGACGGTAGTTTTCTGTGCACACAGACTGTCTCTTATGATAACGTAGTAAGTTGGGACAGTAAGCCTATCAAGTCTTGCTACTGAGAAAATAAAGACGCTGTAAGGGAACTTATCCTCAACATCAATGGATAAGAAACAGGCTTACTGCCAATGACACGAGCCGTAAATTGCACATTAATAATCTCTTTGACATTTTTGTCAAGAACTTATGAACATGCATTGACATTTTTGCAAATAAAACTTGGGACTTTTGGGACTGCCTAAAAATTAGTATTTAGACACCATGTAAGAGAATCCAGTGTGAAACTATTAACGACCAACATTGAAAAGTTTGGGAAGTCTGAAACAATGCCTTTCATGTAAAAAGGCAAAGCAGTGTCTGGCAAATGGCAGGGCGGCACAGACCCACTTCCTCTCTGGGGGACGAAGACACCAGTCTGAAGCAGCTGGGGTGCCAAATGTCTACTTCCTGATTTCTGTGGGATTGAGGCCACCCATGAGGCTAGAAACCATTGGCTGATCGTGTTCGGGATCTCAGACCCACCTTTTTCAAGCACACCAATTATTGGAAATATAGTTTGGAGGTTTTCATTTTTGCTTTCAAATTTCTTATGCCACGAAATCTATAGATAAATGCCAGGTTTAAAACCTGTCATGTTGAAATGTCACATTTTGACTTTTGTTTTACTGCTAAAAGGTCTCTTCAAAACACATTATAATCCTACCCAAACAGGCCTGGCTTCTATTTGATCTGGGACTACATTACATTTTAAAGAAAACAAACAAGTTGTGCATTAATAGGGACATAGAAACAAATAAGCAAAAATCATTTGGAACAATTGCATAGACAGAGAATGGAAAGAAAATGTTCCTTAGGGCGTTTAGGGTAATCCAGAAGAACCCCTTCAAGATCACAGCGTTCATAGACCTGGTATGGTACTTCCCTATCTTTTATTGTTTGAGAACACTGCCCAATGGAATTTCATAATATTGAGCGATTGTGAACTGGAAAAATATCCGTTTTTTTGATGGTGTATTCTTTAAAACGTTTACCATCCCTACAGATTTGGCAATGTGCGATGGATGGAATATGTGCATTCCACAGTATGGAATGTGTCACATCCTTTCAAGTAAAACAAACAAATGTACAAACCAGTGAGTCAGCTTTGCTCATAAAAGGTGCGGAACGTAGCAAATTTGCCAGTCTCCCTATAAAATATTGCTTAACTAGAAAGGTTTTGAACATTATTTAGAAGAAATCCTTCTTAATAAACCTCATCAGGGATTTCAACTGAATAAATTGGGGCTGTGGTACATCACCTTTTGGACTGGGGAAAGGGGTCAAATACCAGCGACACGCCTGGCCAACCTCCATAAAGCTCTGGGCAGCAGGCACCGTTTTCCCTTCCTTGTACACTACAGAGTGTACGATGAGCTGGAAAAGGTGGAGGCTGAGGTAACGTCAACAGGTGGTCTTTGGCCAGGGCTATCGAGTACCGACATCTTGACTTGCTTTCAAATTGGAATGTTTAAAAAATTCCACTAACCCACATCTCTTTTCTGCCGCTTGTGTTAAGATGCTTGCCGTTCTAAACATGGGAACTTCCCATCTAATTAGTTTGAATTTTTGGGGGGTTCATTTCATAGAGCCCAGTCGACTCATGACGTCTCCTCTTTCGGCCTAAAGACTGAGGCTGATTCTGTTAGTGTTGCAGAGGGAATTACTTCAGCATTAATCTGTCTAACGTCATTATTAAAATGCTGCTCCTTCTGCAAACTTCAGTTGATAGGGACATGGACCCTGCTCTGGATCCATTTGGCTACGCCAGCAGAGTTGTGACTTGAAAATGCAAACTACATGTCATAATGGAAAACAGACTTTGCATCCCACTGTGTCGCTGTTTGCTCTTGGCATCCCACTGTGCAGTGCCATGGACCCTGAGCCATTGTGTATTTGTGTCAATGGTTGTTAGGTAGGACTCAATTGGGAGGTTGATGTGTGGCTCCCAAGACAGATTCTCTTTTTGCTTAATTGGTGCTTTGTCGTCATGTGATGTAAGATACACTGGGGGAAGTTTGTTTACTGTGGTCTTCAGCTGTGCCATTTACCATGCTGTTGTGTTGTAGTACTAGTCACTTCCTAAACCTCCTTAGTGTCAAATTGTTATAGTGCAGCTGACCAGACCATAATGCAACTCTGACTTTGTGAGCCATACAAATCCATGTTGAGTGTTACCTAATTAGCTTTCTCTTTCCTTAGTTCATGATCTCTTATGCAATAGTACTCCATGCTTGGAGGAGGGTCAGCGATACCCGTCACAAACAATGTGAATCTTAATCGCTGAAGCCCCCTTGTGCCCCCTCTAGCCCCCCCCCCCCCCCCACCCCCCCCCTCCCCTTCGGCTCTCCCTCCCCTCCCTTTCCTCTTAAAATAAATGAGGGATTGTCATCGCTGTAGCCTGGCCCATTGTTTGATTTGGGTTCATTTGGATGAAGCAATACTCTCCTATGAAATAGATGTGATGGGCCACCGCACCCCTCCACTGCCTGGTAAGAAAGACCCGGCCCATCATAGGGAAAAACATATGACTGTCCACCCTTACTGTCCATACCATTACAGGTGGCGATCTGCTGAGGATGGTTTGATTGGCAAGATTTATGTGCTAGGATTATGTTTTCCTGTTTTTTGGAAAAACAATGTGAAAACGTAGCATTGCATGGACTTACCACAATATGTGTATGGCAGGATTCACACAGTCATGACAATCTTTGAAAGTTTTTACATTTTTAATTATTGTTTTCCAGATCTGGTAAAGTTTTGGAAAATTATAAATCAGACTTAAGTCATGAAAAAGTTATGGATGTTTGCTTAACTGTGTGGTTTGTTTGTTCAAGTGTTTTTAATGAACAAAAAATATCAGAAAGTACCCTTTTCACAATCACACAACTTGTTGTTTCCGCTAACACGCCTAGGTTCACCATTATGAACATACTAACAGGGTAAACATAAACTCTCATGATTGTAACTTCCGCAAGCTATTACAATCCATTCAATGTTTTTAATGTTATGGGGTTATTTGATGTCATTACATCTTCTTTTACATATATTTTAAGTATTTAAAGACGTCGTCCTTTAAGATAAACACCTCGGATGCTTTTTGACAGGGAAATCAGATAGAAGTTGAATAGTTCTGTGAAATTAGTGCTAAATCTATGAAATTCAGTATAATTTATCCTCTTTCAGCTGGTATATTTTTTTCCTTCAGTAACACTGCAAAAGCTTCAATGCATTTGAAGACAAGTGTCATTGATGCACTAAGCAGCCACATTGCAGAATCTTTCATCAACATCATATTCAGGAGATTTTCAGAAATGTCAAGCTTCAATAAAATAGATTACCTCGATATATATTTATCATAGCAATAATATTCATTCAATATAATAACCTAATCTCACATGCGTAGATACTGATGCTAGAATGCAGAGATGAATACAACAGGTTAAATATACATCCCAGGTAGCGTGCCTTCGGACCCCCTTAGGCTTGGTCTTATGACCCTTGTATTTTTAAAACCCTAGCTAAGGGCATGGTGAGAGAGGGGTCACGTCATGCCTTCTGACAAGATCCACAACCACTTGCATGTTTTTACAAAGACAATCTGATTTGGAGTTAGTTAAGGAAATGTTGACTATTCAGGGTGCTGCAATAACTGATTAGACCAACACAAAAAGTGATCAAGAATTCCATAAATAAAAGACTATTTACAGAAACTTTATGTGTAATTCATGAAAGGTCACTTCATGACTAGTGGGTTCACAATTATTAATCTACTGTATTGCCTGTTCACACGTATGCAAATTGCAATGCAGATGAGTTGTCACGCCTTCTCCTACCAGACTGTCCTAATGAAACTGGGCAGGCAATCTTCTACTTGGACATGGTGGAGGACACCCCGGTCACTAGTCAACACATCAGGAACGAAAAGAAAAGGGATCCAATACTGTCCGGGGTGGTTGGCCGAATCATGAGAGGTGATTTCCTCTGTGTCACTGACGAGCCTATGGGTCTCAGACCTTAAGGAGCTAACAGTCACCGCTGGATGCCTTTTCTGGGGAATTTGTTTTATTATTCCACTAAACTGAGGAAACGGGTATTAAGTAAGCTACATGCAGAACATTGTGTTATTGTCAGAATGAAAGAGTTTGCTATTTCTGGTGGCCTGGCGTAGACCAGGACATTGAGGCAAGAGATAAATCATGTTCCTCATGTCAAGCTTTCAGAAACATGCCAGTGTCACTCCATCCATGGGAGGGGCCAGTGAGCCCATGCCCGAGCGTCCATCTTGACTTTGCCGCACCAGTAGGAGACTTGTTAGTTACTGTGGATGCCTATTCCAAGTGGCCGGAGGTCTCAGTAATGTCTAGCATCTCGTCTGAAAAGACCATCCAGAACCTGAAAGAGATGTCTGCACATTTTGGATCGCCTAAGCAGATTATTACAGACAACGGACCCTCTTTTGTTTCCAAAGAGATGGAGGATTTCCTTCTGAGCAGTGGCATAAAGCATATCCTCTCAAGTCCTTACCATCCGTCCACCAACGCACATGTAGAGAGGATGTTCCAGACAGTAAATGACGATCTCCAAGCATCTGAAAGTGAAGCTCCCCTGAAGCAGCAAATTGATACCTTACTGCTTAGGTGTCACAATACCCCTTATGCAACAACAGAGATGTCTCCAGCTTACCTGGAGGGGAGGGAAAAAGTCATAGACTATGCAATGTGTTCATGGGCTGCACGTTACCGTATAGTGGGTAGAGCTATTTTGGTAACCAAGCATGTTGGGTAATAGTGTGTTAGTTAAGGTCTGCACTATAAATACATAAGACGCTTTTCAGTAAAACTATCGTGTATCGAAAACAATTCTCCACCTCCGTCTTTATTCTTGATAGATACATTTGTGTCAAGACGTAGCAATAACTACTCTACTTTTTGTGTCTTTTTAGTTTCTTATGCCTGATTTTGCCATGCCAGAGGGATCCACAAACTTATCCAATGAAGTTCCAATGGGTGAAGGTACATTTCCTCTATTTTTTGAAGGATAAATTGTAATGTTTGAATTTGTTATTTGTTCATCTTTAGTTAAAGGATAAGGATGCTAATATAAGTCGTTGACAGGCTTTCTGATTTACAGTGTTCATTTTAAAGGCAATATACAGTTTAGACACCTTACTTTGGAGTTGCACTAATGAATTGATCTAATATAAAAAACATTCAACTTTCATTATTATTTGTATTTTGTGCATATTGTGTATGAGATCTTTTTATAGAATTTAAAGAGTTCCAAATGGCTAGGTGAACAAGACTTTGGCCCCTAAACTGTTATCCGAGATTCTTTGTCCATGTTTTCCTCTGCCTTCTAACTGTGTTACACCCTCAAATCATTTTGTCTTTTGAATTAGATAGGTGTGGCCTGCACCTCAAGCAGCATAGCACAACTAAAAAAAATAAAAATAAAATAGCAATTCAGAACAAACACAAAGTTTTGTTGGATGGGATTGTTGCTAGTCAAATGGAAATGGTACATATAAGAACTGTAATTTTTCCCCCAGTTTGGCCTTGCTGCTTTTTGCTTGGCTTGCATTTAGTTTTTGAGGAACTAAAATATACCAAGCCTATTGGAGATATATGGTTACCGGAATGTCAGTAAGCAATCAGGAGAAGTCATGGAGAAAATAAACAGGAGTTAAAGTTGTTTGTGAACTAGATGCAACTCCCTGGGAAAATTCTTTCCAATACCCAAAACATCCTTCTTAAAATAATTGCATACTTGAATAAGGTGGTTGTCATGATAGATGCATCTCATGAGGTCTCTGCACCAGACATGGGACCAAGTGAACCTTGTTAAATTCCCATACATCAGGTTAAGTCAGTTTGAGTCATTGGCTGGGTCATATCAAATCAAGTCACATGCTTTTTCAATACAGGTTTACTGCACATACATTGTAAATGTTTCTGCAATTGGCATCTGCAATCCCCAAATGTCCTATCACTGAACATTTCAGAAATGTGACATCACATTTTGAAATGTGAAAATGCACTACATCAAACAAGAGCTCAACGTGTTATTTTTTTGAGTATATTTTTTATATTCATTTTAAAACAATTATTCTGGGCAAGACACAAAATCAATACTTAGGATGAACAATTTAATGCAACGTTAGCTAATAAAAAGAAATATAAAACAAACTACTTAACAAGTTATGAAGTAATGCACAGTACACATTCTATTACTATATTAGATATATCATTAAGTTAGGACATGTATACTCTGCCCACATTATTTGAAAAGATCATTAATGTAATTGGACTAATTTGAGAGATACAATTAGGGAACATGTCAGTATACTGAGAAAAAGATAACATTTTCCAGTCTAGGATATAATGGATAATTGGATAGATGGATACCTGCAGCATAATAACACCAGTGGTAGGTTTCGATGGTTGTAACAAGTTCCAAAACATTTTAGCTAGCAAGCAATCTGATCTTCAATTAAATTAATAAATGAAGATACCTTGTAAGCCCTAATGGAAAGTATGCCTTTTCACTCGCTCTAATATTTTTCTGGCATGTGTGTGCGTGTGCGTATGTGTGTTTGTGTGGACTTGATTGACAGTTGAGTGGTTCAATCAGGGGTAGTTTCTCCGTGCAACCTGTTAAATGCTTACCTTTGCTTTATCGTTCCTGCAATGATCCACTGCTGGAAGGAGAGAGATTAGGGGACCCTATTGATTAGTCATAGAAAAGGACCACCCTCCACTCCCCCATTGCCCAGAGAAGACTTAAACAAAATGATGCTTTCATAGACCGCCTGTTTAACATTCATGTATTAAAACAAGTCTTTTGAGTCATCATGGTGTAAGTTCAGCC
The DNA here is from genome assembly GCA_017639675.1 of Aplochiton taeniatus. Lineage (NCBI taxonomy): Eukaryota > Metazoa > Chordata > Actinopteri > Galaxiiformes > Galaxiidae > Aplochiton > Aplochiton taeniatus. The sequence continues at coordinate 3,846,843 of CM030185.1, read as the reverse complement.
ACGTCCCATGTCTGAAAAGTCCAATTTGAATCTCAAACTTCCAAGTCCAATTTGAGACTCAAGTAATTGAGCTTTTTTTCAGGGCATCAAATGTGTGACTTGAGTCAGAAAGAAGTGCTAGTCACATGACTCGAGTCCCCGTCTCCACTGTGCGCTGACGGTGCTATGTCAAACCCATCCCCCATGTTATTGGTAAGGTACTCAAGATATGTTTTGGGCAAGGTGTTGTTCTTCCCTGTGGTGGTTAGTTTGAAAAAGCCTTTAGCAGTCATATGGCACATGAATGCGGGGTCTAGGCGAGGATCCTTGTATTGGGTCAAGTACAACAGTGGCTCGATTGTTACGGGCTGTGTGGTGTCTGTGTTCTGTGTAGTTCCATTATTCTCTTCTGCTAGTGGTTTGTGGCAGCGTAGGGAACCAGCTCCGTCGATAATCACATAAATTATTTGCCCGGGTCTGAGTCGCTTCTTCTGCGTTCCGGACCAGGCCCTGTGTTTAGATTCCTTTTCATATATATTTTGAGGGCATAGACATTGTTTTGCACAAGCATTTAGACTCCTTGTGTTTTCCGAATTGAGCTGCAGCATAAGCTAAATGTTCCTTTTGCTTGGCTGCAGTTGTCCATTTTAAAGAAGTTATATTCGGTTAATATATTTAATTGAACAGATTAAGGGCTTTTTATATGGTTTTATATTGGTTCTAATGTTTACATTATCAACTGTCTGCATTGTATTATTCTTTTAAGTCTAGACTAAGACACACACCTATGTATCATTGGCAACAATACATTAAAACCTTTTTTATAAAACAAGAGAGAAGTGATTTTTTGTCAACTAAGTGGTGCCTAAATGAAGGGTGTTTAAAGCTGCAGTCGTCAACCCGCCCAGTTTCAAACTTGAAATGTTTTGGAAACAAAACTGCCTCCTCCTGTCCTGCTTTCCCATTGTTCCCTCCATCCCAAGGTGTGACATTGCTGGGAAACGTAATTGGGCCCGCCCTGCTACTAGCTAGCTGCTGTACGTGCTGAGGGAAACTAAAACCTGTCCAACACAAGCAGTGTTGTGAACAAGTCAAGACAAGACAAGTCAAGCTTCCTTGTTTACATCTCTACTGTTTGGTTAGTGTGGTCGGGTGCGGTGAGAAAGATGACAATTATAAGTTCTAGGACAGTGATTGCGAGCGCTTTTTTTGTCAGACAATTTGATTTATTGATAGCTGTATGGGTGTAGTGAAAGTTTTTTTTTGTATTTTTTTGTATTTGTACTCAAATACCCTGCCGGCAGCTTCTGACAATCAAAACGGTTGAATCCATACTTTTATTCTGGACTATTGTCGGGACACTTTTTCATTGTGCTTTAACTTACAGAGGTAATTCTGGACTGTTCAGGTGTAGTGCTGATACGCAATGCTTTAAAAACGCATGAGTTTATTATTCATTATTAGATCAAATTCATAACCAAGCTTGCATTTCTTTTCTCTGATATTGTGTAGCATCTACGGTATCTCACTGTTTTCCCGGATTGAAACTGGCCATCGTGGTTCCTGCCCTTGATTTTAAAACCTCTGTTGAGTTTTAAGCTTTAAGTAGGAGCTGGCACAGGGCCAGGTTGTTGTAATATCCTGTCGGGACAAAGTTGTGTTGAATGGCAGGGATCAGAGTGAGCATGAGCAGGGCTCTGTACGACTGTAACTCGACCTCAGCGCTGCCTGGACAGAGAGGGGGCAGCCCTCCTCACTTCATCTGAGTGAACACTAATTGGATAAAGGTTTTCCAGCTCCTACTTGACGTAGCAGCCAGGAACATCGGCCTGCGAATGTGGCAGGTGCGATTTTGGCCAGAACATACAGACGTGTTGTTTTGAGTCAACCTTACTGGTAAATAGTCTTTTTTTTTTTTTTTTTTTTTACGATGGGTTGGGACTATCAAGTTTTTTTTAAGGATTTTTCATGGGGCTTTTTTAAATGTATCATTCAGCTTTTCTGTGAGGATACTACTTGTTAAGGTATGTAGAGATTTTTTATTTGTATCTAATGTTATAATGTGCATCGGTTACGTACTGCATCAAAACATATTCGTTAATAAGGTTGTTTGATTTTGTATGAATAATGGCTTTGAACTAATGCACAATATTGACTTGAATTGAATTTGAATACCTGTTTCAAGCTCAATATTTAAGTTGCGTGAAAGCTATGCTTTTATTACAACTACATAAGGTAACATACATAAAAACAAAAACAACAAAACTCAGATTATGAATATACAAGGTTAAGTAGCTAACCGGGTAATTTAATAATGGATCGTTTTTATACACAAACCCGCTATTCTTCAGCGTCATTCACTAAGGGATTGTCACGTGGGCATTTGCTGTCAGTGTTCTTAACCCTATGCATTAATCTAGGGTCACGTGCTAAGGGCCTAAGATGTTCCTAACTATCATAGAAGCATGCTTTTGTCTAAATGTAACATTTTACTTATGTTTCAGACCTCCTTTGCACTGCCTTTATTAGCCTAATTGTACACCCACCATTTAATAAATGAATTTTCATGTAATTTTATGGGTTGTCACTGTCAGCTGCTCAATGGATTCATGGCTAGCCTGCCAAAAACAGAAAGAACCTCAATTCAGTCTCAAAGAAAGTATGACACACAATGCAGAGATTGACCTGTTTAAGGACTTATAGAAAAGTGAAAGTTATCAATAGTCAGCTTCTGTACCACTTAAAATCATTTCTAATTGCTCCTTATCAGTGTATGAATGACCGCCTGTAAACGGTGAGCTAAGTCTGACTTCCCAAAGATGAATGCTGACGTAACATAGCTGTATTCTATGGGAGGAGTTAAGATGAATTGCCATTGTGATTTACAGCTGCCATTGTAGATGAAGCTGGGCTAGCAGATTGTCTATCTTTACATCCTTGAGATTGACCACCAATCTGTTGTTCTTTGAAGTCTGTATTAGTTGACAATTTGTAGTTCTCTCTGCTCTTGTTTTCATGTACACTGACTACACATCCCATGCTGCCGTTCAGGCCCCTCACATAACTTATGAGGTCTTGCTGAAGGAACCCTGAGCAGAATCAAAGCTGTGCCTCCAGACTTTAACAGCAAGGATTATTTTAGTTATTTCTGCTCCCTGTAATTCCTTTTAATCAGACTCTAGCTTTCAGTGTGTCACCAAGACAAACTAAAACAAAGCAGTTTGTACATGGTATTAAGGAAAATATTAAAATGCTATAGTGTTTGAATCATAAAAAACCTTTCTCTAGTGGTTTGATTCGACTTTAACATTTTGACTGTCATACCTGTCTCGATAATCTAAATGCACATTTCAACAGAGGGTTTGTTATTTGTTGTTGTTGATTTGGGTTGGATTGCTGTATGCATATCAACAGCTTAAGACCGTATGTTATCTAACAGTGTGAAAAGCCATAGCCATAGCCATCTGATTATAGAAATACCTTTCCGCAAAACTGACTTGTTTTCTTAGACACGAGAGAAGCTTTGCTGATTTCTTTTGTAGGAATTAATAATGCTTGGTTGATTAGCATTCTTTACTTGTTACTTATTTGAATTACCATTGGTTAGCTCTTGCTATGTCTCTGGTCTCCTCCCGTGGAAAGCCAATAAAACAGTCTACATTGTAAGCACATCGCCACAGATTGACCAGATATTCTTCTACCACATGTGTGTGTGTGTGTGTGTGTGTGTGTGTGTGTGTGTGTGTGTGAAGATGATGTCTTTTTACATACAATAAATCCCAGACTCTCACCAGTGCTTACGATCAACCACAGCTGGGTCTTACCTTCATTTTGTGTTCAGATAGATGGAGATGTTTATTAATAGAAAATGTACTTACACAGCAGATTGTACATTATATATGTTGTTTGAAAATTGAAATAAATGCTGGAATTAAACTTAAAGATGAAATTTGAAGAACAGAGTTGTTTTGCTCAAAACTGAATCGTCTGCTTCATAGCAGTGTTTCGTGTTTTCTGTATTTTCACTGTCACTAAATACTTCTTTCCTAATTAGGCATTAAAGATACCATACAGATATAATGCGATTTTATGACCTGCATTTTTTTCAGTCTAAACCATGACGACACGGCATGTATTCTAACCGTTTGCTACATCCAAAATAAGCACCGGCGCATTCCTTTGGCTTTTATACTCACTGGGATGTCTCTAGAAGTAGAGCTTTGGCAAGTTCTATTGATGAGACATGCTGATAAAGTCCCATACCTGTGTACTGTGTAAGGCCTTACAATCACATTGTATGTCATACCTAAAACTAGGCTGTGAAGTTAAAGGAGCATATAGAAGTTTTCAAACATATTTCAAAGAAAAATGTATCTGGACCTTTTTGCCTGTTTAACCATCTTTTTAGGAAAGAAAAAGCATTACTCAGTAACAGGGCAAGTACACTTTTATCAGGTCATAATATTAGAATTGCAAGTAATCATCATCATCATCATCTTCGTCCGCTTATCCGATCGGGTCGCGGAGGTAGTAGTTCCAGCAGAGAGCCCCATCCTTCCCTTTCCCGGGCCACATCCGCCAGCTCTGACTGGGGGATTCCAAGGCGCTCCCCGACCAGCATGGAGATATAATCCCTCCACCTGGTCCTTGGTCTGCCCCGTGGCCTCCGCCCAGCTGGACGTGCCTGGAACACCTCCCTAGGGAGGCGGCCAGGTGGCATCCTAACTAGATGCCCGAACCACCTCAACTGGCTCCTTTCTACGCAAAGAAGCAGCGGATCTACTCCGAGTCCCTCCCGGATGACTGAACTTCTCACCCTATCTCTAAGGGAGAAGCCAGCCACCCGCCGGAGGAAACTCATTTCGGCCGCTTGTATTCGTGATCTCGTTCTTTCGGTCATGACCCATCCTTCGTGACCATAGGTGAGAGTAGGAACAAAGACAGACCGGAAGATTGAGAGCTTTGCCTTTTGGTCCAACTCTCTCTTCGTTACAACGGTGCGATACAGCGACTGCAATACCGCTCCCGCTGCTCCGATTCTCCGGCCCAACTCACGTTCCATTTTCCCGTCACTCGAGAACAAAACCCCAAGATACTTAAACTCCTTCACTTGGGGTAAGGACTCATTCCCTACCTGGAGTAAACACTCCATCGGTTTCCTGCTGAGAACCATGGCCTCAGACTTGGAGGTGCTGATCTTCATCCCAGCCGCTTCACACTCGGCTGCAAACCGATCCAATGAGTGCTGAAGGTCGCAGGCTGAGGGCGCCATCAGTACCACATCATCCGCAAAAAGCAGTGACGTGATCCCAAGCCCACCAAGCTGCAGCCCTCCTCCCCCGCGGCTGCACCTTGAAATCCTGTCCATGAATGTCACAAACAGAATCGGTGACAAAGCGCAGCCCTGTAGGAGACCAACCCTCACCGGAAACGAGTTTGACTTACTGCCGAGAACCCGGACACAGCTTTCGCTTTGGGAGTACAGAGATTGGATGGCCCTAAGTAGTGACCCCCTCACCCCATACTCCCGCAGCCCCTCCCACAATAGCTCCCTGGGGACCCGGTCATACGCCTTCTCCAAATCTACAAAACACATGTAGACCGGATAGTCATACTCCCAGGCCCCCTCCAGGATCCTTGAGAGAGTAAAAAGTCGGTCCGTTGTTCCACGCCCTGGTCGGAAACCGCATTGTTCCTCTTCAATCCGAGGTTCGACTATCGTCCGGACCCTCCTTTCCAACACCCTAGAGTAAACTTTCCCGGGGAGGCTGAGTAATGTGATGCCCCTATAATTGGCACACACTCTCCGGTCCCCCTTTTTGAAGAGGGGAACCACCACCCCGGTCTGCCACTCCTTAGGTGCTGTTCCTGACCTCCACGCAATGTTGATGAGACGTGTCATCCATGACAGTCCCTCAACACCCAGAGCCTTCAGCATTTCAGGGCGGATCTCATCAACCCCTGGGGCTTTGCCACTGTGGAGTTGTTTTACTACCTCAGTGACCTCCACCAGGGAAATTGGCGTTGATCCCCCGTCATCCTCTAGCTCCGCCTCAACCATAGAGGGGGGATTTGTCGGGTTTAGGAGTTCCTCAAAGTGCTCCTTCCACCGTCCCATCACCTGATCAGTTGAAGTCAGCAGCGTCCCATCCTTGCTGTATACAGCTTGAATGCTTCCCTGCTTTCCCCTCCTGAGGTGCCGGATGGTTTTCCAGAACAACTTTGGTGCCAGCCTAAAGTCCTTCTCCATGGCTTCTCCGAACTCCTCCCACACCCGCTGCTTCGCCTCTGCCACCGCCGAGGCTGCAGTCCTCCGTGCCTGTCGATACCTTGCAACTGCTTCCGGAGTCCCCCGGGATAACATATCCCGGAAGGCTTCCTTCTTCAGTCGGACGGCTCCCCTGACCCCTGGTGTCCACCAGGGTGTTCGGGGATTACCCCTTGAGGCACCCAAGACCTTGAGACCACAACTCTCAGACGCGGCTTTAGCAATGGAGGCTTTGAACATTGCCCACTCTGGTTCTATGCCCCCAGCCCCCACAGGGATGCAAGAGAAGCTCCGCCGGAGGTGTGAGTTGAAGGCCTCACGTACCGGGGCCTCCTCCAGACGTTCTCAGTTCACCCGCACTACACGTTTGGGCTTACCAGGTCTGTCCAGAGGCTTCCCCGGCCACCTGACCCAACTCACCACCAGATGGTGATCAGTTGACAGCTCCGCCCCTCTCTTTACCCGAGTGTCCAAAACATAGGGCCTCAGATCCGATGACACGATAACAAAATCTATCATTGACCTTCTGCCCAGGGTGCTCTGGTACCAAGTACACTTATGAGCATCCTTATGTTCGAACATGGTGTTCGTTATGGCCAGTCTATGACTAGCACAGAAGTCCAATAACAAGCCACCACTCGGGTTCAGATCCGGGCGGCCGTGCCTCCCAATCACGCCCCTCCAAGTGTCTCCATCATTGCCCACATGTGCGTTGAAGTCTCCCAGTAAGACTACGGAGTCCCCACCAGGAGCCCTATGCAGGACTCCATCCAGGGTCTCCAAGAAGGCCGAATACTCCACACTACTGTTTGGCGCATAGGCGCAGACAACAGTCATAGTTTCCCCCCCCCTGCGACCCGCAGGCGTAGGGAGGCGACCCTCTCATCCACCAGGATAAACTCCAACATAGAGGCACTCAGCCGGGGACTTATAAGTATCCCCACTCCCGCCTTGCGCCTCGCACCTTGGGCCACTCCGGAGAAGAATAGAGTCCAACCCCTGTCCAGGATTGAGGTACCAGAGCCGAGGCTGTGCGTAGAAGTAAGCCCAACCAGATCCAACTGGTAGCGATCCACCTCCCGCACAAGCTCCGGCTCTTTCCCTCCCAGAGAGGTGACGTTCCACGTCCCCAAAGCCAGCCTCTGCCACCCAGGTCTGGTCCGTCGAGACCCTCTACCTTCACTACCACCTTTCTGGCAGCGCACCCGACCCCATTGGTTCTTCCCGCAGGTGGTGAGCCCACGGGACGGGACAGTTGCAAGTAATAATAGAAAGTAAAATACAATTGAAAACCTGCATGGAGTTTGCAAAACATCATTTAAGGGAGAAAACCAGGTACTCTTCATTACGTCACCTGGCTAATACTGTATCCCTATGGTAACGAATGTTACTAGCAGCATTGTGCGATGATGGTGCTCCTCGATGGAGAATCATTTCTTGCCCTTTAGACTGGGCAATGGAAAACACTTTTAAAGCAAATCAACTGAAGGCATGTAGCCAAATTGTTGTGTGGTTTGGAAACAAGTAAGCCTCTAATTGTCCTTGAATTGAACCCAAGAGAACATCAATAAAGAGATCTGAATATGGTATTGCACTAATGCTTTCCATTCGGTCTGACTTCCATTCTTTCTGGCAGAAGTTCTGGCTGAATCTGTCCAAATTCAGTAGCACAAAGCTTTTACAGACTTTTTGATACTTTTGTGTCTTCCAATGTGTCTTTTTAAAGACCTTAATAAAATATCTAAAATATTTTGTTAATATGAGCAAAATCTTGAAAAACAAATCCCTGTTTTGCGTGATCTTCATAGATTATATAGGTTATGGGTTACAGGTTGGATTTTGTGTAGATTGATTCACCATACATCTTTAAATTAGTCTGTAGTCTTTAATGTGTCAATCCAATTGTGCAAAGGAGTTTGAACATTTTCCGAAGCACTGTATGTCTCTGAGACAGCAGTGTCTCAAATGTATGAGGGCTGTGATCCAACACTACTGCCAATGTGTACTAATCTTAGATAAAGATTAGTTGTGTGTGTGTGTGTGTGTGTGTGTGTGTGTGTGTGTGTGTGTGTCTTTGAGAGAGATGGGGACAAACTGAAAGAAAGGGAGGGTGAACTTTTCAGCAGAAGCATAATATTTCTTTCATCCAATCACTTGGTGGCCCTAAGAGGCATGACTGTGTTAGTACTGTGTCACAGTCCTCAAGACCTGCAGACACTGACCAGGAATTCTTGGTACTACAATGAGGTGCTTGCAACCACCCTGCACTGGAATCTCAGATATACTGAAGTACAACAAATGAGTCACAAATTAGGTATGCACCCTGGACATAATGTAGTAAATTTGTCCAATACTCTACAGCATGAAGAATATTGGAATAACTGATACAGTTTTTGCACTACAACCATGTGCGATTCAGTTCCAAATATGTTCCTGTATGTTGCCAGGTGGGACAGTGGCGTGGGCAGACCATTTTACAAGGGGGGGGCAAGAGGGACACAGGCCAAGTGAAAGGGGGGCAGAGACAATCAAACGTATCAAATCTTACTGAAAAAGACGAAAACTGGTTATTCTAAGCCCTTCCTAAGACATATAATTATAACCAAACATTCCAGGTAAGTGTCTACAGCTGATTGTTTTGTAAGTATCAGAAGGCTCTGTTGACCACAACCATCCTCAGAAATGAAGATGCTGGTATATACATGGCCTTTCCCTAAACATCTGAAAATAGGCTTACTGGCACTCTATGTTAAGAAAGGTCCGTTTTTTTCTTTTTTATAACTGCAGCCTGCAAGTCTTTTGTTTTTACATTTGCAAATGTGTGTGACCAATGTAATGTAAATCTTGGTTGGAAAGAAAGCAGACTTGACTTCAGTAATATTCTTTGTCCATGTAACCAGAAAGCATCTCGATGGCCCTCCAAAGAGACATGTCATCAATAGTTTGCTTATAAGCCTTCTGAAGATGGGGGATTCAACCCTGGAATTGGTTAACATGTTCTCCACAACATACCTGGCTACAAGCGTGTTTAATATGCACACAATCTAAAAATATAGTAAAAGTTCTCTGATAGTTGGAAAAGTGGAAATGTATTTATGTGCCTAACTGAGACAGCTGACACTGGGAGGAGGCAACTAGTTTCATCGTAGTCAGGGCAGTAGGAGCTGGTTGCAGGGCTTAGGCTAGGTCTCTATATCAATACTTGGAAAACACAGATAGCTGGCAACAGGCTCGATGAATGTAAGGACTCTAAAGCGGTTCTCATATTCTGACAAGATGCTCTGAACTTGCTCCTCATAATGTGCACTGTCAAGCTGAGCAAAGTATTTGCCCTGGCATTAAAGATCTGCCTGAGTGTAAGGAAAGTTCACTTGACAGTGTCTACTTGACAGTGTGGTAGCTTGGTTTTAAATCTGTTCACTGAACTGATTGTGTACTTATTTATCCTTTCCCTGGCAGCTCGACATTGGTAGTCCTCTAGCAGTACATATTGTGCATGTTTTAAAAGCGTCAGAAAATGTTTGATTTCAGGCAACAACTCCTGCCAAAAATGTACCTCTGCTTGGCCATCTAACATCTGTTTGCAGCAGCAGGTCTGTGTTTTCAGGGCCTGTCTCCTCCACGTGGGCACCGAATAACCTTCTCAGGAGACTCCAGGCCCCAACAAAGCAAACAATCTTCACCACAACATCCATCTTCTCTTTCATGTTTAAAATCTTCCCACACCGTTCTTGCTGGTGAATTATACAATGATAATTAATGAAGCCACAAGTGCGGCCTACCATCGCTGGAGCACCATCAGTTGTGATAGAGATATTTTTTTATTATATCGCCCAGACCTAGTGTGGCATAAAAACCATGTCCTGAATTTACTTAATTCCCCCGTGTGGGTGTCTGTGGTCTCACGTGAGGCAACTCTCCCCACACTCTCTCCTATTGTTCTGGGAGTCCTCTCCAGGCATACCACCCCTCCACTCGGTGGAAAGAGAGAGAATGTGAGGAAAGAAGGGAGGGAATAAAGGGAGGGGAGACCAGGGCTGGGAAAAGAGATAACATTTCAGACTGTGCATTCCTCCAACCTCCCCCTCCTTCTCTCACCTCATTGTCCTTGTCTTTCCATCCCCTTCGTGCTTTCTGTTCATACTTGATGTTTACAACCTCACGCTGGGCGTGTTTTCTGGGTAATTGTTGAGACTGTGGGGAGATAGCAAGTCCAGGTAGCTTAGTTCCTCTTTCCATGCGGAGCTGTTGAGTAGTACAGCAGCGAGAAAACAATTTAGGATGCCGGTTTACGGGTCTGTTTATGGTCTAATTTGATGGGGGGGGGGGAAAGTAGAAGTTGTAGAAAATGGTTATTATAACCGGCACCGAGTTTGCAACTCTGAAGAGCATATGGGAGGACAGGAAGCAATTCAATAAATTCAACCACAGGATAACACGTTGGTTCGGTAAGTCACCTCTCTGAAGTGACCGATCTCTATAAAACGATAGGACTCTCCTCCATAGAGAGGAGACTAGTTTCAGTGAGTTATGTATTCTAGTCTACATTGTGTTATCACCTGGCCGAAATAATTGTTGGATAACGATTTTGCACACAGGCCTTGGATCTGAGAGATATTTGATCTGTGTTCTCAGTCTACTTAAACAAAAACCTTTGTCTTGTCTATTGACCTATACATATTGTTATTTTCCTAATGAATCAGCATCAATACTAGACTTGAGACCAACATCTAGAACACTCATGGCTTAGCAGATTGCTGAGTAGTTGAGGTAATCCTGCTATAGTTACAGAATGGCCTATAGGGTCCTTTTAGTGGAGACCAAAGCAGGTATCCATGGCACCCAGAGTCTCTGGAGTGGTTGCTAGGTCTGTGTGAGTGTGTTTGCCCTGGAGGGCTGTGATATTACAGTGACCAAATGTGGTCCCTTATAATAATTGTTAACGGGTTACCCCAACGGTTTTTACAAAAAAATAAGATTAATACTGACGTGTGTGATTAGTAATTCAGTCTATGTCTGATTATTATAAAATGCAAAATAAGGTGTTTAAACGTTCAAAAGATGATCGCGTTCTTAATCTATGTTAAGTTTGTCTATATTAGTATATCATATTTTGTGACAAAAAATATTCAAATTTTATTCAACTGAAGTTTTTTTGCAGACACCTGACCTAAATACTAATACCACATTCATCCTTTTATTCCTGAGTATGCGTTATTTGAGAGAAAACCTGTGTAGTTCCATGCTATTTCCTTGCTGGCAGTGAATCAACAAACGTCTGTGTATTGGGGTGAAAGTCCAGAACATTCTCTATGGGAACTGGCTGAGTGAAGTCCGCGTCACAGTTTGAAATTGTTTTCTTTCAAAGCGTGGCCAAAGTGAATGCGCCGTAAAGGGGGAACTGTCTCAGTTGAGACCTTACTCTTACTATATAATGCTTGACCTTCTCCACAACTCTGCAAGTCATTGAGGCAGAGAATAAGTGAAAGAGGTTCGAAAGCCTTCATTTACCTGATTAATGTAATTTCTTTGAACTGCTGATAGGAAACGAAACCACTTTCATCGTGAGTTGTAATATACCTGGCTATATAATGCTGTTTTCCAGTAAATATTGTGTGGTACCATATTTCTCTGTTTCTTCATTATACATTCTTTTTGTCAGATGGACTTTCAGACTCCACCCTGTTCAAATATATTCTGAATCCGTCACAGAACTGGTTTATTGGTATGCCTTGGAATATGTTATAGCATGCTACAAAGACATGTCAATATCCACTTTTTAATCAATCTGTCCTTCAGCAAATCAGTTACCTCACATTTCAATCTTATTCCCTCTGACATGATTTGTCATGTGGAAGATGCATTCATGAGAAGCATGCAATGTGTGATTAAGCAGGGAAGATTTTTAACCATGGTCTCCTAAGGATTGGTGAGCATTAATGCTCAGTTGTGAGGCAGATGTAATTTATTGCAAATCACCCTAGAGGAAAATAATCAGTCATTGTTGATGGATAATTTGACAATTGTGTAATCAAGCGTTCAGCAATGAAGTCCCATTAGTACAGAATGCCACCATCACGCCATAGAAACCAGGCATTCAAAAAGACAATTTCCCTTTTATGTTATTTATTTTAAATCTTTGCCCTCAGTAAGTAGAAAACAACTTTCCATATGACTTACTTTACAATAGTATGTGTCTTCAAATCCATTATCAAACCAGCTGCAAGGTTTCTGCAAAACCCACCCCAAATAGACTTTTACTGAAGGTGAGGCAAAATTGTTCCCAAACCACTAGAATAACAACTGACTTGCAATTTGACTTGTAACTTACACATGCTTCATTCATCGTAACTGGTGTTAATACCAGTAGACCCTGCTTTCAATTATGATCAAATGGCAAACTACTATTTTTTGTTGTTGTGATGTTGTTTTGATGTTATAAGTGTTCATGACTACTGAAAGTATGAGCATTCTGAGGGAAAATGTGACCAATGCATACATTACACATTACACACTGAGCATAAAGAATAAGGATACAATCCCAAATGTTTAGCAATACAAAGGCAGATTCTACCTTTGATTGAAGAAAATGTATGATTTCTTTAATACGTGTTACTATATTCAACTATACTACACTACACTACACTGTACTATTCTACACTATTCTATACTATACTACACTACACTACATTACACTACTCTATACTATACTATACTACACTACACTATACTACACTATTCTACTCTATACCATACTATTCTACTCTATACTATACTATACTATTCTATACTATACTATTCTACTCTATACTATACTATTGTACTCTATACTATACTATTCTACTCTATACTATACTATACTATTCTATACTATACTATTCTACTCTATACTATACTATTCTACTCTATACTATACTATTCTATACTATACTATTCTACTCTATACTATACTATTCTACTCTATACCATACTATTCTACTCTATACTATACTATACTATTCTACTCTATACTATACTATACTATACTATTCTATACTATACTATTCTACTCTATACTATACTATACTATTCTATACTATACTATTCTACTCTATACTATACTATTCTACTCTATACTATACTATACTATACTATTCTACTCTATACTATACTATACTATTCTACTCTATACTATACTATACCATACTATTCTACTCTATACTATACTATTCTACTCTATACTATACTATACTATTCTATACTATACTATTCTACTCTACTATACTATACTTGCACCAGGGTGTTCTCCCGTCACATTGATCTTTTCTTTCGGTTCTAGAATCGGCCCGATTGTCAACCGCCTCTATCAGCAGTAATGACCGGGCTCCTTCAGCTACGCCCTCCGACTGCCACGACTTCTCCTCCATTGGCCAGCCTCCTGTGAGCCTGGCCTCCACCTTCTCCTCCATTGGCCAGCGTCCTGTGAGCCTGGCCTCCACCCTCTCCTCCGGGTACGGCTCATCCCGGGACGACCTGCCGGCTCTGCCCCCCCCTGGTGGTGTGGCACCACAGCCCGAGGACGACATCGATCTGGACCTGATTCCTCCCAAGGCCGCTGGTGAAAGGAGACGCCCTGACACAGAGGACCCTTCTGAGGAAGAAGGCGGGAGACTTGGGAGTGGCAGATTCACCCTGCAGAGCAACAAAAACACAAGAGACACCGGCAGCCAGGAGCACCCTTTTTCGCCCTTCGCAGCAAATACCATGGCGCCAAACCCCCAGCTTACCTACCTGGACCGGGTGGTTATGGAGATCATTGAGACTGAGCGGATGTATGTGAGGGATCTCCGCATGATTGTGGAGGTAATTCATTCATATCTATTGTACCGCAAAGAATATCGTTGTGTATAGGTGTGAGATACTTGCGATCAGATTTGGTGCTGTATGAAACAACTGGGAAACATGGGACAAAATGAAGTGCTAGACAACTCTTCAGCCAGAAAAGACAACAACTAATGTTATCTTGACCTGTATCTCTGTAGCTAATCAGTCATGTTCTCCACTTAAGATTTGACTCAAGTCCTTGAGTGGAAATACGTACCAAACTGAAAAATTTCACTCAAAGTGCCATACATTTTAATCAAAGTTTGTAAATTGCAACCAGGGTCCAAAATAAACAATCATTAGCCAGTCACTAAATGCGGGTACATTTAGTATACTCAACTGGAACATGTGACCAAAACCCCGGCACCGTTTTTGTATTCTGTCACAGCCAGAAGGAAGTTTGCGCATTGCATTTTGGGGGCGTGAAGCATAGTCTAAAGCAACATCTCTCGGCTACTCAAAATTTTACCAAATATAGAATGTTCTCCGGGAACTTTTTCCATACAAATTTCTCACATACACACACACAGGTCATATGTACTGTTGCCATGCTGTCCACACATTTTCCGTCACAGCCGAACAGCCAGGGAGATCATAACAACCACGTCATCGGACAGTTTTTGACTATGTTTTCAACATTGAATTATTAAGCTGAGTAGGAAAAAAGATTGTTATGGTTGTCTTTTGGCTCTACATTTTAAACTAACCATATGGACAACATTTTTGTCCTCGACTATAACGTTAAATGATATATCAGTGAAACACAAAACATGGAACTACATGTACATCTCTATTTAGACAGAGGTGTGTTACTGCTTAGGTGCTCTCCCGTATTGGAATAAAGTCACACAAACCAGGAGAAGGGTGTGTCTTAAAATGAAGAGGGTTTCGCCAAAGAGTGAGGGACGTTTATAAGTGCCAATCAAACGCGTGCCTTTGAAATTCAAAGGCCAAGAGAAGAGAAGAATTGCATGAAAGTCTCCAGACCTCCAGTCGAGTTTAAAAGAACGAGATTTAGAGGGATGGCCACACAAGACTAGCAACACCCAAATACACCTTTCTGTCCTGGTACAAAAGCCTACCTCTGAACATGTGAACATCTTTTAAAATACTCATGGAGACCGCAACTACTGGGGACTTCTAATTGCAACTACTGGGGACTTCTAATTGCCGCCCCCCCCCCCCCCCCACACACACACAAAAAATAATAATAATAATAATAAATAATAAAAAATAGACAAGATCTACAGTAGTGTAGTTTTGGGAACCAAGTGTTTCAGAGGTGTCCCTGAGGGGATTTCAGCCCCATCCCAAAGGTCCCCTCAGACCAGGTTTTATTGGCCAAATCTCAACACTAAAACAAAGGACGAAACAAGTCATTCTCAAGGACAAATGGTCAAACAATGGTGTGTTTTGACTTGGCTGGCATCGAAATTCCAAAAACGAAAGGTGTTGTTTTGAATTTTAAAAGGACAGGGTTATGCTTTTGATGTGTTGCACACATCAGTCAATCTCAGTCTTTCCACTCGCGTTGCGTTAAATCCTCACATCCAGCAGCAACTCGAGTAACCCAAGATGAGCTTCACGAGAGGACTGTCATTTCCTTATCAGGCTAATCCTGTTAGCGGGGTCGGATCAGTCGAGCTAAGCGGGTCTATTATTTGTGTTTGTGTGAGAGCGCTAGTGCGTGTGCCTACGTATGTGGCCTTATACTGTGTGTCCTGCCTCGTGCCATTTCTTGAGTTGTCTTGTCTGTATTCAACTAGATTCATAACCAAGAGCCACATGGTGCATATCAGATCTGACTTTGTTTTGGATTGTGCTGTCTAACGTACACTGTCGTTGCTGACTGGTATTCTACGTGTAAGGCTTAAGACATCCGTGAGGGTCCTTTGCTGAGAATCATCTAGTTACGTAACAAAGGGTCTTGACTTTGGAGGCTTGTCCTTTTACAGTCAACAAACACATAGACACACGTTGAAACACACTGAGATTGTCCACTCCCAGATAGGCCGAGAGGTGAAGTTTTGAAGGTCACAAATAGTTAATAAGATCTTAATAGACACTGGACCAGTAAAATAGCATTCAGCTATTTTCTCTCAATAAAAAGAGTGTTTTAGCAAGACTAACAAAACCTTAACCTTTAGAAATTCATTTGTAAGAAAACTCAATTTGTCAATAATGTGCAAATTAAGCTCTCTTGGGTAATCCCCCATAGACTTGTTGGCTCACAATATGCCTTATTCTGAGCAGAATGCATTTAAGCATTTTTTTGGGATGAAGTATCCGGAGCATTCCAATAGCTTGAAAGGATTTGGTGACATCCCCTCTGACATCATGAATGTTTGTTTTATCTCCTCAAGATGTTATTCTGGCTTTATCTATGTGGAAACTACTGTATCATATACTGTGTTGCCGCTTGCAAGCATGTGAAAAATCTGGGCAATGCTGAGCAAATTCATGAGATAATTTAATATAGTTACTCAATCTGAGAGAGAGAGAATGCAAGTGGCTTAAATAATTACAGACCCATCGTCAGACTTCCATGTCCAGTGAAGATGTTGTAATATCTTGTAAATCAACAGCTTTATACATTCTTGTCGACAAATAATACTTTAAACCCTTTACAGTTGAGGTTCAGAGCTGGTTATAGCACTATTACAGATGCCGCTCTTATAGTAAATTATATAGTTACTGCTCTTGATGATAGGAAACATTTTGCAGCTTTGTTTATTGATTTGTCAAAGGCTTTTGATACAGTTACATATCACAGATTAGCTCTGGATTGGTTGGCTTCGCTGGGATTTGATGATGCAGCATTTAACTGGTTTGAGGACTACCTCTCTGATAGAACACAGGGCATAGATGCTAAGGGTTTGGAATCCAAGGTTGTAGCCATAGATAATGGCGTGCCACAAGTTTCCAATTTAGGTCAAATTGTTTGTTTCAAGATATTTGCGTGTCTGGAAAAAAAACATTTCTATGCAGATGATTCCAATCACTAAATGCGTCAAATGCTTACATCTATGCTTTTCTCAATGTCCAAAAAGTGACATTAAAAGGCATATGATACAGTATATGCTCGCTAAATGGAGGCCAAATTGAGCGTGTTGAATATAACAAAGATATTTGGGAATCTGGCTAAATATTTGGGAATCTGGCTAGATAAAGAGTTGTCATTTAAATTCACAAGAAAGGTGAGGGTCAGACTTGGAGCCTTATACAAGACATTGCCTTTTTCACCGTTCTTCCCTTTTAACAGGACTTGACCGCCCTTGAACACTAGGAGTTGAAAGTAGAGCAGCTTGTTTCAGATGAACAATTTAAAGTCGTCATGGAGGATTTGGGAGTTGTAACAGTATTCTTCGTTAGGTTGAAACTTAAGTATTGTACTGTATTGTAAATATTGTGTACTATTTGTTTGATTAACATATTTATTTTCACTGTGTGGTTATATATTTATTGCCTTTAAACACTGCACTGCTGGAACACAGACCTAGTCCCAGTCAGTTACACCTGCATAAATAAACAATATAATAAACTATATCCAAAGTAATCCTTGATGAAGAATCAGAGAAAAGACATCCTCTCTATCCGTCTCCTTGGCTACGCGTCATTGGTAGGTGTAGCTTTTCTATCTGGAGAAGATCTCCAGAGAAATTAATTTAACCAGAGAGCAGTGTCTGTCTTCGTCATAGATGGTGTCATTGGTAAACAGTGGGGAGGGGCCGAGACAGAGACAGAGACAGAGACAGAGACAGAGACAGAGACAGAGACAGAGACAGAGACAGAGACAGAGACAGAGACAGAGACAGAGACAGAGACAGAGACAGAGACAGAGACAGAGACAGAGACAGAGACAGAGACAGAGACAGAGACAGAGACAGAGACAGAGACAGAGACAGAGACAGAGACAGAGACAGAGACAGAGACAGAGACAGAGACAGAGACACTCCCTTGTGAGGCCCGCCAGAGAAGAACTCTCTTTTTGTGGCCGAAGATGGTGCCATACTAATAATAATAATACATTTTATCTATAAAGCGCTATAGTACTCAAAGTCGCTTTAAATTTAAAGGACACAAAAATGCATACATATAAAAATAGACTGAATACTGAGTATGAAAGTAACAATTTTATCAGTGATGTTAGAATTAACAGCCCTGCATAACGTTGTGCCCACAAAATATGATTACAGAGAATGTATTATTGTGAATAGGTTTGTAAAGTGACCTGCCTACTCATGACATGTTGGAATAAGAGTGAAAAACAGATGATCTGAACACTTACCTAACCTAGTGGCAGATGTCTGATATGCTTTACTGGTAATAGACGGACTACATTTCAGTCCACTCTGAATAATCTTCTTTATGTGTGTGTGTGTGTGTGTGTGTGTGTGTGTGTGTACATGTGTGTGTGTGTGGGTGTGGGTGTCTGTGTGTGTGTGTGTGTGGGTGTTGTGTGATGAAGATTATGTTTTGTTGTGTAAATATACATTTTAAACCATGTTAAGTAGTACATTCCAACATTTGTACTTGCATGTTATCTGTCAATCTGTAACGAGGACCCAAACCCACCCTAGCTTCAAGTATTCACTATCCACATTCTTCATCTACCATCAAGCAACAAAAAAATTCCCCAGACTTGACTTTTGTATCCATTTACCTCAGATTGCCCATATGGTCTGCCAGTACCACGAGTATCAAGCAACCCATATTAAGGACATATTCAAACTCAATATACACAGCTTAGGGAGTGGCCCCGTCCATAAACCTGGGACTCAATATACACAGCGTCAAAGCACCTAACAATGACATCACTGTTTCCTCATTATTACTACCTGCGGTGAGCTGCTAAACACAAAGACTAATCCTGTCTTTAATCCTGACACTTAATAAAGCCTCTACTTCTAGAGATCTTTTTTTGTTGTTGACCAAAGCTAAGTGTTATTTCTGAGCGTTGACACAAGGCTTGTCCTTTCTCTGAGTACTTAAGAGCAAGCAGACACCAACAGCGAGACAGATGT
The DNA here is from genome assembly GCA_017639675.1 of Aplochiton taeniatus. NCBI lineage: Eukaryota > Metazoa > Chordata > Actinopteri > Galaxiiformes > Galaxiidae > Aplochiton > Aplochiton taeniatus. Next base: position 3,827,709 of record CM030185.1, on the reverse strand, counting down.
CCGTCAAGGCTTTTAACAGTGTTAGGTGGAAGTAAACGATGACGTAATCCAGATTACAGCCTGTTGAGCCCGAGGCACCCACAGCTGGGTGTGTGTGTGTGTGTGTGTGTGTGTGTGTGTGTGTGTGGGGGGGGGGGGGGGGGGGGGGGGGGTCGGGGTCGGGGGGGTTGTTTGTTCACTGGTGCTGTCTGGTGGATGAATTCGGCACTATATTTCAAATCCTTACAGACCCGTGCATTAGCACTATTGTAGGCACTACCTCAGACGCACACAAACATTCTTATATTCTTGTGGCCACTCTTAGTCTCTTGGCAAAGGCACCTTTGGCTGTTGAAAATATTAAAGTGAAAGTTCGTGTTCCTATGCACTGCATATTCAGAAATGTTTGAAAAGATAAAACAATGTGAATTAAAAACTGACAGTATATTTGAGCATCAGTATGATTTGGATTGAAACATAGGACATCTTGTCTGCTGAGTTATATGAGTTGTACATTTTGCATTGATATACAATATGTTAATTATTAAGCAACATATTATTGGGTTTGTCTTTGTAACAGGTAAATGTCATATTACTGTAAATATGTAGGTTGGTAATGTATTGAGCCTTGTGTGTTGCAGGACTATTTGGCCCAAATAATAGACCAGCCAGACCTCCCAATCAGACCCGAGCTTGTGTGTTCCCTGTTTGGAAACATTGAGGACATATACGAGTTCAACAGGTGAGTTGGGAAAAATACATCGAACATGAATGGTTGGTATTATATAATTATAACCTGATGCTCCACTTAAATGTGATTACACCACACATGTATTAGTTACATACATTGACAAAGACTCCAAACTTTCTCCGTTTAATGAATAATAATAATTCATTTTATTTATTTGGTGCTTTTCTGAAACCCCCAAAACGCATGTTAAACAGTAAACATAGTAACAAAAAAACGACACAGCAACATCAGTTTAAACTCAGGGAGAAACAAAAAGGACACAATATCAGTTGGAGGATTGAACGGGTTATTAATCACAGAGTTCATAAAGAACAAGCTAGAATATCAGTAGAAGTATTGAACAGGTTATTAATCACAGTTCATAAAGAATAAGCTAGAATATCAGTTGAAGTATTGGACAAGTTATTAATCACAGAGTTCATAAAGAATAAGCTAGAATATCAGTTGGAGGATTGAACAGGTTATTAGTCACAGAGTTCATAAAGAATAAGCTAGAATATCAGTTGGAGGATTGAACAGGTTATTAGTAACAGAGTTAATAAAGAATAAGCTAGAATATCAGTTGGAGGATTGAACAGGTTATTAGTCACAGAGTTCATAAAGAATAAGCTAGAATATCAGTTGGAGGATTGAACAGGTTATTAGTAACAGAGTTAATAAAGAATAAGCTAGAATATCAGTTGGAGGATTGAACAGGTTATTAGTCACAACAGGTTATTAGTCACAGAGTTAATAAAGAATACGCTCAAGTGAAAAGATTTGGCTGAGGTGAGGAGACGAGCAGAGTTTGACAATGGATAATAATTAGATAATATACTGTATAATGAAAAGGAGTTGACAGTTATTAGGCCGACTGCATTCCTTGGAGCATTCAAAGCTTTGGAAATGGCTTTCTACCCTTAGACAGCTCTGTGTTGACACAGTTTGATTGCCCTGTGTGGCATTGCAGTGTATACAGTACACCTGTGTGTGCCTTTCTGTATCCTGTTCAGTCCATGGATGTATTTCAGTTTAGGAATTTTTAATACAGTATAGTTTTGCTAAAGTCTAAAAAAAATGCATTCCTTATGTCTCTTTGAAAAAAAGTTAATGAAATACAATTTTAATCAAATCTATAGCACAGTAAAGTGGATTAAGCGGTCTAAATACTTTCCTAATATAATTTATGAACGTTCACATGTGCACGTTCAGGCACAGATAAAGTACTAAGGACAGAGGCACAAGCACATTTTTCGGACTTCAAAACAAAAGTGCAAACGTCCGACTGTTTGTTTATGAAAAGGCCTCCTCCTGTCACACACTGATCCAATGACACCCCAGAATGTAATAACACTGAAGAATTGTATTCACACAATCTCATTACTTCAACAATAGCTGTAGTGTTTCAGTTTGGTGGGAACATTTTTCATTAGATCACAATTTGGGCTTGGTTTTATTATCCTCCTTGAATTAACAAAATAATGCCAGTTATACAGACCCTACTGTGCAAAGCTAAAATACATTGACATGACTATAACATGGCTATAATGCCAGTTATACAGACCCTACTGTGCAAAGCTAAAATGCATTGACATGGCTATAACATGGCTATAACATGGCTATAACATGACTATAATGCCAGTTATACAGACCCTACTGTGCAAAGCTAAAATACATTGACATGGCTATAACATGACTATAACATGGCTATAACATGACTATAATGCCAGTTATACAGACCCTACTGTGCAAAGCTAAAATACATTGACATGGCTATAACATGGCTATAACATGGCTATAATGCCAGTTATACAGACCCTACTGTGCAAAGCTAAAATACATTGACATGGCTATAACATGGCTATAACATGACTATAATGGCAGTTATACAGACCCTACTGTGCAAAGCTAAAATACATTGACATGGCTATAACATGGCTATAACATGACTATAATGGCAGTTATACAGACCCTACTGTGCAAAGCTAAAATACATTGATATGGCTATAACATGACTATAATGCCAGTTATATAGGCCCTACTGTGCAAAGCTAAAATACATTGACATGGCTATAACATGGCTATAACATGACTATAATGCCAGTTATACAGACCCTACTGTGCAAAGCTAAAATACATTGACATGGCTATAACATGGCTATAACATGGCTATAATGCCATGTCTGTCTGTTGCAAGTCCAAGCAACATTTTTGAGATGTAGCCATGATGGTTTCTATCAATCAAAGGGACACTTTATTGATTCTCAAGACGTGTTTACTGTTCAGTGATGGCTCTGTTGGTTCACAACCTGTTGTCTTCCCAGTTCCACTCCACATGTGTTGGATTTTGCTCCCGCTAAACCGGTTCCTGTGTACTATAGCACTTTCTCACCTTCTTGTCTGAGTGTCCGACTGAAGCCAGTAGGAAAAGATTGTGAAAAATGTCCTTCTGTTCTGCCATTACATGCATCTCTACATTAGACTTCAATAATATGACTCTATTTTGGTGCCATGTTAAATTGAGAACAAATTAGCCTGGGGTAAGCAGTCAAAGACACATTGTAGTGTTTTTTGCATCGTTTTAGTTGAAGTTGACACAGAAAACACCAGAAGCTCTTACCTTTGTTTCCTCTCTACTTAGGTGTAGTTAGCCTCTCGCTGTGGTCCGTTTGGTTTTCACGGTCGCCATGCTTCAAATGTTATGCCCGGTAGCTGTCCACATAGTGGTGAAAACCTGCGTATCAAGAATCACTGTTAGGTATCTAGCTCAGATTTCTTGCTGTATTGTCAGAATAATCTGTGCTGGTAATGTTAGCCAGGCTCCCGAAGGTACTTTCTTCCCAGCAAAGACAGGTACATCCTTTTTTCCCCTACAAGGTTTTATGTGTTTTTTCCTCCCACTCTTTGGAGGTACAGTATTTCTTAACTGCCCGACCCTGTATATTTTTTCCCTCACCTTATGAACACCACATCAGACATTTTGGACGGTATTTAATACGGTCGTAAAATATTTCATTTATTTAAGTAAATAATATGCTAAGATTTTGACAGTTTTGCTTTTCAATGTGTGCCGCTTAGTCATCTTGGTAGGGTAGATTAGGGTACGCTAACTGCAGCGTCTTAAAACCTGTCCCAGACTTAGGTTGAGTGACTGGACCTTGTGGAATTTTGATTGAAAACCACTGCTCTAAATGAATAATCTGACGCAGGTTTTATTGTGTTGTGTAGTGTTACGGAGGTTGGCCGTCTTCCCCACCCAGTGGAGTAGGGGTGGTGAGTTATGGTTTGCCCGTTTGAAACAGCGGCTATTGTGTGCTGTTTTGTGTGATTCGGTGTGCCGTGTCTCTCTCGTGTTAAAGGCTTCACAACACTTGCAAGTTGCGTGTGAAAGCGTGCCACTATTTCCTTGAGGTCTGGGCTTAAGATTTTACGCATCCAAATTTGCTGATAGTTCCTCAAGTGGGTGGTTGTAAGATTCGTGGGCATGATTAAGGTGCATGCTCTGTCTGTCTTGAGCGATGTTCAAAGGCCTCTTTGCTAACCACCATCTTCCGCCCCTGATTCCAGTGAGTTGTTGCAGTCCTTGGATATGTGTGACAACGACCCTGTTGCCATTGCCAGGTGCTTTGTGATGAAGGTGAGTGATGTCTGTCAATTAAGTTCGGCTCTTCACAATATTCCTAGATGTATACAACTACAAATTTTGGTCTTGTGGTTTTTAGTGTGTCGCACAGCAACACGTTTTGGACTTTGTTGGACAACAATGAACCTAATATAACCTAAAAATAACCAACTTCCCCCTAATTTCAGAGCCAATACTTTGAGATCTACACACAGTATTGCACCAACTACCCAAAGTAAGTGTTATGAGAGAAATAATGGTGAAAGTGATGGTTACACACAGTCGTGTTGATTGGTTCAGTCTGAAATAAGAAAACAATCTTAGTGTTAAAACATTTCAAGCAGTCAAACCTAAACCAACATTGATATGCCTAAAGCATCGTCATGAAAAGTCAGAGATGGGAGTTCTCTTGCATGGCTTCCATTTTGAAACTTAAGGATGTTAACCCTTTTCCCTTTATTATTTATCTATCCTTTTTTAGCTCTACCTCAACCCTCTACTTTATCAATGGACACACATTCTGTCTAGGCACACCATCTAAATGTCTTGTTTTATTTTAATGGCTTGGATTCTGTCTTGTAAACAAAATGAGTTCGTTTTAGAGATTGGCTTAACTATCAGGCCTAACTGGACCAGTGGCTCTGGCCTAGCTAACCGATATGAACCTTCCGTGTACCTCCTAGTCTGTTTCAATCTCTAGTCTGTCTCTAGTCAATGTTTTACTGCCACCTAGCGGTATCATTGCCCCAATGCATCCGTTCCGAGTCTTATCAACACACGACATCCTTGACCAAGCCTCTCGCACATCTCTCATACAACACTGATGGGATTGAGCTGTACCTTATTGATTGATTGGAGAAATCATTTCGTTTTTGTATTGAAAAATCAAATGATAAGAAACATACTGGAGATGAATTGCAGAGAACCGTACATATTCCCCCCCTTCTTTTAAGCTCTGTAGCTGCCCTGACGGAGTGCATGAGACACAAATCGTTGGCAACATTTTTCCGAGAGCAACAAGCCTCTCTTAAGCGTTCCCTTCCCTTGGGGTCCTACCTTCTGAAGCCCGTGCAAAGGATCCTCAAGTACCACCTGCTGCTCCAGGTATTAACAAATACTGCCGCTTCCAGTAGCTACTGTCAAGTAGAAGTAGCCAAGATGGCACCTGCAGCTCCAGGCGGAACCAAATATGTATACTCTGTCAATTACAGTATATTTCACAGACTTCGACCGGTAAAGTATCGAATAAGTGAATATGTAGACAACATTTGTTAGATAAGCGGTAAGCAACCAGTCATGGTTACAATTGACTTGTACTACGGTGAATGTATCTGCTTTTCAGTTTCACTCAATTGATCACAAACTATTGTAGTATAACAGAATTTTAGCTGAAGGTATTTTGGGGGGGGGGGGGGGGGGGGGGGGGTGGGGGGGGGGGGGCTTTCTAGAAAATAAGGGTCTTAGCTGGAATGCATGTTTGGTGCTATATCCTTGCAGGAGATAGCGAAGCACTTTGACCCTGAGGAAGAGGGCTACGAGGTGGTGGAGGAGGCCATCTACACCATGACTGGGGTGGCCTGGTACATCAACGACATGAAGAGGAAGCATGAGCACGCCGTGCGACTACAGGTGGGTCTCGTTCCAGCTCGGCCTGGAAGTCCAGGAAACAAAAGGGCGTGCCGACGTCGTATTTTGAACGGTTTGAATCGCCGTGTTCGTTTTGAAACTGTGCATTGTTAGCACTTACAGCAGTGATCTGTGTAACCAAGGGTATATGCCTGAACAGTGCTGGCCTTCAAGAACATTTAGACCTCTTGGGTAATCATTTGACCTTTGAATATCAGACATTGTTGAATGTCAAAACTTGAAGAAAAAAAAAGAAAGGTTACTATCTAGACGTTGTGCAATTCTGTGATAGAAGAAGCCCAGAGAATGTCTAAATCAATAGAAATAAATCAATCAAATCAATCAAATTAGTAGTGGTCGTAAACCAAACTAGTGGTGCTCTTTTGCTGCGCTGTCCAGGAGGTCCAGTCTCTCTTGATCAACTGGAAAGGCCCCGACCTGACCATGTACGGAGAGCTGGTGCTGGAAGGCACTTTCAAGGTCCACCGAGCCAAGAACGAGCGCACACTCTTCCTCTTCGACCGCATGCTCCTGATCACCAAGCGCCGCGGGGAACACTACCTCTACAAGACCCATATTTCCGTGAGGGCAATCTGCTTTTACTTCACATTGGGAATGATGTAGTACGCCGTCATTTTTGGGGGGGGGTCAAACAAACTTTTGAATTAAGTTCAAGTGCAAGCCATATTGTTTGTATGGGTCCATTTCCTGGGTTGAATGTTAATGCGTGTGGCAGGTTAACGTGTTGTTCTGTCTCCTGCAGTGCGCCACCCTCATGTTGATAGAGAGTGCGAAAGACTCTCTATGCTTCAGCGTCACCCACTACAAGCATCCAAAGCAGCCTCACACTGTTCAGGTAAGACATCCAATACACCGTACAGCCAGAGGCGAGTCGGAGAAGCTTTCAAGAAACATGGAGAGTGCTACACAGCATCCTTTAAAAAAAAAAAGGGTACTGGAAAAGCCGAACGACGTTAATATTGTGTAAAAGATAACAGCACAATGATAAATAAATGATAAACTAAAGACACCGCTAACAGATGGAATTATTATTTTGTAAATGCTATTTAGCAGAAGAGCTTGTGAAGCCGAGTTATTAAGATGGTGTAGATGAAGATATATTTTTAACAAAAACTCCTACTCCCTCTTTATTAGGGGTGTTGATGAAAAGGAAATACTTGGCACTGTTCAAAACTTTAAGAATAATGAGTCCACCCATTGTACTGAGATCGATGTGTCCCCCTCAAATATGTCCCCCTCATGTCTACTACAATGGAAAACAAAGAATATACAATGGGGGTGTTTACAGACTTAAAAAATTATTTGACAATGTTGATCATGGCTTACGAATGAAGAAACTGTAGAGATATGGTATTAGAGGGACAGCGCACCACACATGGCTAAGAAATGACCTTGATGATCCTGATCAAGGAGTGTGTACTTGAACTTAACTCATGAAACTCAACAGGGAATCTAGCCATGGATGCCAATTATGACTATCTTTGTGGATACATTTGCGGATCATGATTTTCCGCGTTTCATTGAAGCTCTCACAGCCCGTCTGTGGCAGGGGGTAAACTCGGGTTCAAATTGCCTGAATTCTCAATAACCCGTAAAGCTCCTTTAAGGTACGTGACATGAACTTCGTACCCTGGTCAGTGAGCGTTGTGTTAGGAATTCCCACTCGGGAGATGACGAAACACAGTGCCTGTGCAACGGTGTTCTGATTACGGGGTTGCATAATCAAAAGGACTGGTACAAACCAATAGCCCTGTGCGCTTTGGTCTAATGGCCAATCATTTCCATGCCAACCCTCTTGAATGGCACCTCAAGTAGAGTAAGAGGGCACAAAGGGCAGGACGGGCACCACGAAAGCGCTACTTCTCGGATCCCCTGAAAATAGAAACAGGCCACCATCCAATCTAGTGTCTTAGCAAATCCTAGGTGGTCTGCCATTGGCTTATCATGAGCCGTCTGAAATACCTCTTTCCGACGACTTTGCGGTACCAAGGATTGTAATACACCTCCCCGTCTCTGAGTGTCACGACTCACTCTATACAACCTGTCCGTGATCAATGTAAAATAAGGGTAAGATTGGCACAGCCCCTGGCCATACGTGTACCATACCTTTTTATCACCTGGCTAAGGGTAAAGCCTAGAGTGGCCTCATGAGACTGCTTGAGATGACACTCCTTCACGGGAGGATAGGGGCGACGTAAACCTCGACCAGGACCCTCCGTCTCTCCGCTAGACGCGGCAGAATCAGGAGCCCTCGCATCACCACTGAACTGCAGACACCTCTAACTAACTACGTTCTCTAACTTACCCTTTAGGCTAAGACAATAGAGGAAAGGAAACTTTGGGCCCATCATATCAAAAGGATCATTCTGGAAAATCACCAGGCCATCATTCCCCAGAAGGTATGAGGTGCTTTAACTGCTGCATTGAAAAAGGGAGAAACCAGGGGGGCTTATTGTTAACACTTGGAGTATTTGTGTTTCTTTCTTTCAGGCCAAGGAGGCCATCTTGGAAATGGACTCAATATGTGAGTATTTCCCATAATGAGCCGATGCTAGAAATAATAGCAAATTAGGGGCTGTTAAGTGCCGTGTTGTAATGGCATTATTTTCAGCACACGTTTTGTCAGTTTTTTTTTACAAAATGTTTTTTTATTTTTGGGTGAAATCTTTTGTATTTAAATGTTTTTACCAATACAATGGTTGGTAAGATCAATTATGTTGATCAGTTTGCTAAATGACTTATCTTTAAACTGTTATTATGGATGTTCTCTTTATTGATAGACCCATCCAAATATCGCTACAGCCCAGAGAGAAGAAAAAAGGCGATGTCCAGCCAAATAGACGATTTCTCTAAAGGTGGGCGCCAGGGAAGACGAAAGTCAGGTACATTGAAAGCTTTTCACCCATTATCACGTTAGACTAAATAAATGTATAAGTGATGTTCAAGTAATGGTGCCATATTTATATCATTTGAAATATACCCTTACTTCTTTTTTATTGCATACATGTATAAGGGTACAGGTTTCATTCCTGTGTGGAAGAAGAATTATGAGACAATGTTGTTCAAATGTGTACATAGATTTTTTTCTGTCCTCCTTACAGAGCCAACGAAAGAAGTACTAAAGAAAACCAGAGGTAAGGAAAGCCCATATACTATCATTTTCCTATTCAGCCTATTGCCTGCATTCAGAATGATTGTTTTTAATGTTTTTTCCAATAAATAATTGCGTATAAATGCATCTTTTGATCCAGCCTCGCCCAGTTTTTCTCCAAAAACGACCTTCATTTGAGTTTGCTTTCACATTAAATGCTGTTCATCACCATAGCTGGCATCATTCAAAGATTGGTCCTTAAGGTGTAGTGTGGCTACATAATTTACACAGAGTTAGAAATATCTTGATATCTTAGAGAATTTGACAATATCAGAATACTAATAGTTTTAAGTATTACCGAGGACAATAGTGGAATCATTACAGATGTGAAAAATGTGTCACTAACGTCCAGGACCAGGATTACTATAGAATGTCAGTTAATTCCTTTGAGGACAGAACTAAATTATTTAATAAGATGTATTATATGTCAAATGTTATGCTATTTCATTTAAATGATTAAGCTAGTTTCATAATTAATAAATAATAATTCATATTTTTGTTATGTTTTATTTATCTTTGTTCTTTACCCCTCATGCTGCCTGTTCCTGCACATGGATTTAACAGCTATCCTTAAGGTAAGACACTAATGTTTGATTGAATCCCTCTCCCAGTCACATTTGCAAACTTCAACTGTGTCCTCTTTTAGTGTTATCTTTGCTGTAGAGATGACGTGGATGGTCAAGGGAGGTTGTTGACATAGCACATAAAAATGAAACACATCAGAACTCCAGATTCGTTTTGGAAAGCGGGAGATTACTTTTACTGTTTTGTATGTCTGAGAATGTGCACTCTCTTAATCATCAAGCGCACCAAGGCTATTGGATTGTGGGAACATACAGAGTCTTATGTGATGGCAGTAAGCTAAAGTGAGACTATCTTTGTAATCACGATCATATTTAGCTCGGTTAGATGAGGAGGCTGCGACCGAATGCGTTGAGTGAAGCAAAGGGAATCTTTGTGATCTCATGCCACAGCATGCAGATAGTGTGGGAGATTTACCGGATCAAGTAGGCTCCCTGCCAACTGCCTCCAGCCTGAACGCCCTGGGCTCTAGTCTGGGGGAGTCGGAGTCCGAGAGACCCTCGGTCGAGGAGGAACAAGAAGAAGAAGAAGAAGAAGAAGAGGCGATTCGGAGCCGAAGGGACTCTCTGGAGAAGCTGAACCTCGGGGACGGCGATGGACCCGGGTCAAAGTCACTCCAGCTGAACCTGGACGATGACAGCGATTCAGACGATCTCATGCTGGAGGACGACAGGGTAGCCGACTTTGCGAGTTCCATGCTGGCTGCCATCTCCTGCTGGCACTATAGGGCCAGGGCTTTGCTTACCATGGGGGTCACAACGGTGAGGCGTGCCGCCAACGTCGGGTTTCCTGCTTGCTGTATTCGCTTGGCCAGTGGTCTAACCAAGCCTGCACGTCCATCTTGTAACGCACTAATATGACTGGATTCCAATTACTTTTGCTGGTGCAGAAGTCTCACCTGTTTGGTGCATGAGCTTGGTACCTCAATTCTTTTGAAATGAATGTACTTTTGACTTTCCTGCGTTGTGTTTGGATGACTGGCAGTGTGGTAAATAGTGGATGAGTGTTGTATCCTACGGAGACTTAATTATAATGCAAGACTGACTAAGACCAAGCTTTTATGATAACCATGCACTCAAAACACTTTACATTTTTCTAAACATTTTATTTAAATTATATGACAATGAAGTTTGCTGTTACTGCTACAGCCCAGGCTTTGCTTATTTGTTTGTGCCCCACAACAATATGTATTGCTCTTCTTGGTTAAGTAGCTTCTGACTTGATAACACTTGTAAAATAAGATTTTTATTTTTGCAACTAAAGAATGAAGAGGAACAGATCTTTATTGAAGACATTGGGGGTGGAAAAGAAGCGTTTCCTGATCTGGAAACGCTGTGTGGGGCCGACACTGAGTCTGAGCAGGTAAATAAGATTTCAGTGTCATGTGCATACTGAACACTATCCCTCTACTTTTTATGGGTTTTATCCCCAGAACGTTTCACATGAACCATGATGAATATTCACTCTGCCTTGTTCCTGCCAAATATTCCCTCTGCCTTGTCCCTCCCAAATATTCACTCTGCCTTGTTCCTGCCAAATATTCACTCAGCCATGTCCCTCCCAAATATTCACTCTGCCTTGTTCCTGCCAAATATTCACTCTGCCTTGTTCCTCCCAAATATTCACTCAGCCATGTCCCTCCCAAATATTCACTCTGCCTTGTCCCTCCCAAATATTCACTCTGCCTTGTCCCTCCCAAATATTCCCTCTGCCTTGTCCCTCCCAAATATTCCCTCTGCCTTGTCCCTCCCAAATATTCCCTCTGCCTTGTCCCTCCCAAATATTCCCTCTGCCTTGTCCCTCCCAAATATTCACTCTGCCTTGTTCCTCCCAAATATTCACTCAGCCATGTCCCTCCCAAATATTCACTCTGCCTAGTTCCTGCCAAATATTCACTCTGCCCAAAACTATTTACTATTATAAACGTGTTATTCTGCCCCGGAATCTTTTGTTAATGACCGTCAAAATGGTATAAATTAAATCTCTTTAATTTGGCTTAAATCTCCCCAAGAAGGAACAGGGTGGCTTGGAGTGACTTACTTTACTGGTCCATCTCTTTTGAATCTACTAAACTGAGTATTAACAAAATGGTGCAAAGTATCCAGGTTTGAATCATCAAGATAATTGATCATCTCATTTAAACGACCGTATATATTCAGGGTTCCATCTAGCTGTGGTTAGTGTCTTTGGGTTTAACCAAATTGGTTTAACGTTCCACCTTTTCCTGTCTTTTATGCTCCCAATAAAATATTGTTCCATTTGTCGAGTATGAACATTGATTCATCTTTAAGCATCGTTGTTTTATCATAGCATGTATGGTGCTCCATCTCCTGTAGTTCCCTCTATATACAGTGGGGCCAAAAAGTATTTAGTCAGCCACTGATTGTGCAAGTTCTCCTACTTAGAAAGATGAGAGAGGTCTGTAATTTTCATCATAGGTACACTTCAACTATGAGAGACAAAAATGAGAAAAAAAATCCTACAATGTGATTTCCTGGATTTTTTTCCTCATTTTTGTCTCTCATAGTTGAAGTGTACCTATGATGAAAATTACAGACCTCTCTCATCTTTCTAAGTAGGAGAACTTGCACAATCAGTGGCTGACTAAATACTTTTTGGCCCCACTGTAACTATAATTCCATCTACTGTATCTATCTGTACAACTTTTAAGTCTGCCTAAAAACACACATGCCACGTTAGGTTTCTCTGGTTAGCTAAATTGACTTGAAAATCCTTGCTCTTAATTGTTTGGATCTTAAGGCTGATTGTTCATTCAATTAAATCATTGTTTTAAATGTGTTTGCAACCACATGACTATCATTATGGTTGTTGGTCTTGCTATTTTTAAGTTCAAACACTGTTAGAATCATATTGCTTCCCTAACAATACAAATTGGTTGCTTTGGTTGAATTTTGGGGAATATTGTCCAGCTGCTTGGTGATGCTGCACATGATGAGTTCAGATATGACGAACAGGGTTCTTCTTTATACTTTCACTTTCATCCTGCCTCCGTTGCCAGCAGCAACATCATAAATGAACACAAGCGAATCTTTACAGGGAAAGCCTTGCATGCCCAAGGTGACTCGGGCGCGGTTTTGTTCCTTTTTATCCGTCCATATCACTTTCTTCCACTGCTGCTCGGTACCGTCGGAGTCTTTCTATTCTGAAAGATTGCCAGGAGTTTTCCTATTCGGTTTAACCCCCTGAAGTTCTGCTGCTGATGTGATCTCTTAACGGTGTTCTCTAAAACATCCACACCGACAAAATAGTTTCTCTGAACCCTTCAAAGTATTCCTCGCCCACACTGGTTTTCTGTCGTGCACCAGGTGATTCTAATTGAGTAACCCGCAATTGCTAGGTGTTTTTATGTGCCGGTGTGTTGTGACGAAAGCACATCAAATTTAAATGTAATTCATGTATCCTCTGTACAAGTTTAAACATAAAAGGTTCTGCATAGGGATGCATTTTGTTTCTACTGGACACATTTTACCTAACCATACTTGAAATTCTTGATATTTTCATCATGTATATTTTTTTACGAATTCATAGATTCTAAAAGTAGATGTAAACTAAAGCTTTAAAACCATTTGGACTATTTAGATATTTTTACATTGTGTTCTTCTTTACAGATTACTGCTGGCAGGTTGCTGTCCCAGACTAAGTACACACCAGTCTGCCCTGAAAGCACTGAACCACCTACAGCTCCAACTCCAGAAAAATTTGCATCTACAACGTCAACGTTATTCCCCTCTCCTCAAAAGACAATACAAAGTCCTCCTGAAGCAGACCAGAGGGCCAACACATGGCAACAAACACCAGCCTCCTTAGAGTGTGACGTAAAAACCTTAAGCAGTGGAGAATCCTCTGAGGACGAAGAGACCACAGCGAAAGAGATGGAGGCCAAAAGTATTCTGCCTTCCTCGGTTCTGGACAAAGCCAGTGCTATCGCAGAACACTTTACAAACAGCACCAGGCGAGGCAGCCAGAATACAGATGATAACCGCTCCCTTGGGTGCCCCTCACCCCACCTGCATAGCAGGACTGGCAGTACTCTCAGTCTTGGTGGCGATCCCAACGAGAGGTACTATCGTCTGAGAAGCACTAGCTCTGAGCCGCAGGAAAACGTCGGCGAAAGTGATCCAAGCATGTTGTCCCCAAGAGACGACGGCCTCTTCGATTCCGACCGGGGATGCCACCGAAGAAGGGACTCCACCCTCTCCAAGTATGACCAGCTGCTCATCGGCAAAATCAAGAGTTACTACGACCAAGCTGAAAGCCAGGATGCCGGCTTCAGCCTCAAGCGGAGGGAGAGCCTGACCTACATCCCGACCGGACTTGTCAGGAGTTCGGTCAGCCGGTTTGACAGTATCCCAAAGGACAGCGCCGCTGCAACGGAGAAAAACCTGGTGTCCAATCAGACAAACTCTTCACTCCCGATGACCCCGTGTTTTATTGGACCTTCCACAACAGTATCGGATTCGACTACATGGACTTACACGGTGTCTAGTGGCAAAAAGTTTGACACTGTGGAGTGCCAGAGAAGTAAGGAATCAGAGCTGTCCGAGGTAGACGCTCACGGTAGCACTGGTTACCTCAAGGCCAGTTCTCAGAGCACGCAAGAAAGATCCATTAAGGATGAAGAGTTCTGTCCCTCTTCAGAGATGATCAAAGTTTGGCAGGATATGGAGAGAGCGGTGAGTAGATCTCAAACGGAGGCCACAGGCCACACAAGACCTCAAGGGGCCATGAGAAATTTGAATGTATCCCATCCTAGCCTGTCTGAGAGGAACCAGATCCCAAAGAACAGTCCAGAAAAGGAGACTGGAGAATCGCTCATCGTTTCAGAGGAACTGGATCTGAGCACCATCACAGAGGAATCCACGAGCCCTTCGCCTGTTAAGGAAAGAAATACGGGAGTTGGCCGAATAGGAAGACTGGGGCAGACTCTGAAGCCCTGGAAAGATGAAGGCACGGCTCCCAGGGCACCTACTCCAAGGGTCATCCAGCTGAGGGCCGAGGCAGAACGGGAGTTGGTAAGGGAAGATCCGGGATCTCTAGAGGATGCGGACATGGCCACTAACAAAGTGATCCACTTGGCTCGTAAATACAGCCAACGCATCAAACCAACAATGCCGGTGGCCATGCGACAGAACAAAAAGATCTTGCCCTGTGTGATGGAGGAGAACTCAGAGAAGGAAAGCACAGGTAGGAGTTTGGTTTAAGTCTGCTCGCCCAACCTGATGTGATCACTTTCCTTCCTCGTGTTTCACTGAAGTGAAGAAACTTGAACTAGTTGCTTGAAATCCCTTTTGTTTTGTATGCACAAGAACACACCTTTACATATTGCTAAATAATGTAATAGAGTAGAGGTGAGGTTTCACTATAAGCCCTTTAGGGTTTCCTACCTCACCTGCACAATTCCTTTCTATGTGATGTATTCGTTTTTTTTACCTTTCTAACCTAATTTGTGCTAATAATAAATAAATAGATACAAATAAACATATTACTAAGTAATGGTGTATGCTGTGTGTGTTGCAGGCAAACCCAACATGACACTTTCAGTCACCCCATGTGAAGTCGACACAACCAGACAGTTGAGCCCCATGGAGATGGTCCAACCTCCGAGCCCGAATCACCTTCTCAGCTCTCATGGCGGTTCAAAGGAGCCCTCACCAGGCCGATCGCGCTCAAAAAGCCCCCTCAGTCCGTCCCCTACTGAAGGATTCAATTGGCCTGATGTTCGAGAGCTTCGCTCCAAATACGTCCACTCGGACACCGACCCTTTGCAGCTGCCGTCCGTAGGCCGAAGTCGTTCTATTCCAGAGAGAATAGATTGTGCTCCCAAAAGGCGTGCAAGCTGCTCCTCCAGGTTGTTTGTCAACGAGGAAGCGGTTGAGGTTCCCCCGCACAGCGACCCACTTGGCAGGGAACCTAACCCTGGACAAGGTTGTACGAGGCTTCATAGAGCTGGATCCCTGGACCACAGGCTGAGCGTACTTCATCTTAGCAAGTTTCAAGAACTTCAGGAGACCATTCCGAAACCGAATTACTATATTTCAGCTGAGGCTCCACTAGCCAAAGACAACAGCCATAAGGTGATTGTTATGGAGAAGGTTCCAGAAGCAGTTTCGGAATCAGAGTCTAAGCCGAATAGACCGGTTGCCAAAACAGCTGAAGTGCATGACACTGATGACAACTACGTCCAGATCCGTTCACCTACTACCAGAGAGAAGATCTCGATCATGGCGGTCATTGACCGATGCCGGGCTTACCAAGAGTCAGATGAATATAGGCAAAGGGAGGAGGCAGTGGCTACGAGCAAGTCAATCCTTTCGATTGGAAAGATGAACGACCAAGATAGGGACAGACACCTAGAGGATGGTCAGAATATCACGGCAAAGACTTCCATAAAAACAGAAGGTAGTGAACAGAGCATGGTGAAAAACTTGAGAAAAAAGTTCCTTAACATGAGTTGAACAAATGTACCATTTTATGTAACTTTGTTTGGAATTTATTAAAGCGCCCAAGCTCTGAAATTATTATCTTTATCTCAAACTGGAACAATTATGTGTATAGTAACGATATATTTATTGTGCCTTCAGTTCCTTGGTACAGGAACCATAGCAAGACAGTCACCACACTTTAGGCACTCTCTTGGTTGCTTACAGAAATGTATTCTTATTTAAATACATTTTTGTAATAAAATGTACACTCTTCAAATTATAGTAGAGACCTCATAGTTGAATTTGTTCTTGCTACGTCGGAGCTAGCCTAAGAATGTTGACAGTTTTGTTGACTCTTTCATGAACCCACAAAACTTTGGCTGTCTGTAGACCTTATAACGTTTTTCTGTCTGTTTAACTGCATCTTCCAAACATTCATAATTTTTTTTTTTTCTAAAAGAAATACTCCTTAGTAAGAACTCTTAGTGAAACTGTCTAGTATGATGGGGTAACAAGTTGTGTGACAATATCTATGTACAGTATACCTATTCCAAGTCTAAATCTTTGTTTTAGATTTGTATACACAATTTATATTTTATAGAACCCTGTTCAAGTTTCACTAGGCTGACATTGTTTAAAAGTTATCATGGGTCATGTGATTGCTTTTTTCAACAGCAAAAAAGAATGCATTTTTGTGAACCTTTTTTATGGGAGAAGAGTTGTAAAGGGACTATTTGGGAAGCAGTTTAGGCCTCAGTAGGAAGCTATGTCATAGGTTTAACATGGTAGATAGTCAGTCAATCACATTCACTGCAGTACTTTTATTAGCTTAACAATACATGATTCTGCATAGTTCACCAAAGACTGTCACTGTAGTAGAACATTGACTCTACAGAGCTTAGAACGTGTACACACAAACTTAGAAACACCTAGTTGTCAGCACCATGGTGTTTAATCATTTTTAAATGAATTTGCTATTTTGTTAACTCATTTTAATAATCGCTCTTTGCTACCACTCTCTCGTCTTACTTTCTCTAAGTGAGTCGTATTTATTAAGCTGATGTACATTTCAAAAATATCAATCGTATATCTTTATATTTGTGTGAGTATATGTTGTCTTCCGAGACATACAGTGCAGAACATTTCATTGGATAGAATGGGGAATATGATCCTTATTAAAACAACACAAACAGTAGTACCCCTTGTCTTGAATATTTGTGCGTGCATGAATGAAGTGCAACTCTTAGCATGCGTGTGTGTTGTGTGTCCTGTTCTCTATTTCAGTAAGATGCATCCATTCAGAATCATGGACTTTGCCTTACTCAACAACCCTGCATTCCAATACAAAAGAACATCTACCCAATTATGACATGAGTTCCTATCTGAATAACTGTACACCACTTGAAATATATAGTACAATACATATCGTCTATTATGAAAACATTACAGAATGCCATCGTTAAAATACAGTCGTGGCCAAAACAACGGCACCCTGACACGTTTACCGAAAATCTGTCTGTAAAATAAACTGCCTCTTGGGCCACAGTAGGGTGGGCCTTGAACTTCTGATCAGATTGCTTTAGGGTAGACAAGAGGAACATCAAGCTCTCTACGAGATGGACTTGTATCCTGAGACTGTCCATGCTTGGCTACAATCTTCTGACTGACCTTCTCAGACAGTTCTCTGCTTTTTCGCCATGCTCAGTGTGGTACACAAGTGACACCAAACAGCAGACTAGAATGAATACTCAGCTTCATTTGAACTGGCTGTGTATTCTGCGGTCAATCAAATGATCAGTTTGCCATGGTACAGAGGGAGTGCCCCCTTACCATCATGGCCACACACCCTATACAGTGTACAGGTGGGATTGTAGCCTATTTACCAGCTTTCAGCCACTGTTGGCCAACCCACCGAAACATGTTTCTGGCTACGGGTCTGTTCCTCAACACATTCATCAAATTCAACAGCTGGGGGTTCATATCGTTCTTTCCTCCACCTGTGTCCTTTCCTTTTGGATGCGTATGAGCCGTGGCTTTCCAACCGTGGTGGAATGGTCCCGATCCGAGCTGGGGTTCGGGAGCTATGGGCAATATTTCGGGAATATGTTGAGTGCATGAAATGTTTAATTCGCTTATTTTGCCTCTCGCACTACAATGTCGCATTACTCCTTCACAGGCCTCTCACAGCTTAACAGTTTGCACAAAATCCATGCCAATGGGCCTGTTTGGTGCGCATGAGCCGT
This sequence comes from Aplochiton taeniatus, assembly GCA_017639675.1. Taxonomy (NCBI): domain Eukaryota; kingdom Metazoa; phylum Chordata; class Actinopteri; order Galaxiiformes; family Galaxiidae; genus Aplochiton; species Aplochiton taeniatus. Next base: position 3,809,312 of record CM030185.1, on the reverse strand, counting down.
GGCTTTCCAACCGTGGTGGAATGGTCCCGATCCGAGCTGGGGTTCGGGAGCTATGGGCAATATTTCGGGAATATGTCGAGCGAATGAAATGTTTAATTCGCTTATTTTGCCTCTCGCACTACAATGTCGCATACACTCCTTCACAGGCCTCTCACAGCTGAACGTTTGCTCAAAATCCATGCCAATGGGCCTGTTGGATGCGTATGAGCCGTGACTTTCCAACCGTGGTGGAATGGTCCCCGAACTCTAGAGATTACCTTCCAAGTTTACAACACCTTGTACAACTCTGCAAATCTTCGTAAGATGCATTCAGTTTTGAGAGGGATTTATCTTTTGCTATCCAGCCGTGGATCGCAATTCACGTCTTGGCCACCACTGCTCTAGTGGCTCAACAGCAAGAGTCTAATATACTAAAAGGTATGTAAAGCAAACTCAGACACGAGGGACCTTCGATGAAACTTGGCTAAATTGGTACGCTTTTTTTTATCCTTCATTGTGGACCTTTTTTTTTCTGGCGTTCGAAGCATTGAGCAATTTAAAAGGCAGTACGTTTTCATTGTCATTATATGTTAAACATTTCATTAAACAACATGCACAGCTACTAAAGTGTTAAGTTAATGTTCAAACATTAGTTCACTCTTAATTAGTGCTAAACTAACCCAAGTAAGAATATCCTGCTCCATTCCTGGTCAGTAAAAACGAGAAATTATGGCATGGTGAGTTTTCTCAGCTCCACTATGTGCCCCAAAAGCACTTGATTGGAACTTGGTAAAGCCTGTCAGCCTCCTCTTTGGTTTCAACAACCTGTGCTGGGTGGTGTCTTTTTTCCACTTGAACATATAGAACAGATCCCCATCTAGCAAATGTAATTGACGAGTGTGAGGACAATGTTCATGACCAACCAGATTGAAACATTTACTTACCCTTTACTCTGTATTGTCCAGCCCTTCGCCTTACTCTGTGCAGGAAACATACTGAGAATTGAGAAATACTTGATTTCTTGGATCCATTCTTTTCTATCTACCCTCTTTCACCTATACTCACCACTCTACTCAACTTACTCTTTTCTCTCTACTCACTTGTCTCCTCAGTACTCCCCCTTTCCCTCACCCTAATTTACCTTGTCCTCACCCTTCTCGACTATTTCCCCTCACACACACACTGTCTCTGTCAAATCTCAAACCTCACTTCACCAAATGCGCTAGCTACCACTTCCTCTGCAAACCCCACACTGACTGACATTTTACCTGGCTATATACAGTACTCTACCAGCAGCAATTGGCTGAATTTTCTAATGAATCTAAAATTGTAAATGTTTAAATGGACAGATCATTGAAACATTGACAAATAGCAGATTTTTAACTGTCAGCTGTGTAAAATAGACCAACCACAGCTGATTAAAATCTGAATCGGAGACATAGCCAGGTGTTGTCAATAACATGGACACCATAAAAAGGGGACTCTCTGGGTTGATTTTGTTCCTTGTTCAAAATAACACAGATGAGCAAAGAGAGAAACAATAATGTCTGGACCAAGGAGAGGAAGTGGAGCAGGCAGAGGAGTAGTTGGACCAGGAAGAGGAGGAGGACCAGGGGGAGGACGAGGACCAGGGGGAGGACGAGGACCAGGGAGAGGACGAGGACCAGGGAGAAGTGCCTGAAGATTATCAGGTATATGTAGTATTTTACTATTATTATATATATATATATATATATATTATATATTTATTTATTTATTTATTTATTAATGCACACATTTTAAATTATTTAAATCACAACAAATCAGCAACAGCACCTCCATTTCCATCTACACCAGCAACGGCAGCTGCACCTGTTTCTGGAAGCATTGATACTCAAGAGAGGCATTGAATAGGGACATGGCGCATTGTGTAGTTTCTTTTTTTTATCCTGTAGCACTTTGTTAGCAGGATCAAGAAGGGAGAGAATTCTGTGGACCATAAGCGCAGTAAACTTGAAGTGGGTGTCACTGATTGCATGCCCTGCTGCCTCAGTGAGTTTAAGGCCACTGCTGTCAATCTCAGCAAAGAACTGCACAGTAGCGTCATACTTGTTGTCACGGTAGCCAGTTGACTGGTCCACATTTGGTCCAATAGCCTTTTCAGGCATCCTCTGTGTACACTGCAGCCACAGTTGGCTTTTTCAGAAAACAGTAAAGCATGTCACAAACGTCGAAAAAGGCTTGTAGTGCCTTCTCAGATGACATGGTGTGGATAACCACCAGTCGTAATTGATGGCTGAAACAATGCACATACGGGACTTCACGTTCAACTTCCTCCTGTAATATTTTCTGTACACCCCCCTTTTACCTGACATTACACTTGCTCCATTATAGCATTGGCTGAGGATCTTTTCTGTGTTTAGGCCTGCTTTTCTCAGATCAAAAATAACCAGGTTTGTCAGACTTAAAGCATCACAATGCACTGTAGTAGCCATTACCAGCAGCCTTTCTTATCTCATTAACCATGTCTAGATAACGGAGCACAATTAACACATTTTCACAACCAGTTGGGTCCTTTGTCCCGTCCACCGGCTAACCCCTATTTCATCAACTATTTCACTGGTCACTGGTTACTATTTCACTGGTCACTATGTCACTGGTCACTATGCCACTGGTCACTATGCCACTGGTCACTATGCCACTGGTCACTATGCCACTGGTTACTATGTCACTGGTTACTATATCACTGGTTACTATATCACTGGTTACTATGTCACTGGTTACTATGTCACTGGTTACTATGTCACCGGTCACTATGTCACTGGTTACTATTCACTGGTCACTATGTCACTGGTTACTATGTCACTGGTTACTATTCACCGGTTACTATGTCACTGGTCACTGTCACTGGTTACTATGTCACTGGTTACTATGTCACTGGTTACTATGTTACTGATCCCTATGTCACTGGTCACTATCTCACTGTTCTTTAGCATTTTCTTCAAAACTCTTAATACAACATACCGGTAGGCCTAATATACTTTGAATCAAAAATAAAACTTTTCCCATACTTAAGACATTCACTTTTTCGAAAATCCCATTTAAAAACTCTCCTTTTCAATTTGTAAAATTATACATTCTGTCTTAAAAGCACATTTTGCATGTTATAGTCCTCACAGCAGAACCTTTTGTTCCTATTTATTTTGGAACCGGACCCTTCTCATTACGGAAAATGATATTATCCTTGTGTAAACCAGTTGAAAATCTCAGGAATAGAGGATCTTCTGGTCATGCAACTTCCACAGCAATATCATGCCCGCAAGAGAGAGGACATGAGGATTCTGATCGCCTGCCAAAACCATCAGCAACGTAATACACAGTGCTCCAGAGTCGTTGTTGTTTGCTGTATAACATGTACTATGTATATTATATCTATTTTAATTATTAATTTACAGCAGCTGCAGTTTACCTTTACCTCTCACAAATATAAGTGCTATATATACTTTAATTTTTTGTCATGCAATTCAGATGTTGCACGGTATCTGGTATTATCCATATTTAAGTAGTGTGCATTTTGTTCAACGCATACAGTATATTGTATATTTTTGTATTTGTGTATGTTTTATTTATGTGGTTTCGTTCTGTTAATACAGTTGACATAAGGATTGTGGAGAAGTGGTTAAGAAAACATGAGATCTTCCAAAGCTAACATTTTAAGTCCTTTTTTTGTTTTCACCATTTGCCCAGTGATCATTAAATTATTTATAACATTTGATCAAATCATCATATTTCTAATCTGTTTGCAGTTATGTTCTCCACATTATTGTGAAGATGTTCTACATTTTTAGGTTTTCCTCCATCTTGTAAACAAAGTTGTCAGATTGTTGTGACATAAGGTCGATGAAAAATATTTTTGTAAAAATGTGTTAACGCTTCTTGACAGGAAGGATAATTAGAATTGCATAATCCTACGTATATATATTTATATCTGAAATAATGACTTCCTTTCTTCGAAATTATATGTACAGTATTGATGTCAAATGAACACACCACAAATGTTTTTGCACGTCAACTTCCTATTCTGGTAAAGAATTACATTTTTGAACTTTTTGGCTCAGGCTGGAAAGGGTTAACAGTGAACTGACAAATTCACCAGCTGGGGGTGCTGATATGCATGTTTAAAGGGGTGAGTGTAATAAAGGGGTGAGTGTAACGGTCATTGACCAGTATTAACTCATCATGGGCATTCATACAATCACGTGATGGTGTGAATAGGTACCTTTTACACCGGTCGGGTGGTTAAGGCCAGTGACTCCTGCGCTAGCGAGCATGAAGTTGGGTTGGACCAGGAACTATGTTGCAAAAGAAGAAGACTAACTGAACAGGCCAAATCTTTAATTGTACAAATATAAAAACACAAAACTACATCAAATGTCACATTATGCCTGACATTTCAGGAATTAACTGAAACAAGGCCGCTGGAACTTCAGTCTCCTGTTTTCTCCCACACTCCCACACACACACACACAAACACACACACAGAAAGTTAGTGAGCAACAGAGTTTAGTGGTTCAGCACGGATGTTTCCCAAATCCAGTGTTGAGTCGGTCTCTTCATCAATCTCTCCAATGACAGCCCTAAAACCAAAGAACACGTGGGTTTACAAAAGGCACAATGGGACAATGCAGTGGGAAAGCACACACAGCCATTCATTGCTTTGAACCAAGAAACAAAGCATCAGAAGTAATATCATAGACACAAAAAATCCATTTGACTGCTACCAGCAGTTTATGGATCTACCACTCAAGTTAACCCCTTTACAGACTTCCATCTACCTCACAGCTGGCCCCAGCCACCTTACAACATATCTCACAGCATGCCTCACCCTCCCACCTCACAGTAAGCCTCACCCTCCCACCTCACAGCATGCCCCACCCTCCTACCTCACAGCATGCCCCACCCCTCTACCTCACAGCATACCTCCCCCCTCTACCACAGCATGACTCAGCCTCCTACTAACTTCTCCCTACCTCGGTTCCAAACTCGTTAATTTTAAGGTTTCCGACCGATTAACCGGTTCACGCAAAATCTATCGGTGGCAAATTTCGGTACGCAAGAGCGCATCCGGGTGAGAGATTAGACAGAGAGAGAGCGAGACTACAAGAGCCACGACAGCTTTTCAATGTTAAACAGTCAGGGTAATAGCGAGCCAAAAGCGCTCCTAAGTGTGGTTAAACTTTTCAAAACTTGACACAGACATCACTCACTGCAAAGCTGGCTAGGACGAAGCGTCTAACCTGAGGAAACACCTGGTCAAACACAACATATTTCCCAAAGCCAAAGAGTACTGTGTTTGATAGCCTTAAGCAAAGCCAAGTCCCCCGCAGCAGCTGCGGAACGCCAGCAAAGTAAGTTTCACTTTGGACATAGAACAGATATTCAACCTGCAGGCTAATACGAGTTATATAGGGACTGTTAATAAATGAATATTGACAGTATTATACAATCCCAAGAGCATCTTAACCAACAGAGCACCAGGATCTCTGGTCATTTATTAACGGTCCCTAAGTTACGCGTCTTGGCCTCGATGTTGCATATCCATCGAATGTCCAACGTGAAACTAATCAGCTAGCAAACACAGTAGTGTGTCATACCTTCGTAGTAAGTAAGATCTTAGTTTCAAAACAAGGCCCATCTCGAAAAAATCGGACTGATAATGGCCGAGCAGCTACTTTGTAGCGCTGTCTATTTTTTAACTAGCTGGCTAGTATCACAATCAAAGCCATATTTTGGTTGGTATCACGATCAAAGCTATGTTACGGTTAGCAACACAAATTCTTATTCAACGTCAGTTAAACCCCACAAAAGATATGAAGCCCTTTTGATGGACATAATGGATTACTCGATGAATTAAGTCCAACCGTGTGCATGCTGATCCTAGTTACTCACACGTTGTCTCCTCTGACGATGTAGAGCCCCAGCACCACCTGCTCCACCCCTTGGCTGGAGCTGAACACCCTCTCATGACTCTCATCCAGGATCAGGTTGATGGTCTGATCAAAGCCCTTCAGCGTGCCCTGCATACACACAAACACAGTATCACAACTCATCCAAACGCCTAGTCAAATAACTAACAGCTTCTTAATACAGTAATTAGGCTAGTAAATTCTATTTACATACTCTCTCTCTCTCTCTCTCTCTCTCTCTATATATATATATAGTACTGTATACTAAACAGTGGTGTTTAGTTTTAGACCAAGTAAATTCTCCACAGCCTTATTGTAGTTGAATTTCAAGCCGGTCATCGTAAAAGCCATTTCTTGTTTTCTCATTGTTATTAATACATCCCCCCAGATATAAACAACAATACAACAACTTACCACGATCATACGACCATCCGATGTGACGATGGCTACAGTGCCTGGCGTGACTCAGTGAAGGAAAGGGTAGATAATGACTATTGAACGCCTATATTAAGGATGGACAGTCTAATGGATGTGGCCAGTCAAAGGCATGACAAGCTCAAGTGCCTATGGCCATCAATATGATACCAGACTGTTCTGTATGGTTGACTGCTATAATATGGCATGGCTGGTTTGGGTCTCATGTCAAAGACAACCACCTCACATGTTCCGATTTCAACACGCTAAACTATGCAGGCGGGGATGCCACAACCCGGCCTAAGATCCTCCCCTTCAAAGCATGAGAGTCTCCAGTGCTTTAGATAGGGTAGCTAGCACGGGACACATTCAAAGGGCACCTAACACACACACACAGATGTGCCCCACATGATCTGAGGAAAACTAATTGTGGATCATGTCAAATACACTAAATTAAACAGTGATATCAATGTTAAAGCATAAACTTTATAACATAAACCTTCTGTCCAAATCAAATCAGAGTATGGACACCCCCACCTCCTTTTCTAGATAACCTTACTCTTAGCTGATGTTGTAAACCCTTTGGAAAGGAAAGCTTCATTAACCTCCAATGTATCCGTTTTGAATGGAATGCTTTTCTGCAGGTCACCCACTTCCACTGGACTAGATACAATCTTGGTTGGGTTAAACCAAATGTATGTGTATCTCGTAACCAGGTATCACTTGCCAACTAAGAGGCATGTAGCTTTATAAGAGAGAATTGTGAAGGAGGCACGGTAGATGACTAGGCCAAGTTACATGGTGCATTGCCTAACGGTGTAGTGCCTACCACCTACTTGTTTCAGTAGATACAACTTGCACCGGGCAAGAACCATTCATACAATATAGCCAAATCAATCGGCTATCAACGCGAAAAAAACTAAAAAGCCTAAACAATGTATCAGCATATTAATTCGTTACTTTACATTTTGTGTTATATATATATAATTAAAATACGCTCATAATATAATAACCACGGTTCACATTCCTGGAATATAAGTTTTGAAGGCAAAATATTATTCACGCTAGCTAACGTTAACCAAAGCTTGATAGCTTGTTAGCCAAGTTAGCGTGTGTTTAGCTGTTCATTTTGAAACTGCAGGTGACTTGACTTTAAATTAATATACATCACTTTACATTTTGTTAAAAAGGATACGGTTAATGTAACTCTCCAACGCTGTCGACATGGTTAGATGGGCCGTCTAGTAGGCAATATTGGCTAGGTAGTTCTGCGTAGTTTAATGAGTTATTTTAGTAAATCCAAAAGCAACACCGCAGAAGGACAGTTTCATCTTCTTCTCGTCTTTCCGGCAGACGAGACGGACAAATAACGTGTTGCTGCACTATCTTTCACGAGAGTTCGGCGAATTACAACATAATGGGAGGATCTGTTGAAGACCCAAGGCTTGGCATAGGGATCTATTGCAAATGATTAATTTAACAAATTTGCGTGAGTACATTTTGTCATTAAACTGAATTGGGCAGTAAAAACAATAACAGCAGCCTAGGCTATTTACATAATTCAATGTAATATTTATATTCTTGTTTTTAAAGAGTAGCTGACCCGACTACCGGGCCACCCCTAATGATAACGCATAACTAGGCCTATGTTAATCACATGTTAATAATTGGCACTCTGCACCTATGTGAGAGAGGCTTCACAAATACTGTACATTCTGATCCAAATTCATCATATTTAGGCAAGTCAATTAAACTGAGAGTAGAACATTCCAGTTGCATTTCAAAAACAATTTTGACAGCAGTTTTGTTTTTGTTTTTTTACAAAAAACACAGTACATTACAAACATGTTTTGTCATCCTCGAAGCCAATTACAATCAAATAAATGCATGCACAAAAAAGAATAATTGACAATTAAAGAGGCAGGCTGTGTGTGTGTGTGTGTGTGTGTGTATGTCTGTCTGTGTGAGAAAACAGTTAATTCCCGAATGTCAGGCATAATGTGACCTTTTATGTAGTTTTGTGTTTTTATATTTGGACAATTAAAGATTTGGCCTGTTCAGTTAGTCTTCTTCTTCTTTTGCAACATAATTCCTGTTTGCTTCCTGTCACCAGAATGCAGGTTGCAATTCATGATGTGGGCGTGAAGTGTCTCAGAGTTAGATTTGGAAATGCCTGGTAAACGTCTAATCTTGTGTGTAAACTTTATTTTAATGGACATGTCACTTCTAGTACAAGCCTTCGCAATTATTTCCACACCGCAAGATGATTACTACATAGCAGCACATTTTGGGATAACATTTATGATTATAATAAATACATATTTTTGTCGTAACTGCAGCTCCTTCTCTGGTGCCAGTGGTGGAATATTTAAAGATTGTGGATGGTTCTGAAATATGTGTACCACATTGCTTCTACCTGTAATACAGTGTGAAGTAACAGTGTTAGCTGATATTAATTAATGAAGCACTCAAACGCGCCCTTGAAAGATCTTTTTATTTGAGACGTAACAAAATACAGGATTTGAATGGCTCAACAGCTTGTAGGGATATTTTAGAATTTGCACAACTTAAACAAAACTTTAAGAAATGTGATCAAGCTAAACAAATAATGCAAAATGTTATAATTACTATGATGTCAAATCTGACATTAAAAACACTTTTAATATTGGTAAGAAATATTTATACACTAGGGATTTCTTTTTAGATTTATGTAGATTTAATAGGCCTACTATTTGCTTGACAGGGATATGACTTAAGTACACAAATATTGTTGATTACAATGCCACATGTTTTCCGGCTGCTGGGGGACATGTTTTTTCATGATATGAAAGACTGCTCCCCCTAAAACACTTCAAACATTTAATTAATGTTCCTTCTCTCTGGGGAATCTCATCTCATTCTCTCATCAGGCTCTGAGAAAGAGATTGTTCCAGCAATTTTCTGTTGAATTAGGATAAAGGGAAGGCCTAGATACACTAGACGGTCATGACAGAGATCGCAACAGACACACAGTTGACCTAAGACCAAATGTAAAAAACAGAGTAAGTTTTACCCACATTTCTACGACATATATAGAGACAAATATTTAATAAAAAAAACGATTCATTAGCCACGTGATAAGCCACGCCCACAAGCTCAACCATTGGTCCAGTCAAAATGTTCTCGTAGTTGTTGACTTAGACTGGCCCGTAGAGCATAAAGTTACGTGCTATTTGGACATTCACATAAAAAGATATCAATATGTGGCATTTATAGCGCCCCCTAAAGGCAAATGTGACAATGCCCTTGCTGATATGATTCATGAAGTCTCTAGGGGCAGTGTACCAAGTTTCATGAGGATTGGATTGGGTTTGACTGAGGTATAACCATTTTTGTGATAAGTCACATCCTGTGCTTGGTTCATCGCAGTATATCTGGCTTATACAACGTTTCATGGTCCATTGATGCTTGGTACCAACCAGATTGGTAAAGATTGGTCAAAAAGATAAAAAGTTCTATAGGTTTACATTTGTTTTCTCCACAAATTTCAAAATAGCGGAAAATCAACCCTGCCGGACCTCAGGGGTCCAAGAGGCTTTTTTGCTCATTGTGTGGAGCTGGACGCTGCATCTAGGAACTGAATTTGGTGAAGGAGATATGGCCTTTAAAAGTCACTTATTATAGCGCTACCATGAGGTTAATGTGGGTCATCTTTGGTTTGGAAGTAGCGCTTACCGGTATGGACCAGCATGCAAAGTTTGAAGTCTGTGGCATAAAGCAGCTCACAGGAAATTGAGCCATGGCAGAAGAACAATATAATAAGAGAATAAAGCAGTACAATAACCATAACGGTTTAGCACTGCCGGCTATGAAAATTAGAAAATCAAACCATTTACATGGAAAGGAATGAACTCCTGTCTATCTAAAGTGTACACGTACTCTGTACTCTTGTCCTCTGTGTAAAGTGTCTACGCGGTGGTGGTGGACTTTGAAATTGTGCATTGAAACTTTCTGGAAATGTTTAACATTTCAAAGCAACAAGATTCAGTGAAATCAGTGAGTGAGTTTGTGTGTGTGTGTGTGTGTGTGTGTGTGTGTGTGTGTGTGTGTGTGTGTGTGTGTGTGTGTGTGTGTGTGCGTGCGTGCGTGCGTGCATGTGTCACTATGGCAGGATGAGCTCCGCCACAAGGTTGTGTGTTTGTGTTTGGGATGTTCCTATGGTCAGGGCGTTCTGTAGTAGAAATCTCTGGTGTGGACTTAGTGCAGGACTTTCATAGTGAACACGTAGCCAGCAATCCCCTGAGACAGACACAAACACACACAACACAAAACAGCATTACACACACACACACACACACACACACACACAGCATTACAGCACAGATAAACACACTCACCCATCCCCCACCCCTCTCACCTCTGTCCACATGTTGTCCTATGGAAACCAGAAGCTCCGCCCCCACTCTGTGATTGATTGGCTCACCAGCCTTTGATCGCCCTGCCCCTAAATTGTGTAGCACCTTAGCAAGAACCATGCCATCGATGTCCACCACCGTCCCTATACACACACACACGCACACGCACATACACGTACACCCACACGCACGCACGCACGCACGCACGCACGCAGACACGCACATACGCACACAAACACACACACACACACACACACACACACATATAGAAGAAAAAAACGTTAGAACTGGAACGTGTGTGTACTCTGTGCTTGTGTGAATGTGTGTAACCTGTGTGTCTGCGTGTTAGCGTTATTTTTTATGTGTATAACCTGTGTGTGTGTGTGTGTGTGTGTGTGGTTGTGTGTGTGTGTGTGTGTGTGTACCCTGTGCCTGTGACTTTAGCTGTCTGGGAGTGTGAGTGTGCGTGTGTGGGGGTGCGTACCCTGTGCCTCTGACTCCAGCTCTGTCTGGGAGTGGGCACGTCCCAGAATGCTGTAGTAGTCTGTCTGGGTGGAGCACAGTGAACCAGCGATGTGATTGGCCACTCCCTGAGCTACCATCATGGCCTGAAACTTGGAGAGTGCAGCTCCACTAATCACAGCCTCAGAGATTGCCTTGTGGCCCTCTGATAGGGTGGACACTTTGCCACACATCTTCAACAGCACCCCTCCTAGAAAGAGAGCGAGATAGGGGTTAGGTTTACCACTGACCACCAGTGTCACCTGGGGTACATTACCAGTGTTAGGGGGGGGGTCCTGACCCAGACTGTGGACCAGCTCAAGCAGGTCCTTGTGGCCACGCCCCTTCAGAGTCTCCAGTGCCTCGATCACCTCCAGACTGTTGCCAACACAGCAGCCAATAGGAGAGTCCATGCGGCTAAGCACCGCCCCTGTGCATATCCCCGAGGCTGTTGCCGACTCTCCACCTGGAAAGCACCATTATTATTCTCATTATTACTAACTTGCACCCTGAACACAAAATAAAGGCACAGTTCTTATTATTATCAACACAACCCACACCAAACCACCACCAGAATCACCATTCTTCTTATGGTCATTTAAGAATGCTCGGCTGTCTAGATGTTAAATACTGCTTTAGTGGAAGTCATTACGAGGCATATACTGGTGGACACCACTACTGACCACTTAGGAAACATTCCCTGTTCCGTTACTAGGCAGGGTTCTAGCCCTGTGCAGGGTAAGGAGTTACCAGGGAATGGCTTATAGCTCTGTTCAGGGTTACCAGGGAATGGGTTATAGCTCTGTTCGGGGTTACCAGGGAATGGGTTATAGCTCTGTGCAGGATGAGGTTATCAGGGAATGGGTTATAACTCTGTTCAGGGTTACCAGGGAATAGGTTCTAGCTCTGTTCAGGGTTACCAGGGAATGGGTTATAACTGTTCAGGGTTACCATGGAATGGGTTATAGCTCTGTTCAGGGTTGACAAGGAATGGGTTATAACTCTGTTCAGGGTGAGGTTACCAGGGGAATAGGTTATAACTCTGTTTCAGGGTGAGTTACCAGGGAATGGGTTATAGCTCTATGCAGGGTGAGGTTACTAGGGAATGGGTTATAACTCTGTTCAGGGTGAGGTTACCAGGGAATGGGTTATAACCCTGTTCAGGGTGAGGTTACAAGGGAATGGGTTATAACTTTGTTCAGGGTTACCAGGGAATGGGTTATAGGTCTGTTCAGGGTGAGGTTTCAAGGAAATGGGTTATATCTCTGTTCAGGGTTACCAGGGAATGGGCCAGGGTTTTAGCGCTTTCCAGGTCTCTGTAGAGAGCAGCTCTTCCAAACTTCACATCCAGAACCAGAGCATCGAGGGACTCGGCACCCTTCTTGGAGATGATGGACCCTGGTGACCACACATACACATTAAAAGTATACAGAGCTTCAAAGGTACACCTAGCATGTACGCATGTGTGCTTATAATGATGATATACATTTTATTTAAATAGCGCTTTTCTAAAACCCATTGACTCTTCACATTGTAAACAGCAAACATGACAACAGGCAATGATACACAAACAGCCATGATGATAGACAAAAAACAAATACAATCCGAGTTGTTTAACAAGTAGGAAGCAGGATTTTGGAGTTGATTGTCAGTTTGAAAACTGAAACTACTGACCAGTAATAAGTGGCAGACTGTCAACTGTTGCCGTGGCATCACGAAGTGCATACAGAACTCGGATCAGGCAGGAACCAGGCTTTCCGTCTGTCCCACAATGCAACAGCCCACCTCCTCCAGGACCCTATGCAGCTGTGAGTCAGGGTCATTTGACTAGTTAGATTATTTCGTTTTTTATCCTTCATGTGTCAAACCCTATCAAGACCAACCTTTTTCTGCAAAGGTGTACTGTTTAAAAAAATAAATAATGAAAAAACACATTCAGAAATGTCTGCATACATAAAAGCAATCACAATTTAATTTACACAGAAACATTTATCAACAGTTATTTCATATATGCTATGTCACCATAGGAACAGACAGTTATATCATGTATCATGACTGTCAGCATGGTCGAGTAATGACAGGATGGTTGGCCGGACACTGTGTATATAAATGTGTGTTTGTTTAGGGAACCTTTCATACTGAGCCAGGTCCAACCCGGGAAGAACCTGGGTCCACTGTTGCTATGAAAGGTTTACTCGACCTGGGTTATGATCAAGAAACCTAATTGGTAAGGATCGGCCAATCAGCCTGACCTGGGAATGCAACCCTGGTTGCGACCTGGGTGTAAGGGCCAGATTTGGGCATCCTAACGGATGTTGAAGTCTGACCTGTTGTTCAGATGTGAAGGGAAGGGTCAGAGTGAAGGCCAGAGCACCAAAGAGATAACGTGCCTCTCTGAGACACTGAAGGCTAGTGTTGTCTGTTCGTAGCCATCATAATACGAGTTGGCATATGTGTCCTTTTCAACACTGGGAGGTAACACGTGTTCCCGTTTGACCAATGGAATGATTTCTTTAGACCGATATACTCGTTTCCACTTTGCCAACAAATCAGAACTTACTATGTCTTTAGAGTGATCTCACTGTAGTAATCTCCCTTTGTACAAACCAGATCTCTGTACTCATGAATAAAATTGTTCGTCGATTATTGCCCGGACTCTCACTCTGTTTAATTGTTTAGTTTCTGTGAAGACATGGCTCGGTGTAAAAAGGACACATGTGATTCTAACCTGGCTCATTGTTTATGTGTGTGTGTGCGTGTGTGTGTGTGTGCGTGTGCGTGTTACGACCTTGCCTACTGTGGTTGCTCAGCTGTCTGTTCTTCCCTTGCAGGTGCCAGTAGATGTGGTCGGGGTCATCATTATTGGGAACACCTGGGCCTGGTGTTCCCAGGACTATGAAGGCAAATCCACCAGAACCACGGAGAGGGAACGGGGAACCTCTGCTTCCTACACGCTGCCCATTTTTTTACCTTTGTTTACATTTTCATTATTTGTAATATCCCTGTCAGTCTCCAATAAAAGACTGATCATTGCACAGTCACTTTGTGATATCCCTGTCAGTCTCTAATAAAAAAGTGATCCTTGCACAGTAACTTTGTTACTTGTCGTGGGTTTGGCGCCGACCATGACAGTGTGTGTTTGTGTGTGTAGGTTTGTCTTACCTGGCTCACTGTGTGTCTAACCTGGCTCACTGTGTATGTGTATGTGTGTGTGTTTAGTCTAACCTGGCCCACTGTGTGTGTGTGTGTGTGTGTGTGTGAGAGAGTGTGTGTGTGTGTGTGCGTGTGAGTGTGTGATGTTCAGTCTAACCTTGCTCACTGGCTGCTGAACAGAGAACCCAGGGATAGCTTCCAGTTTGTCCAGTGTTCCTCCAGTGTGGGCCAGGCCCCGCCCACTGATCATTGGCACCTCACAGACACACACACACACACACACACACACACACACACACACACACACACACACAATGATTGAAATATCTAGCTAGCTGTCTACTGAACTTCCTGTACGATGGAAGCCTGTTGGTATTTTAGTGCTTTTAGTTCATTCCTGATACAAATTAATTTAGTATGTTTCAAAAAGCATTGTTGAGCTTCTTAGTCATCTAAGTCATGTAATAAAAGTGCTTGACTTATGAAACCTGTTGATTGGATCTACCTGTTATAAAATGAATTTCTTTAATTATTTGAAGCTTGATTTTTTATTACATTTCGCTGCCAATACGTCGAATGAGAGCAAAGTGCTGCTGGTGCCCTGCAGTTTACAGCTCATTAAATACACTAGGAGCAGCTCTAATAAAAGACACATGGATGGAAAAGTTATATTAAATGATACATTCATTTCAGGTTGCAAAGACTAAAAAAGCCACATGGTGTTTTGTATAGTATCAAATTGAAGCAGGTATCATAAGTAACTGCACTCTAGTACCTTGCAGCCACAGGCAGCCAGGGCTGGGGCCAGCACTAGACTGACTTTATCTCCCACGCCCCCTGTGGAGTGTTTGTCCACTACCAGCCCCTTCCACTGGGCCGGCCACGAAATCACTTCCCCTGACATCATCATCTCTCTGGTCAGAGCGTCAATCTCGTCCTCCCCCATGCCCTGCTGCCACACAGCCATGAGGAAGGCACCTTCAAACATGCACACACACGCACGCACGCACGCACGCACGCACGCACACACACACAACACAGTTAGTACCTTCACACACACACAACACAGTGTGAGAGTTAGCCCGTTCACAATAGGAACCTGACTATCAGACTGGAGTTAGTATTCTACACATGCCATCTGAGCAAAGTCACTCTGTAATGGAATGTTCTAGGACTGTTAGTAAGACAACATTAGTGATATGAAAACGCGTGATTTAAAATGTAAGGAATTGGAGAAGGAAGGCATCTAGAAAGCTTCCCCAATGACACAAATCTCTGGTGCCTCATATCAAGACCAATACACACAGCGCTCTGTTTTATCTCTGGTCTCTGGACCTGCACTGCATCACATCTTATCTGGTCCTATCCTACTGGTGCAGGGCTTGTAGAGCCTCAGTGTGTGTGTGTGTGTGTGTGTGTGTGTGTGTGTGTGTGTGTGTGTGTGTGTGTGTGTGTGTGTGTGTGTGTGTGGTGTGAGAGAGAGCCCACCTATCTGGCTGTCCTGGATGGTGCGAACTTTGACCCCCTCTATAATGCGCCGTATCTCCCCGGCACTGAGGTGTCCTCCATCCCGTTTCTTCCGGATCAGCTCCGGAAAAGACATAGCCTCGGCCATTACCAAGGAAACGCTGTGCACTTCCACAGATCCAGAGACTGTGCTTCAATCACTGGAGACGGGTGGGAACTGCTTGACGACACCTAGTAGAAACCCCAACAACAGGCTCAGCTTTACCTCTGTAACTAGAACACACCTAGTAGAAACCCCAACAACAGGCTCAGCTTTACCGCTGTAACTAGAACACACCTAGTAAGAAACCCAGGCACCGTGGGCTACACTTATATAGCCCTAGCAGTACGCACAGCCAGCCAATGGGACGGCAGTAGAGGAGCTGGTGCCAGATTAACTACGACAGCTTTTGAATGTACTTACGGCCAGGACTGCTGCACTAGTTATGCTTAAGTTCCTGATTAAGTTTGTGCGTGAAGTCTTTACTAAGTATCACTAATTTCAAACTATCGTTTTACTTTCGTTTTTCAGTTGCACCACCATTAACGAAGTAAAGTCTTAGTTTGTCAAACAAGTAACTGCACTTCCAACTACACTTTCATTTGACAGTACGTTTCAAACCCACTGCGTCTTATGAAAAAAAGAAGAAAAAGATTGGACAACTATGGCCCATAAGCAGCTAGCTAATTACTGTAAAACTTTTTAATTTGGTGACGTGGGGTGAGTATTAAACTAGCAGTAGTCCCGCCTATTATAGATTTTGATTGGATAGCGTAAAAAGACATTGATGACCGACGCTTCAGAAAAAGTTAAACTTTATTGACCTCTACTGCGTTGCACCAGAAATGCGTCGGAATCATTTTGAAATACATTTTGAAATAAAGAAAACATCACCAGTTAAATACTGAGAGCTCATAATAAAATGCCATTCCTAAACAAGTACTCCTTGATGAAAGTGTTGGCTGTCCTCCTGAGGTAAAAACACACTGACTTCAGAGGACACAGTCCCTCTTTCTGTAAAAGAAAGCATATTAAACATTATGAGTCTACACTTTTCAGGAAATTGTTCATAACCCTCTCATAGTCACCCCAGTGGTTAGTTTTAATGCACTTGCCTTAGCTGCCGAAGCAGCGAGGAGTTGAATCTCTCTTCCAGCATCTCCTCCTCTATTGTCGAAAACATTATTTAAGTTACTTGTGTATTTGTCCAGCGGGGCCAGGAACTTGGCTGGAAGGGGAAGAGTTGTAATGAATTCTGCCTTTATCTATGATGGGAAACAGTGAAAGAAAAGACACATGGGAGATCAGGTACGGACAGTTCTGATTCATCCAGCCCACTTAAGGTGAGGGACAGTTCTGATTCATCCAGTCCACTTAAGGTGAGGGACAGTTCTGATTCATCCAGTCCACTTAAGGTGAGGGACAGTTCTGATTCATCCAGCCCACTTGAGGTGAGGGACAGTTCTGATTCATCCAGTCCACTTAAGGTGAGGGACAGTTCTGATTCATCCAGCCCACTTAAGGTGAGGGACAGTTCTGATTCATCCAGTCCACTTAAGGTGAGGGACAGTTCTGATTCATCCAGCCCACTTAAGGTGAGGGACAGTTCTGATTCATCCAGTCCACTTAAGGTGAGGGACAGTTCTGATTCATCCAGTCCTCTTAAGGTGAGGGACAGTTCTGATTCATCCAGTCCACTTAAGGTGAGGGACAGTTCTGATTCATCCAGCCCACTTGAGGTGAGGGAAAGTTCTGATTCATCCAGTCCACTTAAGGTGAGGGACAGTTCTGATTCATCCAGCCCACTTAAGGTGAGGGACAGTTCTGATTCATCCAGTCCACTTAAGGTGAGGGACAGTTCTGATTCATCCAGTCCACTTAAGGTGAGGGACAGTCATCCAGTCCTCTTAAGGTGAGGGACAGTTCTGATTCATCCAGCCCCTTGGGTAGGGCAGTTCTGATTCATCAGCCCCTTAAGGTGAGGGACAGTTCTGATTCATCCATTCCACTTAAGGTGAGGGACAGTTCTGATTCATCCATTCCTCTTAAGGTGAGGGGACAGTTCTGTTCATCCAGTCCACTTAAGGTGAGGGACAGTTCTGATTCATCCAGCCCACTAAGGTGAGGGACGTTGTCTTGTTCTTGTATTGTTTGTGATTTATAAAAGGTAAACCAGTGTGGGCTGTGCATACGCACTGTTTTTGCCTATGGCTCCGCTGTTCTCTGGTGGCCAATGTGAAGGCTAGATCCTGACATTTAAATTAATAAAAGTTGGTACGAATTCATATTTCTTAAATGTAAATGAAGAGCTGTGTGTGGCTTAATACATTTGTTAAAATAACAGACAAGTATCATATTACATATGGTAAGAGTTTATTATAAAGATACAATGAATCCTCAGTAGCACCATGGTAGCTATAGTAACCATGGCCTGTTTTTAGACTGTATCACCAAAGAAAATAGGCTCTAGAAAAGAAACTACTACTACAGACATCACTCACTCCAGAAACTACAATCACCTCATACTGCTGACAAACTGTACACACAAGTCTGATCTATGATCATAGAACACATTATCTCCAAGGTGATAGCTCAGCTGTTACCTGTAGTTTAGGGTTTACAATCACGTCAGCTAGCTGCTAGCATCATGTCGATTAACTGACAGTTAGCTACAGTCTAAGGTAGGAGCAGGGTTAGGTTTACAGTCCTTTCTGCTATTTGTGGGTTAGAGTTAGCATTCTACCAGCTAGCCATAGGTTAACATGAGCATCCTTGACCTGGTTGTGGGTTAGCATCTCGTCAGTTAGTTGTAGATTAGGTCAGGCCACATCTGGCCACAATGCTGTGGGTTACAGAAAGCAGCTAGGCTAATCAATGTGGCTTTGGTGAATCCTGGTGTTTCCTGTACAGATGGCTTTAGAAAGATAGCACCATCGACAGAGCACAGCCCTACCAATCTATCACCTCGAAAACCTTTAGAAAGCTTCAAATATATATAAAACCATGTCTCCTCCATGTCCTAGAAACCACCAGAGTGTTTGTAGAGGTCTCCCTGAAAGAATTCACTCGAACATAAAATCATCAAACATCATCAAATTGACATTTTAAAATACCATTATGTCATGAATTCAAAATCATCCGCAAATCACTACGTTCAAAACAAACCTCAACATTTACAATTATCGCCTAATGATTAATATTTCAAAACCATCACTAAATCAATACAAAATAATTGCTAAGTCATAAGGATTGCTAAGTCAGAGGGATTTAAAAAATGTCAAATAAATTCCTGATGAATTAAAATAAGTAAAAAAACAAAACATTAAAGATCTTTAATTTCACTAATGTCAGTCACAATTCCGTATGGCTATCAAGGATCAAAGTTCATATAACCAGAGTGTTAGGGTCACATATGGCCATCTTTCTGTCCTTTTCATTTAAAGGAATTACTGCCTTAGAGAGTGTAGAACAGACTACAATGACTGTGATGGAGCTCACATGAATAAAGGGGTCATTGATTGGAATGTTTTTGTCTGTTTTTTTTATATATATATTGCCCAATAGCTTTCTCACTTTAAATCTACAAAATCTAGCCCTGAGTGACAGACAGATGTCCTACCTCTTGACCCCTTGGGACTGGGAAGATACCTGTGAGACCAAAACTCAGTAAAGAGTTTCCTAATTAATAGTATAATTTAGTGCACCCAATGCACATATACCATGCAAAAAAAAAAAGAAAAAGAAAAAGAGAAAACAAGTTCCAACCAATGACCCCTTAATCAAAGAAAACTTAAAACAGAGCAGAATTTTCCTTGGTCATGTGCTGGACAGAAGCAATAACAAAAACACCTATCATTTGTTCATCATTTCATTCACTGCTTTAAAGGATTGTCTGTCAAATTAGATATAATCACTTCATGTTTACATAGTAATGATGTTTTTCTGAAAACGGGACATTGTAAATAACTGGAATATAATGCTATATAATATAATGCTTTACAATATTTTACAAACCATGTAACTTCTCTGTTGGTTTCCATTTAGTCTACACTCTCTAAGGCTATCAAACCACTGCTGGGCTAGGATGAACATGGCAGGTGTCCATCTTTCACCCTAGACTTTCTTTGGGGTCCAGTGTTAGGGTTCAGCTCTCCAGCAGGGTCCGTAGGGCGCGTTCGATATTGATACGGTGCCCCAGGCGAGTGACCCCCAGTTCGGCGTAGTCCTCCTTGGTGAGTGCAGGCAGATGGGAGCCTTCTATCTCATGCTCCTGGAAGTGCTGCCGGTGCTCAGCCAATCCCACGCTCTCCAGCCAGTCTCCCACGTCGTACTTACTCCACAGAGCCAGGGGGCGCTGTCTCCAAGGCCGCAGGGCCAGCAGAGGAGTGCCCAGGACGGGGGAGGGGCAGGGCGAGGCGTGGGGAGAAGGAGAGGGGGAGCGGGAGCGGCTTCTGGCACTGGCACTACGCATCACAAAGCGCACCTCTTTGGGCTCTGAGGGCAGACTGAGGCTGGACGACTTCAGGATGGTGTGGTGGTGGGAGGAGCCGAGTGTGAGGCCACGCCCAGGACCCAGGGCCTCTGCCCTATCAGAGCAGGGCGATGGGGAAGGGGAGGGGCTGCGGCGGGTGACGGGGTAACGACTTCCTGGTCTGACAGTGTAGCTAGCTCCAAACCCTCTTTGGGAGATAGTGTGGAGCTCCCCAAGGCTACTGAACAGCCTGGAACAGTAGGACAACAAGACATTTCAAAACCATAACCGAAATGTTTCAAAAACAAGGCAACTGAACAGGGTTAACAGATGTGGTACACACGCCCCAAAACCATGACCTAAATTTTAGACACACACTTAGACGGCAGTTGTTAGTATTCAACAAAATGCATCATACTAAGGATGTGAACAAGTGGTTGCTAGGAAACCTTGTGCTGCTTCTCCTAGATTTTGATCATTCCATGTGATTGAAAATGAGGAGTTATGATGCGGATGAGCCAGTTTTTGGGTCAGATGACTCAGTCAGACTGAATAGACTGAATACTCAAACCCGACCGGAGCCAGATAATTAATTCCGTCCAGACTCGGTTTGAATCTCAACTCTACCAGGTTGGTCAGGGTCAGACCTAAATTTAGACGAGTGAAGTACTCAGACATGCATACCAGAATTATTTGACTGATACATTTTTGAAAGCTGAATTATGTGGATTTTGTGCTCAGTTATAGCTAAGATTGATGATTGACACTAGGTGTGAAATAAACATGCAGCCCACATGATTTTAAGATCAGCTGTTGGCATAAAAAGTCATTTAAATAGGAAACTCCAGTTACATAGAGGGCGCTATTCGTCTCTGTCGTACACGTGTGGAATAAAAACAAAACTGACCCGCGAACTAGAATAAAAAACTAGAATTGGATATTAAGAAGAAAGGACACAAAAAGTGATGTGCACAACATTAATACATTTGAGAAATAACAAGATAAACCGAAGTGATCAGAGTAGAAATAAAACATTGCCTTGTTCTATGTTCTGAAATCTATGATGAGTTGGCAGCCATGATTCACTGTAGCAGGCAAGCGAGGTAACTCAGAAGGAGCGATGTATAAAAGAAAATATAGGAATGTATAATGGGGAGAAAGTCATTTGAAAAACAATCGTAGCAATGTTAAAGAGTAAGTTAAAGTATATTCCCACATTGAATTAGGAGTGAATGCAATTTAAAGGGTGAACAGTATTAAATAGAGCCCCAATACCAGTATTGGCAGGAAGAAAATGGCTGTTATTTTTTGGGGGATCGTGGCCTTATTTAACCAGGCGAGTCTTATTGAGATATATATCTCTGTTAACATGGAGCTCTGGCCAAGAGGAAAACATCAGCATAAAAGAATAAGAACAGACATAAACATTAAAATGATATGCAATTACATAGCTTTGTCACATGTGTTTGAGGGATCATTGCACAAATGTGTGTATGTATTAATTCAGTGTATGTAAATAAATAGACGTATAAACACACATGCATATATATGTACATATACATACACAGGGGGAGTGAGCCCGATCCCGTTGTTGATTTAGAGTGTCTTCTAAACAGTTTATGAAGTGTTTACTATTTGTTATTGAGTTTAAGACATTTATATATAACAAAAGCATTTCCAGTTTACAAAATCTAAAAAGGGGTTGGACATTCAGGAAGTAAAGGGTATGTTGTGATTGTGTTTCATCGTTTGTAGAGATCACCAATAAAGTTATGTAATTTAGGTTCTGATTGAGCCACACGGTTGTAAAGCTAGCCAGCTGATGCAGCCCTGAGAATGGACTAGCAGACATGACGCTGGAGCCTAAAGAAAAGCCTTTGATGCTGTGTTGGCAACTTTTGTCTGCTGGCTAGCAGGACACTGGAATTACATGTCTCACTGCTACTGCAAAGGTGTGGGTGCTACTTAGAAACGGGTTATGTGTTATTATTATTCTGATAAGGGGCTATTCTTGTAAAAAGGTAAATTTTCACAAAAGCGAAAAGACAATTTTAGGTGCAAAGGGAAATTATCTCTGATAAAGAGTCCATTTAGTTCATCCTCCTGACCCCATATTAAACCGTTCACTCATTCTGCACTCCGCTCTCATACTCACTTAGAGGACAGCAGAGAGAGACGCAGGCTGAACCCTAACCCTAACCCTTTATAAGGGTTAGAGAGGGCAGAGAGAGACGCAGGCTGAATCCGCTGAAGTAATGCTGCTTGCTATCTGTCCTAATTTCCATTAAATAGGAAGAGATGTGTGTTTGCTTGTAAATAAGAACCATTAGACAAGGAGGAAGCAGGAGCCACAGCCAGACTCCCAGAGAAGAGTTATGGAAGCAATGAAATTTCAAATGAAAATGCAATATGGAAAGTGACACTTTAACCCCAAGATTGCATTTAAATTTCCCACTTGTATATGTTAACTTTTTGTTAAAGTGACAAGATCAAATACTTTTGGTCAGAATACAAATTCAATCATTTGTCATTCCAAACTAGCTCCAAGCCCAAAAGGTTGATGTTCAGGCTGACTTTCTGACTTGGGCCACCTTTAATTAAATTGACATGGCTTAAGGCCTAGCAAGCGTTTGTGTTAAGTAGTTAGCGTTGTGTTAAGTAGTTAGCACTGTGTTAACTAGTTGTTAACTTTTTAAAAAGCGTGTGTTTACCCAGCAGGTAAAAACCTACGATTTACTCTCTCCTCTGTCTTGTATGCACCTGCAAAAACAACAATACACAAACAAACACACACACACACACACACACACACACACACACACACACACACACACACACACACACACACACACACACACACACACACACACACACCACTCTATTACTCACAAACACACACACATGCTGCAGGGTTTAAACACACAATACAGTACTCATAGACCGACCCACAAAACACACAACATGGAGTCAACTTAAAAAGTAACAAATTGTGAATGGAGTTACCTGGCGCCCCCTACTGGGGACCTGCGTCCAGGGTCCAGGGGGGAGGGGTTAGTGTTAGGCTCCTCCCCGAGGGAGTGGCAGTCCTTACTGAGGAGCTGCAGACGTGACGCCAGCTCGATCCCACGGCCCCCCGCCTGGCCTCCCACTGCAGCAGGGCGCCCCTCCTCCCCCCCGCCCTCCCCCCACAGCTTGGAGCGCCGCTGGAACAGGTAGCGAGGTTGGCGGCCGGGGGGGGAGGAAGAGGAGGAGGAGGAAGGCAGCAGCTCTGAGTCTGACGACTGTTTGAGCAGCGGGTCCCTGAGAGCTGAACGGCCCCGCCCCAGAGGAGAGCGTAGCCGGGGCCGGAGGCCGGAGGGGTCAGGAGAGGAGGCGGCGGGGGGGAGAGGCCCCTCGGGGGAGGTCAGGGGGAGGCTGCTGGGGGAGGTGTCTGGATGGGGGTCACTCACACTCCGTTCCTCTCCCTCCTCCACCCCGGAGTCTGGGGCTGACTCCCCCCCTCCCTCCCCTGCCTGGGGTCGCCGTGGAGACAGGCTGAGGGAGGGGGGTAGAGGGGTGGGGCAGGCAAAGGCTGGGGGAGGAGTCACCAAGCCGATACGACGCAGCTCCTCTCTGGTTTCTTCATCACTGGAAGATAGCAGCGCGGGGGGCAGTGTCACGGTGTAAGCCCCGCCCTCCTCCTCTGAACTGCCTACTGTTAGGCTTCTCCTCCTGTCAATTAACCCAGCTGGGCTCTCATTGGTAACACAGTTGCTGGGTTGCCCAGCGGGAGGCAAAGGGGTGGGTCTCCAGCGCTCTGGGGAAGGGGCAGCTGGTGATGTGACCCCTCCCTCCGTCTCCGGACGTTCCACCTGACCCTCAACGTAGAGAGGCGAGGCTGAGGGCGGGGCCATGGCAGGGGGGCTGGGGCGTTTCTGCCTGGGCTCAGGGCTGCTCAGAGGCGGGGTGCGCTTGTTTCTTGGTTCTGGGCTGGTCTGCGGGGTGGTGCGTTTGCTTCGAGGCTCAGGGCTGGTTTGGGGGGGCGTGCGTTTGCTTCGAGGCTCGGGGCTACACTGAGGGGTGGTGCGCTTGCTTCGTATCTCAGGGCTGGCCAACGGTTTGGGTCGTGGTTCCGGACTAGGCGTGCGAGCAGTGAGCGCCCTTTCACGCGCTGCCAGTGCCAGCGCCAGGGGAGACGAGGGGTCTAAAGGCTTGCCAGTCAGAGGATGGAGGAAGGTGTGAGGGGAGGGCGAGGGGGAGAGCATGGGGGCCGGGGGGGGCAGCTCTCCCAGGTCGTCCACAGAGTGGGACTGGGTCAGCAGGTTGGGAGGGGGGTAGTGTTCAGAGCCCCCTCCCTCCACGGACAGGAACAGAGAGGAGCGTCGCCCCTGGACACGGGCGCGCTCCGACAGCACCTGCTGCTGGTAGAGCTCCGCCCTGCTGGGGCTGGCCCCGCCTCCTTCCTCCACGGGAAGTTGCTTGAGGAGGGGGGACTTCCTGCGTTGGGGCTTACTGGGCGGAGCCTGCTGGCCCACGTTAGCGTAGGGGTTCTCTACAGGCGGGCCGCGGCGCCGGGCCAGGGGGGAGTGGCCCGGTCCACTCGGGGCGGGGCTATCAGGGGAGGAGGAGTCCTGCAGGATGATCATAGATCTGGCCTTCTTCTGTCGCTCCGCGTGGGCGTGGCTACGTGTGGGCGAATCGCAGGCCTCAGCCAGCCTCGGCTCTGCCCCCGGCTTAAAGCTGGAGCGCTGGAGCTCTGGGCCACGGATTGGGGGAGGAGGGGGGAGGAAGGCTGGGGGAGGGCCAGACTCTAGGAAGTAGTGGGAGGGGGGAGGGGGCGGGGCCGTCTGCGGAGGGGGTGGGATGAAGCTGTCCGTCATCGATGAGCTTCGTGGAAACCGGCTTTCTCCAATCAGAGCAGAGACCCTGTCGTCCTCTGGGGCACCTGCACACACACACAGTTCCATGTTGTTAGGGTTACTGCCAAGTGGTTAAAGATGTTGTCATAGATACGCTGTGGTGAAATGTCACAGCACAAACAGTCCAAAAAAAATGGGTACAAATATTTTGACCTAAAATGTATTATTTTACTCTCATAGCTATAATAACACATAACAAAAAGTAGCAATAGACAATTCCGTAACAGAATACAGATGGATACATTGCATTATAATTAGTATAACTTAATATGATGGGATTGTTGCTCGTCCAGAGAACATATTTTCCCCAATGCCATGCTTTATCGGTTTTCACTGATCGAGAGATTGATTGGCTAATTATTAATCTTTGGAAAATCATTTTTGCATTCTATCAAAGCAACTTAAAAGAGTGGGCATAGGTGAATCCCAATAAAAGTTTTGTCACCAAAGGACTTGGTTCTAGACATCCCTCTTGTATATGTGAATGTTTTCTCACCAAAGGACTTGGTTCTAAACATCCCCCTTGTATATGTGAATGTTTTCTCACCAAAGGCCTTGGTTCTAAACATCCCTCTTGTATATGTGAATGTTTTCTCACCAAAGGCCTTGGTTCTAAACATCCCCCTTGTATATGTGAATGTTTTCTCACCAAAGGCCTTGGTTCTAAACATCCCTCTTGTATATGTGAATGTTTTCTCACCAAAGGACTTGGTTCTAGACATCCCTCTTGGCAGCTGCATGGTGGCCTTCTCCAGCCCCACTGGCACAGGTAAACCCTGTCTCTCAAACAGGGACTGGAGTGCAAACACACACACACACACAAACACACACACACACACACACACACACACACACACACACACACACACACACACACACACACACACACACACACATAAATACAGGCATACGCCCACATAGACATGCCCACCACACTTATCAAGAAGTGTAGTTCAAGGCAATCAAATTGTATCTTAATTCAAACAGACACAGTTTATTCTGAATAGATCCAGACTCACATTGATTTCAGCCTGAGTGATCCGTCGACTAGTTGGGCGCTGCTTCACAGTTGCCGCTCTTAAGTCTGCCGCTGATGGGCGTGGCCTAAGAACTACTTCCTGTGCACTTCCGGTCAGTGCGGGACTACTTCCTGCCAACATTTCGTCCAGCTTGTCTGTGGAAACGATAGCTAAAAATATTAATTCATTTCTACATCTCTAAATCAATGGTGATATAGAAATGAGCTAGTGATATAATATACATGTGCATATGAACACCACAATGAAAACAACAATTCAATTATCTAATAGCCAATGACAATAAGACAATGACCTGAACAAAAATTGAACCCATCTACAACAATGACAACAATTTGGCACATTTACTCTGAAATAAAGAACAAAATTACACAACTACACAAAAAACAATCAACAATTAAAGCACATCATAGACAGAATCTATGCAACAATAACAACAACACCAAAATAGCATATCTACTAAACCTCCACAGAGCCCGACTAGGATCTACACACTCACTCTGCCCAGCACAACACTCCCTCTGCCCAGCACAACACTCACTCTGCCCAGCACAACACTCCCTCTGCCCAGCACAACACTCACTCTGCCCAGCACAACACTCACCGACTCGCCTCCTCCTGGCTGAAGCTTAGAGAAAAGACAGAGTTAAAACCACTCCTCGCCTCAGGACGGTGCGTGTGTGTGTCTGTTGTTCATGTCCAGTCCAGCTTGGCAGCCAGGTGTGTGTGTGTGTGTGTGTGTGTGTGTGTGTGTGTGTGTGTGTGTGTGTGTGTGTGTGTGTGTGTGTGTGTGTGAGTGTGAGTGTGTGTGTGTGTGATTATGTTGTGGTTATGTCTTACTTAGCTCGGTTTTGTGTGTGTGTGTGTGTGTGTGTGTGTGTGTGTGTGTGTGTGTGTTGTACCTATTTCCTCCAGCTCGGCCGTCATGGACTTGGAGCGCAGTGTCAAGGAGGTGCTGGGAGCTCTTTTTGGAGGGGGTGGGGCTGCAATCACAAACAATCAAATATCTCACAGGATAGAGAATGTTTATGAATGACACCTAGTAAAGGTCAAATAGAGGACCACGTGACCAACCCTAACCCTAACCCTCACCCTGACCCTGACCCTAACCTTAACCCTAACCCTCACCCTAGCCCTAACTCTAAGCCGCACCCTGACCCTCACCCTCATCCTCACCCTAATTCTAACCTTAACCCTAACCCTCACCCTCACCCTAGCCCTAACTCTAACCCTCACCCTGACCCTAATTCTAACCCTAAACCTTACCCTCACCCTCACCCTAACCCTGACCCTAACCCTAACTCTAGTGGAGGTCAGGCTAACGAAGCCACAGGTGCAACGCTGGCAAAAAAAAGAACGCCTGAAGGATTTTTGATTTTCCACCGTATACATGACATATCTTGCCTGATGACTTTTTTGTATTTTGATATCTATATCTTATAGTCTTATATCTATATTAGTGTCTTATATTTAGAACCATTCACAGTAAAGGGCCATTTGATTGTGTTTTGATTTAGGAATGGAAAAGGTCTATTTTTGTTGCGTTTGAGTGTATGTAAGGCAGAGAGTGCAGGTTTTCATTTCATTTATAACACTCACATTATCTCCATCATCTACGCCTCTACGTGAAAACTACCAGACCGGGAGTAACTTGAGTGATACGCGTTGGAACTCGCCCTATACTGGCGTTGAAATGGCTTGGAAAAAATGTATACCCACACCCATTTCATATATATATATAAATATATATATAAATATATATATATATATATATATATGTATATGTATATACAGCCACCTACACACAGACACACCTTTCTTACGCATCAGGTTGGAGTCTGGTTTGCGTGAAACGGAGACAACCTTCATCAGCAGCCTGCTTCCTCCCTGTCGAATCAGCCCCACCACTTGACGATGCCCCACCTTTACCACATCGGTTCCATTGACCTGGAGACAGTAATATGTCGAGTCACAGCTTCAGTAATACACCTGGAGACAGTAATATGTCGAGTCGCAGCTTCAGTAATACACCTGGAGACAGTAATATGTCGAGTCACAGCTTCAGTAATACACCTGGAGACAGTAATATGTCGAGTCACAGCTTCAGTAATACACCTGGAGACAGTAATATGTCGAGTCACAGCTTCAGTAATACACCTAGAGACACAGTAATCTACAGACTCACAGCTTCAGTAATACACCTGGAGACAGTAATATGTCGAGTCACAGCTTCAGTAATACACCTAGAGACACAGTAATCTACAGACTCACAGCTTCAGTAATACACCTGGAGACACAGTCATTTACACTCACAGCTTCAGTAATACACCTGGAGACAGTAATATATCGAGTCACAGCTTCAGTAATACACCTAGAGACACAGTAATTTACACTCACAGCTTCAGTAATACACCTGGAGACAGGTAATATATAGAGTCACAGCTTCAGTAATACACCTGGAGACACAGTCATTTACAGACTCACAGCTTCAGTAATACACCTGGAGACAGTAATATACAGAGTCACAGCTTCAGTAATACACCTGGAGACACAGTAACATACCGAGTCACAGCTTCAGTGACTGTCACAGCTTCAGTAATACACCTGGAGTAATATACAGAGTCACAGTGATGCACAAAGAGAAACAACAATGCACCTAGAAACAAAGTAACACACCGACGGCCCATTTCCACCAACCGGTCCGTATTGGTTTGTTATGTATCGAAACGGTTATTTTGCGTTTCCATTAGCAAAAGTTGTGGATGGTACGGAAAAGAACCGTTCTGTTCCATCCTGGTTTTTGCTACCCTTCTGTTGAGGTTCCTAGCACACTGCGCCTTCTGTTGATGTTCCTAGCATACTGAACCTTCTGCTGAGGTTCCTAGCATACTGAACCTTCTGTTGAGGTTCCTAGCACTCTGAACCTTCTGTTGAGGTTGCTAGCACACTGAACCTTCTGTTGAGGTTCCTAGAAGACTGAACCTTCTGTTGGAATTCCTAGCAGACTGAACCTTCTGTTGAGGTTCCTAGCAGACTGAACCTTCTGTTGAGGTTCCTAGCGCACTGAACCTTCTGTTGAGGTTCCTAGCACACTGAGCCGGTATGGAAATGTGGAGCTAACACAGGGTGGACGGGATTGGTCAACAGAATAAAGAATTTTTGCGCGACAAAGGGCTCCCAACCAAACCTGCCAATTTTAAATATCCGATTGATTACAACAGAGAATATAAAAGCACCTCACAACCAAGGCACGTTCTTTTTTCTTTTTTTTTTATAGTACTTGCAAGTATGTCAGTGCATACTGAGAAGAAAGACCGCAACACATTTTATTTCATCCATTGTGATGTTGGATAGCGGTTTCAAGGGTACTATCCAGTGGAAATTAGCCATTAGTGACACAGTCGGATACCTAGAGACCCAATAATAGACCTAGAGCCACAGATACAGTCTCCCCTGGTGCGGCTGGCCTTCTGTCCCCTATTTCCGATACCCCTACATTCACCATGGTTGACCCAACACATCTCAAAATGGATAATCTAAACCAACTACGAGTCTTCTTGATCCCCTTCCCTGTGTTCTCTGTGCATCTTGCCTACCTACACTTCTCCCTCATCTAAAATCCCTTCGTCTCCCAAGGAGTATTTCCTACCGTCTTTAAAACTGCTTCTGTCACTCCTGTTCAACAAAACCCTGGCTTAGACACAACCCTTCTTAATAACTACCGCCCAATCTCTACCCTTGACCCTTTTTTGCTTAGACCCTAGAATGCATCATTGCCTCTTAGTTAGAACTATTTATTTCAGCCAATAATTAGTTTGAGCCCCTCCAGTCTGGTTTTCACACTCTTCACAGCACAGAAACGGCATAAACTAAAGTCGCCAATGATCTCCTTTCATCTGCTGATATAGGTGGCCTCAACATCCTAATTCTATTAGATGTTAGTCCAGCCTTTGGTACAGTGGTCCAGCCATTGGTACCTCACAAACAGTCAATTCGTTACATCTCACTAAATGGTTTCACATCTGACACTTCCTCAGTCACAGGGTGTTCCCAGTGCTCTATTCTGGGTCCTCTCTTCACTACCTATATCCTTCCCCTTGGTCAAGTCCTTAGATGATTTAATTTCAACTTCCACTGCCACACAGATGACACACAGATTTACATTAGCACCAGATCACTTGGTAAACCACCCCCTGCAGACATTGAAAAATGGCTCTGTAATTAACCAACGGATGCAGGAAAACGATCTCAAACTCAACAGCAATTAAACTGAAGTCCTCCTAATTGGCACCAAATCCTCCCTTAGTATAGTTGGCAATATCGCTCTCTCAATTGATGGCACTACTTCCCCCCCATCCCTAACACTAACCTAATAGTGACGGTACCAAAGACAAGTGGGCAGTGTGTGTGTGTGTGTGTGTGTGTGTGTGTGTGTGGGTGTGTGTGTGGGTGTGTGTGTGGGTGTGTGTGTGTGTGTGTAACCTCGATAAGGAAGTCCCCGGTCCTCAGCCCGGCTCTCCAGGCCACTCCCTCCAGGTCCACTGACTCCAGGTACTGAAGAGCAGGGAAGGCTGGTGTCGGAGCAAACTCCTCGATGGGCGTCTCCGCTTGGGGGGAAGACACATCAACAGTTGGAGCTATGGTATTGTTACTGGGTTAGCTGGGGTTAATATACGTTATAGCATAGAGCTATGGTATAGTTACTGGGTTAGCTGGGGTTAATATACGTTATAGCATAGAGCTATGGTATATTTACTGGGTTAGCTGGGGTTAATATATCGTTATAGCATAGAGCTATGGTATAGTTACTGGTTTAGCTGGGATTAATAAATCATTATAGCATAGAGCTATGGTATAGTTACTGGTTTAGCTGGGATTAATAAATCATTATAGCATAGAGCTATGGTATAGTTACTGGGTTAGCTAGGGTTAATATATCGTTATAGCATAGAGCTATGGTATAGTTACTGGTTAAGCTGGGATTAATAAATCATTATAGCATAGAGCTATGGCATAGTTACTGGGTTAGCTGGGGTTAATATATCGTTAAAGCATAGACCTATGGTATAGATACTGGGTTAGCTGGGGTTAATATATTGTTATAGCATAGAGCTATGGCATAGTTACTGGGTTAGCTGGGCTTAATATATTGTTATAGCATAGAGCTATGGTATAGTTACTGGGTTAGCTGGGGTTAATATATCGTTATAGCATAGAGCTATGGTATAGTTACTGGGTTAGCTGAGGTTTAGCGTGTGTTGTACCTTTAGCCCCCCGCAGGACGAAGCCAAACCCTTCACTCTCTCTCTTCTGCAGCACGGCCGTTTTCTCTTCAATCATGTAGTCACTACAAACACACACACACACACACACACACACACACACACACACACACACACACAGCAGGAATCTTAGCGTAAACAAAAAAAAATACATTTTATTTTATTTATTTTATTCAATTATCACTGAGTGCAAGGCTGTATCAGTGTCAGTGTGCCAGGCTGTATCAGTGTCAGTGTGCCAGGCTGTATCAGTGTGCCAGGCTGTATCAGTGTGCCAGGCTGTATCAGTGCCAGTGTGCCAGGCTGTATCAGTGTCACTGTGCCAGGCTGTGGATGTTGCCCTGCAGAACTTTCTACTTTGAGGCCTTACCTGTAGGAGGTGTAGTTGTCATAGGAACCAACGGTGTAGTGTCTGAACAGCCTCTTGGTGCGGTCCTCTCGGGTCTCTGTAACACAGTGTTGGGTTAGGGTTAGGGTTAGGTAGCCCAGTGTCGGGTTAGGGTTAGGTATCCCAGTGTTGGGTTAGGGTTAGAGTTACAGTGAACTCCCTGTCCTGGCTCAGTCCTTCAGCACTTGGAAAAAACTATAACCATGAGGTTTAACTGTCGTTTTTAATAAACCTCTTTCATACCTTTAATGTGCACGATTTTCACATGTTTGGGCATATTTGTGACGCTATTAAAAGCTTTTATCCTAATAGGAATAGTACTCTATTTTGGATGTTTAACGTTCAACTGTTTTCATTGAATCTACAAAAACAACAACTATTTACTCTGAAACAGCCCAAATGGATTTAAAAACTATCCAAACGAGAGACAGGGAAATGTGATTGCACATCCCCAAAAATTGTACTATGCCTTTCAAATCCTCACCGTGATAAAATGTGTATATACAGATATAGACACATCACGGCTAAGAAATATAACACAGCACAACCGTGTGCTCCACACGAAGTGAAAAATACCGATAAGCAAGGGCCGATTTATAAATAAATGGTGGGGTTATAAAGCATCATCTTTTTTGTTGCACATAAAACTTTTCTTCACTTCTGCTACTTTGCCACACACACCCACACCCTCCTGATGTAACCATGGTTACCTAGGCGCGGGTCATATTGTCTCATGTGAACCTCCTCCACACAGTCTGCAGGAAACCAGCCGCTCCGACCCTTCACCGAGCCCTCCCAGAACCCTCCTTCACCAATGGAGAGCACTGCCGAATAAGAGAGAGAGGGGGAGAGAAGGAGAGATAGATGGAGGAGGAGGGGGAGAGAAGGAGAGACAGATGGAGGAGGAGGGGGAGAGAAGGAAAGGCAGAGATGGAGGAGGGGGAGAGAAGGAAAGACAGAAATGGAGGAGGAGGGGAAGGGAAGGAAAGACAGAGTATGAGTGTCTTCTGTAAAAACACTGACATTGATTAACAGAGAGACCGGAGAGAGAGGTGTGGAAGGTAAGGTTAGGAGGTAAGGGTTAGGGTTAGTTGGGGAAGGTAAGACTAGGCGGGTTCTGTCTGACCTTTGACCCTCTCCCCACGGTGAAGATGAATCTCTCCCGGGCCCAGAGGGGTGTGGCTCCGCGTGGCGATGAAGGTGCGTCCAGGAACAGCACTGTAGAGCCTTCTCTTCTGACGGGGGACGAGGGGGGGGGACGTGGGGGGGCTAGGCTCCCTCTGGACACGCCCACTGGGGCTACACAGACAGAGAGGCTAACAGGTTAGTGGTGAATACATAGTGTGTATGTAACACAGACAGAGAGGTTAACAGGTTAGTGGTGAATACATAGTGTGTGTGTAACACAGACAGAGAGGTTAACAGGTTAGTGGTGAATACATAGTGTGTGTGTAACACAGACAGAGAGGTTAACAGGTTAGTGGTGAATACATAGTGTGTGTGTAACACAGACAGAGAGGTTAACAGGTTAGTGGTGAATACATAGTGTGTGTGTAACACAGACAGAGAGGTTAACAGGTTAGTGGTGAATACATAGTGTGTGTGTGTGTGTGTAACACAGACAGAGAGGTTAACAGGGTAGTGGTGAATACATTGTGTGTGTGTGTGTGTGTGTGTGTGTGTTACACAGACAGAGAGGTTAACAGGTTAGTGGTGAATACATAGTGTGTGTGTGTGTGTGTGTGTGTGTGTGTGTGTGTGTGTGTGTGTGTGTTACACAGACAGAAAGGTTAACAGGTTAGAGGTGAATACATAGTGTGTGTGTGTGTTACACAGACAGAGAGGTTAACAGGTTAGAGGTGAATACATAGTGTCTGTGTGTTACACAGACAGAGAGGTTAAGAGGTTAGAGGTGAATACATTGTGTGTGTGTGTGTGTGTGTTACACAGAGAGGTTAACAGATTAGTGGTAAATACATAGTGTGTGTGTTACACAGACAGAGAGGTTAACAAGTTAGTGGTGCAGTGTGTGTGTAGCGGGTGTAACATGTATGTGTTAGGGCAGACTGTGTGTGTGTGTGTGTGTGTGTGTGTGTGTGTGTGTGTGTGTGAGTATGTGTACCTGAGGCGACGTGTGTGTCTTCGCAGACTGTGTGTGTGTGTCTCTTGCTGGGTCTCCAGACTGTGGAGGGAGGGACCAGGGGAAGAGGCAGGACTCTCCAAAGCATTGTCACTAGCTGAACGAATCAGAGAGCGAGCAGATGGCAGGCCACTCCCACCAACACCTCTAGCCCCGCCCAGTCTGCGGCGCTTAGTAAAGGAGGGGCTCTCCCTGAAAGGAACTGGGACAAGATTGCACACCCCATGTTACAACACACACACACCGTGTTACAACAATTACACACACACTGTTACAACACACACACACACACACACACACACACACACACTGTTACAACACACACACACACACACACACTGTTACAACACACACACACACACTGTTACAACACACACACACACACACACACACACACTGTTGCAACACACACACACACACACACACACACTGTAACAACACACACACACACACACTGTTACAACACATACACAGACACTGTGTTACAAAACATGCACACACTGTTACAACACACACACACACACACACACACACACACACACACTGCTATAATACAGCTAAAATGCACAAACAAACTTTTACAACCCACACACACACACGCACCCTGTCCAACACACAAACACACACACACACACACACACACACACACACTGTTACAATTTAAACAAGTTAGAACATATAGACATTCACAACACACAAACTGTCTGAAAGCATACATACACACACTTATAGAACTGTTTAGACTGATACAAAACACACATTGTTATATAAAAGTAAGCACACA
This sequence comes from Aplochiton taeniatus, assembly GCA_017639675.1. Lineage (NCBI taxonomy): Eukaryota > Metazoa > Chordata > Actinopteri > Galaxiiformes > Galaxiidae > Aplochiton > Aplochiton taeniatus. The sequence continues at coordinate 3,774,419 of CM030185.1, read as the reverse complement.
CCGTTACACTCCATTACTCACTGTTACAAGGAAACACACAATTAGACACAAAAAGCTCACACTCAACTATGGACTCACCTACATCGGAAGTCTTGTGGATCTTAATAATCTCTGCCAGATCAAAATTCCCTGCTATGATGGCCACCTACACACACACAAACACACACACACACACACACACACACACACACACACACACACACACTGATGTTCTTTGATGTTTCCAGCTCGTCAATCTTACTGATGATTTCAGACTTTTTGTTAACTCTGGAAATAGTCTGCATAGGCTCAACATGCTAACTGTGGAAAACGTGCTTTGGCATTATGATGATCATTTGACCTTTACATGTAATTGTAATGATCCAAAACCTAGACATAAACATATCCCAAGCCCACTCAGGGAAAAGTTCAAGACAAAAAGTTATTGGAAAGACTCCCACAAAATGACTCTCCTTGTCAGAAATACAAGAAACTCCTTGTATTTAGAAGAAATGGGAGTTTAAGGACTTCCAATACGAGAGGCTCTTAAATGGTCTTTTGCATGTAATATGGTCTGTATGCTAAAGTATAATACTTTTTCCAATCCATTTGGCAAAAGGAACAAGCAGCTTTTCACTCCTAAAGAGCAGTCTAGGAAATGTAGTTCTCTCCCTGAAAAGCAGTCTGGGAGTTATAGTTCTCTACCTGAAAAGCAGTCTGGGAGTTATAGTTTTTGATGTCCTTATTGGCACCCCTGAAGAGCAGCACCCTGGCACAGCCATCCTACCAACACACACACACACACCACACACACACACACACACACACACACACACACACACAGTGTATTTAAATTGTAAGCAAACTAAAGGAAAATACAATAATGAAGTGCACACCAATTTCATTTAATGTGTTAAAAATATTGTATAGTGTCGCACAATGTTTTCTTTTTGGGAAACATCTCTTTACTGAGAGTGCAGAAATCCATCAAGTTTGTGTATCAATGTAAAATAAGTGACAACATTCTGATGTCTTGTTGTCCTGGAATATCCTTTAAGACATCATAAACTATCTTTGTTGCTATGAAATTACCCAAAATAACATTACAATGTCATGGGTAGGCCTGGCACCATAGGACCCCATATGTGTGTACATACCTGGTTGTAAAGAGCACACAAATGCAAGGCGGTGTTTCCAGATGCATTCTGGGAGCTCATGTCGGCTCCGTAGAACAGCAGGTGCTCCAAGTGCTGCACATTGCCATGACGACATGCCTGCAAAATGCAAACCATCCATTCAGTCAGGACAGGTAAATCAAGAAGCCATCCTCACATCACACTCATACACACACTCATACACACACTCATATACACATACTCACACACACACTCATACACACACTCATATACACATACTCACACACACACTCATACACATACTCACACACACACTCATACACACACTCATACACACACTCATATACACACACTCACACATACACTCATACACACACTCATATACACATACTCACACACACACTCATACACATACTCATTCCCGCTCTCTCCTACGTCCATTCCTAATTCACTAGTTTTCCTTTTCCTATGTCATCTATGTTATAATTTGTCAATGTCTTTCTTAGTTTATTTCATATGTGTTTGTTCTATGTACCAGTTCTTGGATGTCCTAAATTGTAAAGTGCTTTGGGTGTCTGAAAAGCCCTATAGAAATTAAATGCATTATTATTATTATTATTATTATTATTATTACAGTGTCTTCCTGTAGCTCACTACTTCACCATGACATCACCACTACAATGTCTTCCTGTAGCTCACTAATCCATAATGACATCACCACTACAGTGTCTTCCTGTAGCTCACTAATCCATAATGACATCACCACCAGTGTCTTCCTGTAGCTCACTACTCCATAATGACATCACCACTACAGTGTCTTCCTGTAGCTCACTACTCCATAATGACATCACCACCAGTGTCTTCCTGTAGCTCACTAATCCATAATGACATCACCACCAGTGTCTTCCTGTAGCTCACTACTCCATAATGACATCACCACTACAGTGTCTTCCTGTAGCTCACTACTCCATAATGACATCACCACTACAGTGTCTTCCTGTAGCTCACTAATCCATAATGACATCACCACCAGTGTCTTCCTGTAGCTCACTACTCCATAATGACATCACCACTACAGTGTCTTCCTGTAGCTCACTAATCCATAATGACATCGCCACTACAGTGTTTTCATATATAATGTATAGAAGGAACAAGCTCTAGTTCTACCCAAACCAGTGTGTCACTAGATTGCAGGGTGTTGTTGTTTTATGTTATCTAGTTCTACTCCTTCTCCATTTTCCTCCTGCTGTCCTTTGAGCTGCATGCCAACAGTTTGACTAGAAACCAATTTGGTTATGCAAGCATGAATCCTAATAAACACACCAAAGGTGCTTCCAAACATTTCCATAATGATTCCTTTAGCTACATTAGGGAACATTTTGGCTTGAGTGAGACCAGAGTGTGCGGAGCAATTAGCGTCTGTGTTGAACTACATGGTGCCAAAAGTATATGTGTTTTGGATTCACATAAGAGTTTGACTGAAGTTGTGATTCAGTTTGAAAAAAAATATTAAGTGTACAGATATTTACTCACAAGTACAGATTAAATATGCAACCACAAAACATCTCATCCAAGACCTGGAGAAAAATGATTCTGCTGCACATCATAATACAATTACACTACCTACATGGGTATGGGGTTTCTAGTGTTACCTGATGGATCTCCTGCCAGCCGTTCTCATCAGTGATGCCTAGGGTGGCGTGGTCCTGCAGTAACAGCTCACAGCAGTAGGGGGCGCCACCCACCATGGCAGAATGGTAGAGAGGAGTCAGACCTCGACTGTCTTTATAGTCTGGAGATGCACCGAGATCCAGCAACGTCTGCGCCCACACACACAATCAGTATTGAACGAGGTCTGACACAAAATGCAAAAATAGGCTTCAACATGTTTAAGTGACTCCTTACAGTGAGAGCGTTGGCGTTCCTACTCAGGACTGCTCGGTGCAGAGCGGTGATTCCATCTCTGGTCCTGAAGTCCAGATGACATCCTCCACTCCGCAGGACCTTGATCAGGTCCCCACTGTCCTCCAGCTGAGCAGCCAGTGTCAGGGGACACTCTAAAAGCACACTGGCATCAGCTCAATACATGGACTTCACCAAGCAAACAGGAATGGGAGGGTTTGCAGTAGGAAATACAATATTAAAAGGAGATTGCGACTTTGAGTATATTTCTGTGTCTACGTGTGTGTGTGTGTGTGTGTGTGTGTGTGTGTGTGTGTCCTGACCCCCAGTCTCTGAGTCATGGAAGTTGGGGTCCAGGCCTTTCTCCAGGAACCTGGCAACCCGTTCTATGTTTCTCTGTTGGACATACTCCATAAACCTCTTCAAGTTGGCCTGTCCACAATATTACCGTGACAACATATTAGCATGTAATAAAAGATTAGTATGACATTTTAATATAAAAGTTGAAACTACAGCAAGCATATTTTATTAACATTCTATTAGCCATGTATTATTGCAACATAATATAATTACAACCTCTTGAAATGATACCAACAATGCACTATTGCAGCATGATATTGAAAACAATTACGCAATAACAGTTTACTTGATGTGTATTGCAGTTAACCCAGTAATGGCACCAGGGGGGGCAATCAGATTTTTGAAGGGGCCATGAGGCCACCATGAGGGGGCCCCCTCAGCCCCCCGCCCCCCTAACACCCACCACTGGTTACAATGCATTGAGCTCAGATTTGCAGCCACAATGGAAGTTACTGCGGGTGGGTTTATACAGCGTGCTAGCAGTGCAATACCTGGATTCAAAGACCCTGGCCCTGTTCTTTAGCTGAGTAGTGTAAGCATTAGCAGTAGATACCTTGGTGTGAAGCTTGGCTAGCTGCTTGTCATCCACATAGCTCTGGGTATACACTCGCCTCTTATAGCGGAACTGTCACAACACACACATACAAAGGATTTCACAAGCATATATGACAGTTAGTCAATCTTGAAGATAGATTTCCGTTTGGAAAAACAAAACAAAAAAACAAAGGCCGTAAAATTACAAGAAATTACTGCAACTAATGAACATAGAATATATGTATATATCATTTACTGTTTATTTGAATTCTGATGAATATGTCTTGCCTGAATCTTTTAGATTGTAAATAACAATCAGAATGTATTTTTACAATAGTGTGTGTATTAAACATTGCCGTTTCATTTCAGTCTTTTTCAGGAATGCCTTGGGGGATTTTGTTTTAATATATATTTGCTAAGTGGGATCTATGTAGGAATATCAGAGCCACCCAAAGTGTATCAGTGTACCGTACAATATCCCTGTCAGTGTCCTGGGGCATTGGGCTGCCACATGCCAGAGGGTGGAGCTACCCCTACCGACTAACTAATACCCCTTCCTGTAGCCACTGGTCAACCAATACCCCTTCCTGTAGCCACTGGTCAACCAGTACCTCTTCCTGTAGCCACTGGTCAACCAATACCCCTTCCTGGAGCAACCAATACCCCTTCCTGTAGCCACTGGTCAACCAATACCCCTTCCTGGAGCAACTGGTCAACCGATACCCCTTCCTGTAGCCACTGGTCAACCAATACCCCTTCCTGGAGCAACTGGGCAACCGATACCCCTTCCTGTAGCCACTGGTCAACCAATACCCCTTCCTGTAGCCACTGGTCAACCAATACCTCTTCCTGTAGCCACTAGTCAACCAATACCCCTTCCTGTAGCAACTGGTCAACCAATACCCCTTCCTGTCGCCACTGGTCAACCAATACCTCTTCCTGTAGCCACTGGTCAACCAATACCCCTTCCTGTAGCAACTGGTCAACCAATACCCCTTCCAGCAGCAACTGGTCTCCCATCCAAGGACTGACCAGGACCAACCCTGCTTAGCTTCAGAGGCAGGCGTGTAGGGAGCTAATGCTACTGCCCAAAGTCGTTACATAATTACCTTGTGAATGAGGGGAGAATTGCTTTAGCCATTTCTGAACAAGTTGTAAACCATTACAAGTCTGTAAAGGAGGTTTGTGGACCAGGTAGCACACAAGTAAGTGTTGGAAGGAGACTTGTATTTCCATATCAAAGATGTGTGGGTTTTATTGGCACTTTTAGTACAGCTGCCATTCTTATTTAACTTTTTGATTAACTCCCACTCTGTACCTCTCGTTTTGTTCAAAATATATTTCATTGCCAATTTCAGTATGAGCCTGGGTAAGGCATAAGTTAAGAACTCGAACTCCTGAGGTAATGAAACTTCCTCTCTCCTTTCCTGTGACCCAGCCATCCTGAAACATTTAATGTTTTACTACAGAACCATTTAGGATTTGAATATGGGGCTTTATATAACCATTTAAGATTTGAATAGGGGGCTATATCTAACCATTTAGGATTTGAATATGGGGCTATATATAACCATTTAGGATTTGAATATGGAGCTATATATAACCACTTAGGATGTGAATATGGGGCTGTATGTAACCATTTTGGGTTTGAATATGGGGCTATATATAACCATTTAGGATTTGAATATGGGGCTATATATAACCATTTTGGGTTTGAATATGGGGCTATATATAACCATTTAGGATTTGAATATGGGGCTATATATAACCATTTAGGATATTAATATGGGGCTATATATAACCATTTGGAGTCTTGAAGTGGCACTAAATGAAACTATTTAGGGCTGTGATTTGGAACCATTGGTACTATAGAAGGTTCTGACATGGTTCCATAAATAACCATATGATGCCTTACATACTTCACAAGCACAGAACCATTTGGTTCTTATAAGGTACTTTGAGGACCCGTTTGATAAACGTCCACATAGAACCATTTGGAACTTGTGCCATGTAGAACCAGCAGTGGTTCCCCTATGATTACAAACCCAATAACCCTATTTGGTTCTGTTGAGAACCTTTATTTTCTAGAGTGTATGAGAGGGAAAAGTATCTCTGATGTACTCCATCATTCATGTTATGGCTTGACAGAAGCTACTCCTGAGAGATAGCCCAGCTGAGGCTTTTTAAAAAGGTTCGGATAAGAGAAGGAAAAAGACTGTGAGGTCCAATGGGACAAAACGTGAACACAATGTAAGTAAAACTAATGATCTACAGGGGGCGCCCCGGTGGCACACAGGGCTAATGCGCACCGCAAAGGCTAGTCCTTGATGCAGCGGCCCGGGGTTCGATTACGGTCCGGGCCCTTTGCCCAAGTTTCTTGTCCTGTACTGTACTATCCTGTCAATAAAGCATAACTTCCTCCAAAAAATAAATAACTAATGACCTACAGGAAAGCATGGTGGCAGCATCCCACTACAGCAGAGGAACAGGGTGACTCGAAGGAAGGAGGTGAATAATAGACCCAGAAAAACAGAAAGGTATTTGAAAAACATTTGCAACATTTGCAACAGTCACAAACAAATGCTGGAGTCATTTCAGGTCAAGCCTCTGAATTTGATCCGTTTGGCCAAGCCTCTACGGAAGAAACATTTATAGGAGTTGTTGTTAATGCCCCACAGGCTGCCAAGAGATTAGATTAGGGCTGGCATTGATGAAAGTTAGCATTAAAGCCATGTAAAAAAAAAAAGAACTTTACATTTTTCAATTTATCAGGGCTAACTAGCTGTCTGGCTTTGTGTGGTGTTGTGCACACTTTAGCTAACTAGCTACTTAATTCACTCGCTATCTTCATAAAACTAAATATTTAGCCAACAAGTTAGTAGCATCATAAGGTGAGATGTGATTTCATTTTACCGTATGCTTAATAAAAAAGCACACTTTAGTTTAGTTGGCACGCTGAGGTTCCCTTTTTCCTGCATGTTTACAGTGTTATGGTTTTCATATTTGTATTTTTGAGTTGGACATGTTTTGGAGGTGGAGCTATATCCCTCTCATATTAAGGAAATAGTACAAAGGGGTTGAGGTTAGACAGTAAAGGGGTTGAGATTAGACAGTAAACGGGATGAGGTTAGACAGTAAAGGGAATGAGGTTAGACAGTAAAGGTGAGGTTAGACAGTAAAGGGGATGAGGTTAGACAGTAAAGGGGATGAGGTTAGACAGTAAAGGGGGATGAGGTTAGACAGTAAAGGGGGTTGAGGTTAGACAGTAAAGGGGATGAGGTTAGACAGTAAAGGGGATGAGGTTGGACAGTAAAGGTGAGGTTGGACAGTAAAGGTGAGGTTAGACAGTAAAGGTGATGAGGTTAGACAGTAAAGGGGGATGAGGTTAGCCAGTAAAGGTGATGAGGTTAGACAGTAAAGGGGATGAGGTTAGACAGTAAAGGGGATGAGGTTAGACAGTAAAGGTGAGGTTAGACAATAAAGGGGATGAGGTTAGACAGTAAAGGGGATGAGGTTAGACAGTAAAGGGGATGAGGTTGGACAGTAAAGGTGAGGTTAGACAGTAAAGGTGAGGTTAGACAGTAAAGGTGATGAGGTTAGACAGTAAAGGGGGATGAGGTTAGCCAGTAAAGGTGATGAGGTTAGACAGTAAAGGGGATGAGGTTAGACAGTAAAGGGGATGAGGTTAGACAGTAAAGGTGAGGTTAGACAATAAAGGGGATGAGGTTAGACAGTAAAGGGGATGAGGTTAGACAGTAAAGGGGGATGAGGTTAGACAGTAAAGGGGGTTGAGGTTAGACAGTAAAGGGGTTGAGGTTAGACAGTAAAGGGGATGAGGTTGGACAGTAAAGGTGAGGTTGGACAGTAAAGGTGAGGTTAGACAGTAAAGGGGATGAGGTTAGACAGTAAAGGGGATGAGGTTAGACAGTAAAGGGGATGAGGTTAGACAGTAAAGGGGATGAGGTTAGACAGTAAAGGGGGATGAGATCAGACAGTAAAGGTGAGGTTAGACAGTAAAGGGGGATGAGGTTTGACAGTGAAGGGGATGAGGTTACAGTAAAGGGGGATGAGGGTATATGGTGTAGATACCTCCAGGTACGGTACAGAGGTGCTACAGGGTTGTGTAGGTACGTCCAGATAGGGTATAGGGGGGGTACAGGGTGGTGTAGATACCTCCAGGTAGGGTATAGGGGTGATGGGGGGTAGAGGGTACTCTTTGAGCAGCCTCTCCTCGTCCAGGAACTTTCCAGCTCGTCCATTGAAGGCAGGTTGGAACAGGCCGTAGTTCAGAACATCTGACAGACTCTGGGTTAGAGTCACTAGGACATGCTGCTTACTGCTCCAGACACAAGCCTCTGGGTCCAGACGGAGACATTTCTACACACACACACACACACACACACACACAATAAAACATAGTGAAAAAACATAGGTGTTACTTGATGAGTGACCCTAAGGGCTCAGAACAAAACAAAGATTTAAGAAGCAGTAGCCAGAAGCGTTTCATGGCAAATCAATATTGCTGCTATTTAACTATAGGGGGTCCAGATAGAACTCGGGCAGGTACTTGATAACTGAAAGTATCTTTTATGAATGTAGTTTTCCTATAACATACTGGACCAAAGGATCCGATTCTTTGAAATTCATGAACAAATCTACCAGAGCCCCCTCCCACTTAAGAATCAACTTCCAATCTACTTTAGTTGTCCTATAAAAGTGTAGACTATAATAAAAACAGAACTCATTCTTTAGACACAGTGGCATACTAAAAGATGGACTATAACCCTCTCATGTGTGCCGTACAACAAACTGACAGTTTCCCATGATCTACAAGGGCAAGGGTTAGCGTATAATATTATGTTGGATAATACTATATAATTATGCTCCATAAGAGTTCTATTCATCATTAGCGTAATAATTCACCAAGGTTCACACAAGGCACCAAGCAGTTATTCTTTCATTTGCTGTACACTCTTTGAGCCAAACACCTCAACCGTGGACTCCATCCATAACACTCTTTCCCAGTCATCCACTGTCCAATGTCTTTTCTTTGTTGTTGTCCATTGAAATGTGTTTTTATTTATCCATTTCAAATATCTGCCTTTTCTTATGAACTCTGGCCAAACACGTTTTTTTTTTTTTGGAATGGTTCCCACAAGGCCAGCATCACTGAGCTGTCTTTTCACTTTGGTGGAGAACACTGGTATTTTCTGTGTAGTATTTAAGGAAGCCGCCTAATTAGGACTCCCAAACTGCTAACTCTGATGTACTTAGCCCTTCAGCAGTTGGGCATCTAGGCCTCCCACTTATTTCATAATCAGAATAGTCACACTGTTTTTCCCTGCAGATCCGCCTGGCCAGACTACAGAAGTTATTTCAGTGAAGAGTCAGTCGGACCAATCAGCATCAAGTAGGCTGTGCTTGTTGGAGTTTTGCTGATGACGCTAATGAGTAGCACCGCACATTTCAACAACAGAATAGTGCCTTTCGCTTTACCACAACTACTTTATTACGAGCTGGAGGCCATAACCACGTTAAAAAGAATACCGCATATCAAATTGCACAGCAGGCCTGCATTTCCTTTACATAATCACAAGTATTGATGACATACGTGTCTTTCTTTTTGATTGGTTCCAAACAAAAACATCTGTCCTTATGCAGATCCAATCACCTGCGAGAAACGTGGTACCTAATCGCAAGGTAACACCCCCTGTGAAAACCCTTTGGATGGCAGCCTGCCACACTGACATACTGAAGAAGAGTGAAACAGTCAGTGGTTTATCATGATCCCAGTTTGCCACTTTCTTTCAAAACAGCAGTGGGCACCTTGGTATTGAAATGCTCAGTTTGTGTGTAATCTGACACACAGATTACAGCTTTCATCTCTCAGCACAACAATAGACTGCCATGCTTCTTGTTTTGGAATAGGAATTGAACATCTGAAATGCCAGTGCAATATCCTAGCTTGCAACCCAATGTGTGGCAATATACTGCCTTTATGAAACAGAGTAATGGGTTTCAGCTGTGCGAACACAATGGCAATTGTTGAACATAACCAATCAACATTCAAACATGAGCACAGAGAGTTTGGCATTAGGGCACTGGATTAAAGGTAGCTGAAAGTGGGGCTTTGCATTTGTGAAGAGTTAAATATAAATCAAGTAATTCAAGCATTGTCGTAGATTTGCAACATTAGTGGTGTCTTAATCATGTTTTTTTATATTCGTTATAGTAATGAGACAACACATTGGCAGAGCTAGTTCAGACAAAAGCAATTATCCTCGTCACACCGATCCACCAGTCGCATATGCTCAGCAGTTTAACGCGGTCTTCTCAAACCGCAGTTTACTCTCCACACTGGCTCCTACAACGGCACCATGCTCACTGCCACATACATACTATACTCCTGCTGATGCTGTGCCCCCACCCTCCACCCCAGCCTCCACATACTTAGGGTGTGTTGTTCAGTATCCGTCTGAGGAATCTGCAGATATGTGCTCCCTACCCGTGGTTTCACTGAATAGTAGAACATGACCTTGGTTAGGAATGTAATTCAGAGCAGCAGACCCATGAGTAGTCCTGACTGAACTTTGTACGGAAAGACTACTAAGCAAACTAAATGATAACCTTAAATGGGCTAGAATGAAAATAAAACCACGCAAATCCAGAAGCAAATCAGTTGTCAAGGGAAAATTGTGCAACAAAATGTTCTTCATAGATGAAGATCCAAGTCCAACAGTGATGGAAAAGCCAGTTCAAATTATTGATAGACGGTATAATGCTATCCATAAAAACTCAAGTTAAGGAATGAAGGCTAGAATTGAACAGAGGCCTAGAGGGGCCACAATGTCTTAGTGGCCTGGCTCTATGGGAACGGAGCTCTGCCGCTAACCGGACTAACAGAGGAATGTAAGAGCACTAAAGCTAGATTGGAAATGACACTTACAGAGGAATGTAAGCGCACTAAAGCTAGATTGGAAATGACACTTACAGAGGAATGTAAGCGCACTACAGCTAGATTGGAAATGGCACTTACAGAGGAATGTAAGCGCACTACAGCTAGATTGGAAATGACACTTACAGAGGAATGTAAGCGCACTACAGCTAGATTGGAAATGACACTTACAGAGGAATGTAAGCGCACTACAGCTAGATTGGAAATGACACTTCATCCGGAGATGGCATGGTAAGAAAAGCAGCACCCACAACAGCTTTTTATATATATATTTTTTTTTGATCTGGCCGTGCCAAGAGCGGATATAGAGGGGGGTGGCTTTGAGATGTCATTGCTCACCGTTAAGCCTTCTGGAGGTGATGTGGGCTCAATTTAAAGAAACATCCGGGATGGAAGGTGCCCACTTGAAAACCCCAATGACATATCTGCTCTCAACCCAAACTTTTCACAGTACTGTATATCAAGTCTTTGGCTACTTCAGTATGCCATGGTAATGATTTCGGATGTTGTAAAACAAAGCCTAACTAAAGCTGTGCCTACTGTCTGCTGCAGGTCAGGGTATGCCATTGTAATGATTTCGGATGTTGTAAAACATAGCCTAACTAAAGCTGTGCCTACTGTCTGCTGTAGGTCAGGGATTCCGATGCGTATGACGATGCTGTTTCCTGTGTCCTCCGCGTCGGTCCCGTCCTCCCGGCCAAGCGCGGTGCCTGAATGGTTTCCGTTGGTAACGGCATGTTGCCGAGGGCGATCATGCTTGGCATCCGCAGCTGGACTCAGAGGCATGGGTCTCTCCACTCTGGCTACCCTGGAGCCAGACACAAACAGTTCAAACATAACACAACATAACCATATGAACTTAATGTGATGAGGTCACTCACGGGAAAACAGCAATCCCACTTCAGAACTCATTTCAACATTTAACCAAGCCAACAGACAAGTTAACATACAAAAAACAACCTGGAACAAAGTCTAAAAAGGGTCAGAGTCGGTCAGGAGTGGTTGATACAGATTGGCACAGGAGAAATTAAAATGGAGCCCCAACAATGTTTCTGTTACTAGTCCGTTTAAATCCTCTAATTAATAACTAGTATTAAACAGTAGGAAAAGTTGAGAATATTCTCTTTTAGGCCAATTGTACTCCTATTCTCAAAATCACAGGTAACATTACAAACTGCATGCAGGCCGTGGCAAAGCTGAATCTCACGTGGCCATCCCAAAATGTTCACAGGATTTCTTCTTTCTATTATACTATTCACATACAAATGAATGTGCCGGTATAGGTTTTTAGATATTGGCTTAGCTAGCCTCCTGTAACCTACATAAGCAAGGGTACTATAGTAAAGCCTGTTGTCTCTTTCAACTTAATGCATTTAATACATGGCCAGACCGCATTTGTTATGGGAAAACGAGAATTTGAAATATTTTTTCTCATTGTTTGCTGCCTCCAAGGTTGAAGCATTCTACCACTGGTGCACTAAAATGGTTAAAAATGCAAGGCAAGCTGTTAAAATACCCTTATATGTAATTTTGTTTGAGCGTGTTTCTCCAAATGCCACACTGGTTAACTGAAGGACTGAAGGTGTTTTTTTCCCCCCAAACCAACAGGTGGAGCCGAGCTAAGGCAATCACAGTAACCTGGTAGCCGTACGACCAAAGGTTGGATAACCGAAGAATAAGTACATTAATCAATATATAATACATTTTATATTGCTAGTGAACGTGTCGTACTGACTGACTGAATTTTGTAGTAATGCTAGACAAAATGTTCACATATACGTTCACAGTATGTAGAAGGGAACAGAAATATGACAACAAAGTGAGTCTATATATACATATGTTCACAGTATGTAGAAAGGAACAGACATATGACAACAAAGTGAGTCTAAATATAAATAAGTTCACAGTATATAGAAGGGAACAGAAATATGACAACAAAGTGAGTCTATATATATATATACGTTCACAGTACATAGAAGGGAACAGAAATATGACAACAAAGTGAGTCTCAAAACTTTGCCGCACGTTGTCCTCCATCTTCTCTTACACAGATAATGGCCTCTCGGATATTACATAATTTCCTGCTTTTCACTGAGAACAAAGCAGCACTGACACACACACACACACACACACACACCCTCAAGTGCTCAGCGTCAAAGATGGAAAGAACTAAAAGTTCCCCAAAATACCAGGCCAGTCCAGTTCTAACTTAGTCTGGTCCAGTTCTAATCCAAGCCAGCCCATTTCTAACTAGTGTGGTCCAGTTCTAACCCAGTCTGGTCCAGTTCTAACCCAGTCCCATCCAGTTCTAACCCAGTCCGGTCCAGTTCTAACCCAGTCTGGTCCAGTTCTAACCCAGTCTGATCCGGTTCTAACCCAGTCCCGTCCAGTTCCAACCCAGTCTGGTCCAGTATAACCCAGTCTGGTCCAGTTCTAACCCAGTCTGGTCCAGTTCTAACCCAGTCCCGTCCAGTATAACCCAGTCTGGTCCAGTTCTAACCCAGTCTGGTCCAGTTCTAACCCAGTCCCGTCCAGTATAACCCAGTCTGGTCCAGTTCTAACCCAGTCTGGTCCAGTTCTAACCCAGAGAAATTAAAAATCAGTGATGAAGAGAGGGAGAGAGAAAGAAATGGAGAGACAGAGTTGCAATTGGACGATGAATGTTGAAGTTGTGAGCGGTTGTCATGGAAACTGGCAAAGGGAATCCTGCAGCTCCTCTCAGGAGAAAACACCAACCTCACACTCTCACTGTCCATGTGACACTGTGTGTTAAAATGAGACCCTCATCTGCATGATGGCCGTAGCTATGGCAACGCACCCCGAATGGTATGCAGTTCCCACACTATACCTGCTCCAAAACATGTTTCTGAAACGGAAACATGCCCACACCCCCAGCCTGGGGTTATAAGGGGTTGTAGCTAACAGAGCAGTTGGTGGAGAAGATTTGTTAGAGATACTGTACAGAGTAGATCTTTAAAGTTAGATTGTAAGTCAAGTGTTCTGTCCAAAGTAGGTCTGGACAGTTAAGAGTTACCTTACTGCAAAGAGTAATTGTAGAAAATGATATTGTAATGGATGGATCTAATACGTTTTAATGTAATGTGTAGATCTAATAAGTTATATTGTAATGGGTAGATAGATCTATGATGTTATAGTGTAATGGGTGGATCTACTATGTTATATTGTAATGGGATCTATTATGTTAAATTGTAATTGGTGGATCTATTATGTTATATTGTAATGGGTAGATCTATTATGTTATATCGCAATGGGTGGATCTAGCACATTATATTGTAATGGATACATCTAGTGTGTTATATTGTAATGACTAGATCTATTATGTTATATTGTAATGGATAGATCTAGTTAGTTATATTGTAATGAGTAGATATACCATGTTATATTGTAATGGGTGGATCTAGCACATTATATTGTGATGGGTAGATCTAGTATGTTATATTGTAAGGAGTAGATATATTATGTTATATTGTAATGGATAGATCTAGTCAGTTATATTGTATTCAGCATAATGACAGGCTACATCATGCATAAGTTTATCGTCAACAGGCTGGTGGTTATATAAGCAGCCAGTGGGCCAATGCAACCCCCCTTCAGATCCAACTGGTTCACTGCTCATACACTAAAACAACATGTTAGAGAACAGAGCCTCTGGTCTAGGTTAGAGAAGGCAGAGCCTCTAAATACCTTTAGTTGCCTCTGGTCTGGAGTCCCATCAAACAGTTCCTCTGGGGTCCACTGGTTTGTACGGGTTTGGCTCCTGGCTTAGTCTTGCCTGGTTTTGTGCCTTTTGTTTGATTAGTCCACTGTAGATCTCTCACTTGACCAGGAATATGTCCCAATATAATCGGGTCAGATTATCTTTTCTATAGCTGGAAATTAACAGATTATCTTTTCTGTAGCTGGAAATGGACAGTAGATCTCCTCTGTAGCTGGAAATGGACAGCAGACCTCCTCTGTAGCTAGATATGGACAGTCAATCCCCTCTGTAGCAGGAAATGGACTTAGATCTCCTCTGTAGCTGGAAATGGACAGTAGATCTCCTCTGTAGCTGGAAATGGACAGTAGATCTCCTCTGTAGCTGAAAATGGACAGTAGATCTCCTCTGCAGCTGGATCGGGACAGTAGATTGCCTGTGGTCTGCAGGGCTGTGACCAGCTAAATGTGTCTCTGCTGTCTGACTCTTCCTGTTAGAGAAGGGCAGAGGAGAGGGGGGGGGGGGTTGTTGGGTGGATATACACTTCTGTTCCTGCAAGCCCTTCAGCTCCTCTGAAATGGCCGACGTTTGACAACATCCTATATTCGGGATATGTTTTCACCACTTGTTCCCTCCGAACTTCTCTGACTGCGTTCCTTTGTGTTAAGGGGCAGGTGGGGTCAGGTGGTGGTGTTTGGGTTAGGGGCCATGGTGCGTTCCTTTGTGTTAGGGGGCGGGTGGGGTCAGGTGGTGATGTTTGGGTTAGGGGCCATGGAAGACAACAAGGTTTGGTTGAAGACATAAAAAAGACATAATAAAGGGAGTTAAAACTAGAGGCCATTTTGATTTTGAGGTCATTAGAATGGATTAGCTGACACAATGTAAAAATTGTCAACGTAATTTGATAAGAAAATGAGGGCAGGATTCACATTGATTAGAAGGAGGCTGTCTTTTCTTAATGATTTGCAGTGTGCCTTACACAAACCCACCAACTCCTTGGATTCACTTGGAGAAATTCCAAGGAATAGAGGTGGGTTGCCTATTTCAGACATTCTATACACAGCCCTGTTTTTAAGGACACTCCCTGCATATCTTCCTGTTCTAGTGGGTAGACTTCCTGTGACTAACACTTCCTACTTCCTGTCTCAGTTCCCATGGAAACGGATGTTTGACAGGAAAAACCTGAGGAGCTGCATAGCCTAGATAACAAACACACACACACACACACACACACACACACACACACACACACACACACACACACACACACACACACACACACACACTCTACTCCTTTCACTGTCTTTTACGCACCTAGTCACTCACTTATACCTGCAACACCCACCCCCCCACCACACCACACACACACACACACCCACACACACACAAACGCGCGCACACACACAAACACAAACATTCCTTTGAAAGTGTATTTCGGTTAAAAAAAATGTAGCGAAATACTTGCCAGTCTGTATGTTTCTTTCTGTTGACATGTTTCAATGTGAATCTCAGTGTGTGTCTGTGTGAGCGTGCGTGTGCATGTGTGAGGGTGTGTGTTTAATTGTGGAACTGATATCAGAAGAAAGTGTGTCCTCGAACTGCAGCTCCCCTGGCCATTACCATGGAAACCAGAGATAAGGCTCAGTGATATACACTCCTAGAATCAACCGTGTGCACTCTAACACACACACTCACACACACTCACACACACTCTAACACACACACTCACACACACACACACACACTCACACCCACTCTCAGCGGATCTATCTGCCCCACACTGTTCTCTATGTGGAAGTCCTGTACAGCATTGAATCTGCTCCACTTACATAAGGCACTTAAGCACACACAGGACCGACATTACTGGAGATGTGGACAAAATAGACCAATGTTCAAAGTTATACTGATTTACATGGAGAGGGGGGAGAGAAGGAGGAAAAGGGGGAGAAGGGAAAGGAGAGGAAGAGTGAAATGGAACGCAAAATTGCAACATTTGGAAAAGGGGAAGGAGAGGAATCATGGTGACGAGTACAGCATGACAGAGAGAATGATAGAAAGACAGGGGGAGCAGAAAGGAGGAAAGGAGGGTTAGAGTAGAAACGAAGGGGAAAGGATAGGAAGAGAAGTCAGAGTGTGGGGGCGAGATAAGAAGCTTCAGTCACGACGGGAAGTTAGAGGATAGGTACAGCAGGTGGCACACACACACACACACACACACACACACACGGTCACACACAGGCATACACTTAACATGCTTGTGCACCTTGACATACACACAGGCTGCCTGCGCATACACTGAACATGCATGTATACCTCGACACACACACACACACACACACCTACCTGGAAGTGGAGTGTAAGGATGAGGGGAGTGCCTTACGTCCTGGTGGCTGGTAGTGACACAGGGAAGAAAATAAATGGTTGGTCTAACAGAGACAGAAGAAAAGCAGATAGAAAGAGAGAGAAGAAAATAGAAGAGAAAAGAAAGGGATAGAGCAGAGGAGAAAGAGAGTGAGAGAGAGAGAAAGGAGACAGGAGAGAGATGGAGAGCGGAGGCAGAGCTTCTATGGCAGGAATACTTGGCTCTGCCCACACACTGCAAGCATGACACACTGACTGTTCTGTGTGTGTGTGTGAGTGTGTGTGTGTGTGTGTGAGTTGGAAGGCTGTCTCCCACTCCAGTGCGTGGGCTAGACCTACACCAATCTCTCTCTCTCTCTCTCTCTCTCTCTCTCTCTCTCTCTCTCTCTCACTCTATGTGTGTGTGTGTGTGTGTGTGTGTGTGTGTATGTGTGTGTGTGTGTCTGCCACTCTGGCTCCTAGCAGCATCAGAGAGAGGAGCGTGGGAGTGGGGGAGTGGCTCGTTTCTATGGAGACGCTACAGCAACAGGCTGCTTGATTTAGCCAATCAGATCGGTGCATAATACCCGTTGCATGATGGGACAACAGTTGGTCACATTACCACATACCTCAATCACACACATCATAGTTCTAATTATTCAGTATAGTGAAGAATTTGTACCAAAATTGAAATACCATAGTGAAATTCTTTATTCAATTCATACATAACATTACTTTTGATAGCCAGGTCTCTGTACTAAAATATATATTTAATATTTACTGCCAAAAAATTATAGGCGATTTTCTTAAAAAAAAAAAGAAAAAGAAACATAAATATGAATGCCAAGCATTTCTCTAAAAGTTTTGATTGTGTTTTACAGTAATCAATTAAAAAACAAACCACGCATTGATCAACCTCCTCTATGGAATCGGGAACATTGTTGATGTGACAGTTCCTAGATCCGGACTAATTAATGAAAACAAAACTTTCTCAACTTTCATGCTGGGTAAATTGGTAAGACTTTATATATATATATATATATATATATATATATATATATATATGTATAGGACAATGTGTCAATATATTTCATACAGTATATACATTTATACTGTATGATATATATCCACATATTGTCCAATACCTGAGCGATTATCTTTGGCTATTTTTTCAACCGCTCCCTAATTTGGTGTACCAGTGGTTTCATTTTCATTTGCAGTGCTTTGTAGTAGAAATACTTGAGAAAAGGCAGTTATGTACTTTGCATTGCAACTTTTGTTATGTTTAAAGCAACTCATGCTTTGCAATTCAAATGAGAGAAACTGCATTTTAAGGTGGGTTGGATTCAATTGGGACTTGAATGCAGCATTTCTTTTTTTTTAAAGCAAATGTGGAGCAGGTTACCATTGGTACAGACTGTATCAGTCTGTGGAGCAGGTTACCATTGGTACAGACTGTATCAGTCTGTGGAGCAGGTTACCATTGGTACAGACTGTATCAATCTGTGGAGCAGGTTACCACTGGTACAGACTGTACAGTCTGTGGAGCAGGTTACCATTGGTACAGACTGTATCAGTCTGTGGAGCAGGTTACCATTGGTACAGACTGTATCAGTCTGTGGAGCAGGTTACCATTGGTACAGACTGTATCAGTCTGTGGAGCAGGTTACCATTGGTACAGACTGTATCAGTCTGTGGAGCAGGTTACCACTGGTACAGACTGTATCAGTCTGTGGAGCAGGTTACCACTGGTACAGACTGTATCAGTCTGTGGAGCAGGTTACCACTGGTACAGACTGGGTGGGTGCTACACATTGGCGACCTAACTGTGAGTCTAACCCTATAGTGTAAAGTGCTTTGACATTCTAGAAAAGGCCTATTTCAATTATTATAATTTTTATAAGGTTATCTATTCTAGCCATAGCTTGTTAGCAGGTAGTGTTTATAACCTGTAAACAATGTTGCACTAGTTATCTCTAGCTATTATTACCTGTGGCACATTAATCAATGTTTTAATGAATAACTTGAATGCTGTTCTACACAGATAACTTGTATCTCCAAACAATCACAATATTATCTTTATCTTGTAACAGAAAAAAAAACTGTTTTAGTCAAGTCAAATTTATTTATTAGAACATTTCATATACATAGGCAATTCAATGTGCTTTACATAAGGCAAGTAGAAACATACAAAGAAGAAATAAGACTAATCAATAAATAAATAAAAGCAATGACAATAAGAGAAATAAAATTGCTCAGAAGTAACAATTCAGCAAAAAGCTTGGTCAGGCTTGGAGTCAGATCTTCTGGAAGTTGGTTCCAGCTATTTGTTGCATAGTAGCTAAACGCTGCTTCACCTTTTCTAGTTTGAATTCTAGGAGCGGTTAACAGACCTGTTCCAGATTACCTGAGGGGTCTAGAAGGTTCATAATGTGTTAGCATTTTAATAATGTATTTTGGCCCCAAATTATTTAGTGACTTACAGGTGAGCAACACTATTTTAAAATCCATTCTCTGACACACAGGGAGCCAGTGGACTGACCTGAGGATTAATATAGTCATATTTTATAATCTTTGTTAGTCTTGCAGCGGCATTCTGAACATGCTGCAGTCGCCCAGGCGCTTTTTCAGGAAGACCTGGGAGCAGATCCTTACATTAGTCTAGCCTACTAGTAATAAATGCACAAATACATTAGCAATGTAGAGGTTAAATAGAGAAGGCCCCAAAATGGAACACTGTAGGACTCTGCATGTTATAATTAGTTATCTTGGATACATAGTTGCCAATGGACACACAGTAGTTCCTGTTTTCTAGATACAACTTATCCCAGCCTAAGGCTGTTCCCGACAGGGCTTGAAACCGGTTCAAGGAACAGAAACGTAAACCGGACGCAAATGGAAAAAGGTTGTGAACAAAAACAGAATCAGAAGCGTACCCTCTTTCAATGTGCTGGAACACAAATAATAATTTGAAACCCATGTAATCGGTTAATACCGTTTGTTCCCGAAAATATTTCAGAATGGAAATATGTTTTGCTTACAATTTTTTAATATGTAAGATTTTGTCAATGCAATGTACTCAGTCTCTGACACTTGCACACAATTGGTCAGACTGTCAGAGTAGACAACCTTTGCTACATTTTGGGTGCCAAGAACATCTCTCCACTGCCCATGTAGGCATAGCCTGTGCTTGATAAAACCTGGAGATGTAGGTACACTCCAATTTGGTAAACCTGCACTGATCCCTCACAGAAAACATATGAAGAAGTCTGAGATTGTGAGTACTGGGTCGTTGTCTCTTTATTGCTGAACGGAGATGCTGCTGTCCTCAAACAACGGAAGCAATCAAAACAGGCACATTCCAGCCTATCGGGAGAGCAAGTTTAGATAACAGAACATATGAATTTGTTGTTTGGTATCATTGCCCCGCGAGGACGCTGTCTCCATAGACCAAAATAAGAAATAGGTCTGCGTGTGCATTGTATGTTCAGTGATGTTAAAGTGATAGTTCAACTTTTTGGGTAATGAGAAATGTTCCTACTTACCCCTTGTCAGACGAGATGATCAATATCAATCTTATGTTTGTTACGTCCCATAATGAGTTGTTTTGCAAATGTAGCCTGGCCTTTATTAGTGATTGCTGTAAGGTAGTATGTCCTAGTATGGCTCCGTCAAATAAAATAATCCATCTTATATATGTGTATACATAGTGCTAACAACATCACTGAACATTCCTTCGTATTCTAGCATTGGAAGAGGAGTATATAGTTTGTCGTAATTATTCAAACTGAAATTGTTAAATAACAAATAAGGTTTTGAGTTCTGTATGTTTAAGAGCTTTTTGTAGCTTATTTCATATTATTATTATCTTAGTTCATAGGCTTTGTTGAATCTAATTAAAAACTCAAGTTAAGCTTGTAAAGTTCTGTTTTAAAGCCAGTTGTCATTTCAAGACATTGTAAAAATGTAATTTGAAAGTATTACTTTGATGACGGCATGTTCAAATTTATAACGATGAATTTGAACACATTTTCAAACTTGATAGATTGTATGAAGTGTCATGACCATTCAAACACTATTAAAGTGATAGTTTGCTCATATGCTAAACATGGGATGTCGGCAGCGAAATGAATGTCAACCACAGACTTCCTTCCCGTTTGGCTGCATCGTCAATCACGCCAGGAAGAGGACAGGTCCAAGCAGTGTTCCCTGGGCCACTCCACATGGAAGGTCTTCCAAATCCAACAGGGCACCATGGTAAGAAACCCTTTGTCGATGTTTGGTGATGAAGTCACAGATCCAGGGGACTAGCTCAGGTCTCACAGCCATAGTTAGGATCTTATTGATCACGTTGGTATGGTTAAACCGGTCAAAGGCCTTGCTAAAGTCTGTAGCTACTAATAAACAAACAGAGTCTGGTTTGTCCGTGTTTTTAAACAGGTTGTCACAAGGGCATGAGTAGTTGAACTGCCTTTCAGTCCACCGAACTGTCTGGGGTCAAATGTAATATCCTTGAGGAGCTACCGGAGGACTGGGTCTTAGCTGATCTACATGAGCAGGACACATTTTGGGGATGGGGGCTGACACTGCCTTTTTCCACTGATATAAGACGCAGCCCTCCTCAAAGGAAGTGTTTAGGATATGAGACGCAGCCCTCCTTAAAGGAAGTGTTTAGGATATGAGACGCAGCCCTCCTCAAAGGAAGTGTTTAGGATATGAGACGCAGCCCTCCTTAAAGGAGGTGTTAAGGATATGAGACGTAGCCCTCCTCAAAGGAATTGTTTAGGATATGAGAACAGCCCTCCTTAAAGGAGGTGTTAAGGATATGAGACACAGCCCTCCTTAAAGGAAGTGTTTAGGATATGAGACGCTGCTCTCCTCAAAGGAAGTGTTTAGGATATGAGACGCAGCCCTCCTTAAAGGAGGTGTTAAGGATATGAGACGTAGCCCTCCTCAAAGGAAGTGTTTAGGATATGAGAACAGCCCTCCTTAAAGGAGGTGTTAAGGATGAGACGCAGCCCTCCTTAAAGGAAGTGTTTAGGATATGAGACGCTGCTCTCCTCAAAGGAAGTGTTTAGGATATGAGTCGCAGCCCTCCTCAAAGGAAGTGTTTAGGATATGAGACGCAGCCCTCCTCAAAGGAAGTGTTTAGGATATGAGACGTAGCCCTCCTCAAAGGAAGTGTTTAGGATATGAGACGCAGCCCTCCTCAAAGGAAGTGTTTAGGATATGAGACGTAGCCCTCCTCAAAGGAAGTGTTTAGGATATGAGACGCAGCCCTCCTCAAAGGAAGTGTTTAGGATATGAGACACTGCCCTCCTCAAAGGAAGTGTTTAGGATATAAGATGCAGCCCTCCTTAAAGTAAGTGTTTAGGATATGAGACGTAGCCCTCCTCAAAGGAAGTGTTTAGGATATGAGACGCAGCCCTCCTCAAAGGAAGTGTTTAGGATATGAGACGTAGCCCTCCTCAAAGGAAGTGTTTAGGATATGAGACGCAGCCCTCCTCAAAGGAAGTGTTTAGGATATGAGACACTGCCCTCCTCAAAGGAAGTGTTTAGGATATAAGATGCAGCCCTCCTTAAAGTAAGTGTTTAGGATATGAGACGTAGCCCTCCTTAAAGGAAGTGTTAAGGGTATGAGACGTAGCCCTCCTTAAAGTAAGTGTTTAGGATATGAGACGCAGCCCTCCTTAAAGTAAGTGTTTAGGATATGAGACGCAGCCCTCCTTAAAGGAAGTGTTAAGGATATGAGACGTAGCCCTCCTTAAAGTAAGTGTTTAGGATATGAGACGCAGCCCTCCTTAAAGGAAGTGTTAAGGATATGAGACGTAGCCCTCCTTAAAGTAAGTGTTTAGGATATGAGACGCAGTCCTCCTTAAAGGAAGTCTTTAGGATATGAGACGCAGCCCTCCTTAAAGTAAGTGTTTAGGATATGGAACGCAGACCTTGTGTGCGCATTCCCAAACCTGGATGGGGGGAAGCTGGTGAGTGGAGGGCAGGAATGGAGGGGGGCTGAGTGGTACTGAGTGGTGGTAGAGCACATAAAATCTGCAAAATGGTTGTTCATAATATTGGCCATGTTCTAGTTTCAAACCCAGGTGCACAGATCCCTTGCTCAGTTCGCTTCACATTAGCCATTGCCATCCCCTCTTGGTGCCACCGTTTGGGGTTGGCAGACTTCAGTCCTGTAACAGTTTCCGACAAGTAGTTTTTTCTCGCAGCCACAAGTGCTCTCTGGGTGAGCATGAAGGATTGTATAATATCCATGCTTGTAAGCTATAACAAGCTAGCCAACAGAATGTGGGACAAAAATGAATTGTTTGGAAGTATTAATAGTTCTCTTATTTTATTTCCATGTCTACTGAGTTGTTTTGACTGGTTTATATAATTCCACCATCAATATGTGCTGTTTGAGTTTCCAGTTCAGCTACAATGCTAACCGTTGACTGGAAACCCATTGGGGATAGCTTAATGCAAGGGTTCTTGAGTTAGAAATCATTTGCACCCATCAAACTTTTATCATCGTAGCTAAAGGGGAAAACATTATTACTCCAAAAAGTTAGGTAAAAGCTGCTTGGACGAGTCAGAAAAACTCTGGGAGACATGGAAACACTCAAAATAGTGAACTATTCCTTTAACCAAAGAAAGGGAAGTTAATATATCCTAGCAATACATTGTAGACATATTTGATTCACAAAGTAGAAAAGTAGCTACAGGCTTCATATCTCTTGCTCTGCGCTACATTCGGACTAGTGTTTACAGACTCAAAAGATGGATTCAACATTGCAGTGTAAAAGTTGTAACTCTTCCTCCATTACTTTGTTCCCTAGTAAAAACTCCCCACACAGCTCTGTCCTCTCTCTGTCTTTATTGTCAGTCTTTTCTTGGCCGTAGTACAAAGGGTTACAGGTTTAGGAAGTTGAACATACAACATCAATACCATGCTACCAAAGTAGTAAATTTGTACAAAAATACTTTACAGTTCAGAATCCCTGTCATTGGAAATAAAAATACAGTTGGTTTTCTGGGACATAACCTAGCAGAATGGACACCCACTATTTACATTGGCAGTGCTGCAGGATTGTGTGTGAAGAGGGACTTCAAAGTGTTTAGATAGATGAATGCAGTTGTCACAGTTACATGGAAATGGTACCAGATGATGCACACGTTCAATACTCATTCAATTTCGATGAAGGTCACTACCCTGGTCCTTTGTAACCACATAAACCCAGTGTGAGTGTGCACTGCACCGAGAAGTTTATAACGCACGCACGCACGCACGCACGCACGCACACACGCACTCAACCCTGTATGTGTGTGCACGACAGTCTATAACACAAACTATTAACACAAATGCTATATAGTATGAAAAACCCATTTTATTATTTTATTGAAGCTGTAGTTGCTTTTGGTTGTGGTTCCATAAAGCTCAAATGGTAGCACATGGCACTCAAACAGACTCTGGATCAGTTCTTACTGCGGCAACTCAAACAGACTCTGAATCAGTTCTTACTGAGGCCACTCAAACAGACTCTGGTTCTCACTGAGGCCACTCTAACAGACTCTGGATCAGTTCTTACTTAGGTCACTAGTCAAATCCAGGCAATCAACAGTGCATGTTTTTGGCAACGTATCGTTAGGGTGCAAATCTCTGAACTCACACACACAGACACACACACACACACACACACACAAGCACACACACTGGCGCGCACTTCTAAACGGACGGATGGACGGACAGACAGACAGACAGACAGACAGACACACACACACACACACACACACACACACACACACACACAACTGAACGACCACACACACACACACCACTGAACAAACAGACACATACAGACACACACCTACTGCAGGGGGCCCTACTAAGCATCCCTGCAGAGACAGTAGATTGCAAAGACTACGTTGTATAATGTTAGTGACCAGTCTACTTTGAGGGCTAGGTGTGTGTGTCTATTTCTAAAGGGTGTTGTTATATTTCTTAAGGTGTTTATATGGTCACATGGTGGAGGACAGAGAGTAGGCTGTGATTGGCCATTCTAACACGGTGGCATGTAATTGGCTGGTGAAACGGGTGGAGGGGCGTGATTGGTTGCCAGTTTCAATAGTGAGCAAACAGAGGTGTAATGACAGACAGGAAGCGAGACGGCACTCAGAACAGTCACAAGGTAATGCACACTCACACACAGGTTCATGGTAACATCCTTGTCACAGTTTTTTTTCTTTTTGTGTAAGATCATCCTCTGATGAGGGCCTTACACTGACCAATCAGACAACAGAAACATAGAAAAAACAGACAACGCCAAAACCACATCAATTAGCATAACGAGTCCTATTTACTCAGGGGTCAGGGTCATGCTTGGCGGCTCTGGTCACGGTCGAAGGTCAAGGGTCAGAGAGGGACAGTGGAGTTGATTTTGCAAGATAGAGGCACAGCCTATTTGAAGAACTAAAGACACACATATATTCCTCTTCTCCAGCCAATCAGGTGTCTCCATGGGACCAGTAGCCAATCAGAGTGTCTCAGTAAAAAAGGGGCAAAGCCAAGCAGAGAGGTCGACTCTGGCCTGCTCACATACACACACATATATACACACACACACACACACACACACACACACACACACACACACACACACACACACACACACAGTGGCGTACTGTAGGCATAAATAAAGGGGTGAGCAATGCAACCCGTCTCCTTGCATAGTAAAGCCTTAAAGTCCTTTGTGTATGTGCCAGGTTTCATAAAGAGAAGCTGTGGGGATGTTCTCTATCACTATGACTCTCTAGCAGAGTGACGTGGTGTCTCCTAGCTACACTAACCCTATCACAACAGGTCACAGATTTAGAACAGAAGGCTTTTCATGAATGACTTCAGGGGGGATAGTTCAAGGGATAGTTCAAGATTAAGATAAGATATGCCCCAACTTACCCCTAGTCAGACGAGATGATTGAAATCTATTTTACGTCTGTTCGTCCAGTATTGAGTTAGTTACGTGGTAGTAGTAAATGTAGCCTAGCGTAGCAGTAAGTTTGAGGTAACAGCTAGCATGGCTCCTAAAAGTAACCAAATACACCTTAAAAAATCCAAAGCTGTGTTATTTACATGTTATATCTTCTGTATTTCGCACGTGTCGAAATGTAAATGTAAAAGCAAGAAGTTCACTGAAGTTATAACTTACTAGGGGTAAGTTGGGGCAGATGTTATTTCCCAAAATGTTGAGCTATAACTTTAAGAAGTCCTGTTTGTGCCAAGAGCTAGGAGGCGCTGGAGCATGCTGTTACCGTGTTATTATCCTGGTGAATGCCGACGGAATCCTGAATGCAGTGGTAAGAACGGAATCCACTACTGTACGCTACTGCCCACACACACACACACACACACACACACACACACACACACACACACACACTGTACATGCACACACATAGACACAGTGGCTACATATACAAACTGGCAAGTTTCATGTAAACAATGTCCTTGTGTTTATCAAGTTGAACCCCAGAGTGGCACTGTGCTGTGTGTCAGTCTGTCAGGAGGAGAAGGAGAGTTAGGGTTCACTGTGCTTTGACAGGGGTCAGAGGTCAGCCAGTCTGTAGCACCATGGGAGGGAGGGGGGGCAGAGGCTCTGCTATAAGGAGTTCTCTAGCCCCGCCCCCAGACCAGTGGGGCTCTGGCCTGGCTGTGTCCAGCTCAGCTCCTCATTGGCTACGGTGGCGGTCTGCTCTGTGCCGATTGGCCCAGAGGAGGGTGGGTTTGAAACAGGGTTCCGGCTGATCACCAGCTCTAGTTTGTTTCCAGATTCCGCGATCAATGGAACCACCAGGCAACAGTCAAAGTCCCTGGTCCGCACGTGGTTCACCTGTAGACCAAAGGGTTAATATAACGATGATGAACACTGACCTAGAGCCTATAGAAAGTGTATATAAAGAAGAATGTATAGAGTTTTGTATGATGTATATACACTGCTGAAAAAAATTAAGGGAACACTCAATCATCATAGTATATCACCCAGTCAATTAAACTTCTGGGATATCGACCTGTGCAGTTAGGAAGCATAAGTGAATGTAAATCAGATTCACTTTTTTTGGTGCAAATGACAGTGACAACAGGTGGACAGGAGAGGCAACAGCAAGACAACCCTCAAAAAGGGAATGGTTTTGCAGGTGGTGGCCACAGGCCGTTTCTCTCTCCTGATCCTTTCTGACTGGTTTTACTAACGTTTAGCATTTTGCTAGTGTTCTTGTCACTCCTGGTAGCATGAGGCAGTATCTGCAGTCCACTCAGGTTGCACTGGTAGTCCAGCTTCTCCAGGATGGCACATCTAGGGTTGATGGCGATGTCTACAAATAGGCATCGTCTGATGGCCACAGTAAAACATTGCGATGGACGATGACATCGTGCTATATATTTTCCTTTTTAAATTACATTTTATAAACTTTCTTTTATACTAATTAAGCTGATCATCTGATTATAAAAAAAACATAATAGTAATATAGTGTTGTTAGGTACCGGGATGAAATCCTCAGACCCATTGTCAGACCTTACGCTGGTGCAGGACAATGCCCGGCCTCATGTGGCCAGAGTGTGTAGGCAGTTCCTGAATGACAACAGCATTGATTACATTGACTGGCCCTCACGTTCCCCAGACCTGAATCGAATTGAGCTCCTCTGGGACGTTACGTATCGGTGCATCCGAGGCCTTTCAAGTAGCACCACAGACTGTCCAGGAGCTCACTGATGTCCTGGTCCAGGTCTGGGAGGAGATCCCCCAGGACACCATCCGCCGTCTCATCAGGAGCACGCCGAGACGTTGTTGGGAGTGCATACAGGCACATGGGGGCCATACACACTACTGAACCACATCAGGAGCTGTCGTGATGACATTTACGCAAGTTGGATCCTCCTGTGATTTGGGGTTTTCACTTACATTTTCGGTGTGATTTTGAATCTGAGTTTGGTTTCCATTGACCATTCTTATGTCATTTTGTTCTCAACCAATTGCACAATGTATATCAATGATGATTTTCAACTTGAATATTTCGTTCATGGAGATCCACTGTGATTTAAGTGTTCCCTTAATTTTTTGGAGCAGTGTAAATAGATATGAGTATTATGGTATGTATAGTATTTCGTAGTACCTGTAGTAGATATGAGTATTATGGTGTATCTAGTATTTCGTAGTACCTGTAGTAGATATGAGTATTATGGTGTGTCTAGTATTTCCTAGTACCTGTAGTAGATATGAGTATTATGGTGTGTCTAGTATTTCGTAGTACCTGTAGTAGATATGAGTATTATGGTGTGTCTAGTATTTCGTAGTACCTGTAGTAGATATTAGTATTATGGTGTGTCTAGTATTTCGTAGTACCTGTAGTAGATATGAGTATTATGGTGTGTCTAGTATTTCCTAGTACCTGTAGTAGATATGAGTATTATGGTGTGTCTAGTATTTCGTAGTACCTGTAGTAGATATGAGTATTATGGTGTGTCTAGTATTTCCTAGTACCTGTAGTAGTCGATCGTACGGCTTCAGACCCTCTAGCTGTGCAGGGCCGTCAGGCCGGATGTTGTTGATGTAAACTCCTTTCTCCAGAAGGCCGTCAGACACGCTGAAGCCAAAGTCCTCTCCATCCGTCTCCTTGGTCAGGGTCATCTGCAGGGACAAAGGTCGCAGGTCAATGCTCCTCAAAGTTACAGATCAGGGTGCATTTCTGGGCTGGCTCCAAAGGTTTAGAGGTCAATATCTGAAAGGTTACCTGGTATGTTCAACCAGTTCAGAGGTCGTATGTGAAAGGTTACCTGGTAAGTTCAACCATTTCAGAGGTCATATGTGAAAGGTGTACCTTGTGAAGTTCAACCAGTTCAGAGGTCATATGTGAA
>CM030185.1:3738099-3743099 GCA_017639675.1 Aplochiton taeniatus | reverse complement strand
TCCAGAGCCTGAGACCAGAAGTTCTCCTCCTGGTCGGGCTCTGTTCCATCATGACCTACGCTGAACCTAGGACATAGAGGGCAAAGGTCACTGCACGGGCGTACAAGGATGGACAGGAAGAAAACACCCCCACACACACTCACACCCCCCCCCCCCCCCACACACACACACACACACACGCCAGACTTAATCACATGGTTTAAACCTAACCTTCACCATATGCAGATATGCATGCATGGACGCACACACAAAAACTCATCACAAAAGCATTTTGTGTTTATTACAATTACATTGTGTGTAGATCATATTAAGAGGGTTGGGTGTGTGTATCTAAGTCACACAAAGAAGGCAGGGTGTGTGTTATTTGTGAGTACTTATTACACACTAACAGGGTGTGTGCGTGTTTGTCACACATTAACAGGGTGTGTGTGTTTTGTTACACACTAACAGGGTGTGTGTGTGTGGTTGTTATACACTAACAGCGTGTGTGTGTTTTGTAACACACTAACAGGGTGTGTGTGTCTTTGTCACACACTAACAGGGTGTGTGTGTTTGTTACACACTAACAGGGTGTGTGTGTGTGTGTGGTTGTTACACACTAACAGGGTGTGTGTGTTTGTCACACACTAACAGGGTGTGTGTGTTTTGTTACACACTAACAGGGTGTGTGTGTGTTTGTTACACACTAACAGGGTGTGTATGTGTTTGTTACACACTAACAGGGTAGGGTGTGAGTGTAACTATCAGGTCCGGTGCAGCAAAAGGAGGGTCAGGTCATGTTTAGGGTCGAGGGTCAGGTCCTATCTAGGCTCAGAGTCAAGGTTCAGGCAACATCTAGCGTCAGGGTTCAGGCAACATCTAGGCTCAGGGTCAGGGTTCAGGCAACATCTAGGCTCAGGGTCAAAGTTAAGGGTCGGGTACCTGCTGTCTGTGATAAAGCCGCTGTGCAGCGTACTGGCTCTGTAGATGCAACGAAACACTACAGTCAGCGTAAACACACACACACACACACACACACACTCACTCACTCACTCACTCACTCACTCACTCACTCACTCACTCACTCACTCACTCACTCACTCACTCACTCACTCACTCACTCACTCACTCACTCACACTGCACACAATCTGGAGACACTACAGTCAGCGTAAACACACACCCACACACTCACACACTCACTCACTCACTCACTCACTCACTCACTCACTCACTCACTCACGCACTCACTCACTCACTCACTCACTCACACTGCACACAATCTGGAGACACTGCAGTCAGCATAAACACACCTACACTGCACACACTCCGGCATCACCATGCACACATCAAGCAGGGGTATTGATGGTAGATGCTATCTGCTGTGTTATAGATTAACTAGTTAGTAAAGCTGTAGAAAAACAGGATCTGAAGGCTCAAGCTGAATCCCTTCCAGGAAGGAGTCTAAATCTGAGCCTATTTCAAAATAAAAGTACTTATGTAGGCTGTTTGGAGTCTGAATGTTGAGGCTATTTCAATATAAAAGTACTTATGTTTTGGTAAAAAAAAGATTTCATCAGGCTTTGTCTGTAGAAACTATTTCAGTAGTCTGCCTGGGTCAACTTATCAACTTTTCTATCTCAAAGGTCATGGTGGCACTGCAATGGAAACTCTATTTTTCTCTCTCTCTTTATTTATTCCTCTCTCTCTCTCTCTCTCTCTCTCTCTCTCTCTCTCTCTCTCTCTCTCTCTCTCTCTCTCTCTCTCTCTCTCTCTCTCTCTCTCTCTCTCACCCGCTGCCAAGGGGGCGGTCCCATTCGTCGTCACTCAGGCCGAGGTCTGACAGCAGATTGGTTCTCTGGCGGGAACTTGTGACTGATTGGCTGGGCTTAGCATTCCGCCACTCATGGCTGTGGAAGCTGTAGCCAGAGGCCTGGAAACCTAAGACACAGAAACAAACACACACACACACACACACACACACACACACACACACACACACACACGCACACGCACGCACACACACACACACACACACACACAGTTACACAAAGTTACCTGTTTATACATTATATACCTACACTCAAGTTATACCTGTTTTTTACCACTAGACAGGACAACTCTAGACAAGTGCAACTCGCTAGTATTTATATATTTAATAGTTATATATCTGATGGTAGTATCTAGTTAAGTTATATATATATATATATATATATATATATATATATATATATATATATATATATATATATACATATATATATATATATAGTTATATAGTTATATGTAGTTATGTAGTTATAAATGTATACAGTTCTACCTGGCGTAGTGAAGGTAGTATCTGGTATATATACATATATATATATATATATGTATATATATGTATGTATATATATATATAAATATAAATAAATATTATATATATATTATATATTATATATATAAATATATAAATAAATATAAATATATATTATAGTATAGTATAGTATCTAGTTACATACATTACTATATGTACTATATATAATATAGTTCTACCTGGCGTAGTGAAGGAAGTATCTGGTACATATATATTATAGTATAGTATAGTATCTGGTATATATATATATATATATTATAGTATAGTATAGTATCTAGTTATATACATTACTATATGTACTATATATAATCATAGTTCTACCTGGCGTAGTGAAGGTGCTGTCGACAGCGGAACCGTCCCATGACTCCACAGCGCTGTCTACACTGGGGATGGTGGAGTAATGCCTCTGTCCTGAAGGGGGCGCCAACACCTCCTCATCCAGCTCCACCTCCTCCTGGCCAGCACCCACCAAGTCAGAGCCCAGCACCTCCGACATGCTGTCCTTAGGACTGGACACTGGAGAGACACACACACACACACACACACACACACACACACACACACACACACACTCTCTTTAAATTCTTTGAAATAATTGGCCGTGCATGCCTCTCTACCACGGATCATATGGCACATAACACACACATCTTCTTCAGTCTGTGGACGCTCCTTCTTAATCCCTCCCTCACTCCAGGGCTTTAATCACATTAATACATTCCTTGTGTTCCTATGTGAGCTTTGGTGACAGTGGTCCTCATTCTGTCTCAAAGTTTGCTAATGAGGTGACTTCTAATTTAACTGTTAGACACTTAACCCATGATACTTTTAATTTATGGAATACTCCAACTTCCATTCTATACTTGGTTCCCCACAGCATTGCCTAACGTTAGTGGGCACAATATGTCTGACAGCAGTTTAGATCGGCCTACTGCCAGAACCCAGCATTTCTGTTACAAGATTTACTCCAGTGAAAAGTTAGAAATTGTTTTAATTTTTCAGTCTAAGATTAATCAAATAGAAAAAAAAAGTGTATTCCTGTAATAATATATATATATATATATATATATATATATACCCTTGTATCTGTCCCGTGTTTCTGTCATGTTAAATTAAACTTATTGATTTGTTTTAATTGTATTGCTATGCCATGTACCTTGGGTGTCTAGAAAGGCGCCTCTAAATTAAATGTATTATTATTATTATCATTATATATATATATAAAAGTTTACGAAGGGTTTGCATACTTTTGGGCCAATCTACCTGTATGTACTGAGTAGGCGCGTGTGTGTGTGTGTGTGTGCGTGTGTGTGTGTTTGTTAGTCTTTACTGAGAAACAGGCATGTGTGTGTGTGTGTGTGTGTGTGTGTGTGTGTGTTTGTGTTAGCGTCTTCACTGACATTCCCCCTGTTTCTTGATCTTCAGCGTGACGGTCTCCCCAGCCATCTGCAGCAGGTGGATGGCCTCACTAAGGGGCTTCCCCTTCAGGCTGCTACTGTTGATGGCCAGGATACGATCCCCCACATGGATAGCTCCCGTCCTGCACACACGCGTGCGCACACACACACACACACACACACACACACACAAGCAGCATATGGTAACATAGAATATAGAACTGCTATTCCTCATGGCTAGATTTGAGTGGTAAGTATAGTATAGTATTATTACTGTCTGTAGAGGTAGAGTATTAATAGTAGTGATTCTAATAATCGGTCATTGGATTACCTCTCTGCCAGGCCCCCCTTGGTGAGAGAGGAGATGATGATGGGGTCAAAGGGTTCCTCTGTCCCAGAGATGGTGATTCCTAACGGCCCACCATAACGTTTCAGCTCCACCGTGTAGATGATAGACCCGGATAACTCCTGTTCATCTACACGCACGCATCCGCACACGCACACACGCACACGCACACACAGATCACATTAACTCCTGTTTATCTATGCACAACATAAACTTTGTATCCGACAGTAACCCAGATGATCACCAGTAAACTATTATGACACTAGTGTAAAATGACACGTTTACTTGTTTGAGATGAATATTGTGTCAAATCCATCCGTCCAGATATATGGTTTTATTGAGGTGTATAATTCCCTTTAGAAACAGCTCCTAGTATAGCTATGTGCTCACTAATTTAGTTACTATGTAGCCAGCTGTTACTGCACCTGGCTGGAAGGAATTTATATGACTATTCCAAAGGAGTCTTCTTTGCTAAATACCTAGCAGAATATGGAAATACATTCAGTTCAATATAATACGATATGCTTTCAAAGCTTTCTGCATTCTGCATCGGTATTTTATTTATTCGGTGGATACACCCCCCAAAAATCGGTATCAGCATCGTACCCAAAACATCAGTCAATCTCTAGTCTGAATACTTATCTGTGGAAGATATCAGTTTTTTTATTTTCAACTATTTTGCTGAAGAGTCCCACATTTTTTTCACTTTGTCACGATAGGTTATTGTCTTTGTGATGGCCAAACCCCCCCCCGTAATATTCGCCCACCTCCACCCCCTGACCCACCTCCACCTCCCCTGACCCACTTCCAGCCCCTGACCCACATCCAACTCCCTGACCCACCTCCACCTCCCCTGACCCACCTCCACCTCCCCTGCCCCACATCCCCCCCAACCCACATCCAACTCCCCTGCCCCACCTCCACCTC
>CM030185.1:3698099-3733099 GCA_017639675.1 Aplochiton taeniatus | reverse complement strand
ATTATTCATAAGCCTCTGGTTTCTTATTAGTTAGTGGGTCTCATTCATAAGCCTCTGGTTTCTTATTAGTTAGTGGGTCTCATTCATAAGCCTCTGGTTTCTTATTAGTTAGTGGGTATTATTCATAAGCCTCTGGTTTCTTATTAGTTAGTGGGTCTCATTCATAAGCCTCTGGTTTCTTATTAGTTAGTGGGTATTATTCATAAGCCTCTGGTTTCTCATTAGTTAGTGGGTATCATTCATAAGCCTCTGGTTTCTTATTAGTTAGTGGGTATCATTCATAAGCCTCTGGTTTCTTATTAGTTAGTGGGTCTCATTCATAAGCCTCTGGTTTCTTATTAGTTAGTGGGTCTCATTCATAAGCCTCTGGTTTCTTATTAGTTAGTGGGTCTCATTCATAAGCCTCTGGTTTCTTATTAGTTAGTGGGTCTCATTCATAAGCCTCTGGTTTCTTATTAGTTAGTGGGTCTCATTCATAAGCCTCTGGTTTCTTATTAGTTAGTGGGTATCATTCATAAGCCTCTGGTTTCTTATTAGTTAGTGGGTATTATTCATAAGCCTCTGGTTTCTTATTAGTTAGTGGGTATCATTCATAAGCCTCTGGTTTCTTATTAGTTAGTGGGTATCATTCATAAGCCTCTGGTTTCTTATTAGTTAGTGGGTATCATTCATAAGCCTCTGGTTTCTCATTAGTTAGTGGGTTTCATTCATAAGCCTCTGGTTTCTTATTAGTTAGTGGGTATCATTCATAAGCCCCTGGTTTCTTATTAGTTAGTGGGTTTCATTCATAAGCCTCTGGTTTCTTATTAGTTAGTGGGTATTATTCATAAGCCTCTGGTTTCTTATTAGTTAGTGGGTCTCATTCATAAGCCTCTGGTTTCTTATTAGTTAGTGGGTATTATTCATAAGCCTCTGGTTTCTTATTAGTTAGTGGGTCTCATTCATAAGCCTCTGGTTTCTTATTAGTTAGTGGGTTTCATTCATAAGCCTCTGGTTTCTTATTAGTTAGTGTGTCTCATTCATAAGCCTCTGGTTTCTTATTAGTTAGTGGGTCTGATTCATAAGCCTCTGGTTTCTTATTAGTTAGTGGGTCTCATTCATAAGCCTCTGGTTTCTTATTAGTTAGTGGGTCTCATTCATAAGCCTCTGGTTTCTTATTAGTTAGTGGGTATTATTCATAAGCCTCTGGTTTCTTATTAGTTAGTGGGTCTCATTCATAAGCCTCTGGCTTCTTATTAGTTAGTGGGTCTCATTCATAAGCCTCTGGTTTCTTATTAGTTAGTGGGTATTATTCATAAGCCTCTGGTTTCTTATTAGTTAGTGGGTCTCATTCATAAGCCTCTGGTTTCTTATTAGTTAGTGGGTATTATTCATAAGCCTCTGGTTTCTTATTAGTTAGTGGGTATCATTCATAAGCCTCTGGTTTCTTATTAGTTAGTGGGTATCATTCATAAGCCTCTGGTTTCTTATTAGTTAGTGGGTCTCATTCATAAGCCTCTGGTTTCTTATTAGTTAGTGGGTCTCATTCATAAGCCTCTGGTTTCTTATTAGTTAGTGGGTCTCATTCATAAGCCTCTGGTTTCTTATTAGTTAGTGGGTCTCATTCATAAGCCTCTGGTTTCTTATTAGTTAGTGGGTATTATTCATAAGCCTCTGGTTTCTTATTAGTTAGTGGGTATTATTCATAAGCCCCTGGTTTCTTATTAGTAGTTAGAATCTATTTACTGAGTGGGGTCTCAGAACCTACAACAAACTATTCTGCTCTATAGCTTTGACATGGAGCAGGAAGTGGAGTTATGGTGTAATGATCACACAGTCACAGTCAGGGGTCAGCCAGGGGTCAGACTTACAGGAGCTCTTGAAGTCCTTCTTCTTCATCTTCCTCCTCATCAGCGTGCCCCGCGGGCTTGTGGGATACATGTTCCGAGGCAGCGTGCTCATGTTGAGAGACGACAGACTGTAGGCGCTCATAGAGCCAGGGGAGAAGGACGAGCCCAGAGCTACACACACACACACACACACACACACACACACACACACACACACACACACAGAGCATTTAGTGCTAGTGGTTAATAGTCGTCATTACTGTGTTGTTATTGATTTGAGAGAAACAGGGTTGAACAAAAACAAACAGGGCCACAGCATTACTACCCACTACATTTCTAACAGAGGCGAGGAGAGGAGAGGGGAGGGGAGGGGAGGGGAGGAGAGGAGAGGAGGGGAGAGGAGAGGAGAGGAGAGGAGAGGAGAGGAGAGGAGAGGAGAGGAGAGGAGAGGAGAGGAGAGGAGAGGAGAGGAGAGGAGAGGAGAGACAGAAACAAAGTGGTCAGGGTTGACCAAAGTGTGCTAGTGTAAACAGACAGGGCCAAAGCATTACTACCCATTACATATCTAATAGAGGAGAGGGGGAGGAGGAGAGAGGAGGAGAGAGGAGAGGAGGAGGAGAGAAAAGGAGGAGAGGAGGAGCAGGTGGGGTGGAGTAGGAGGAGGAGGGGAGGAGGAGAGGAAGAGGAGCAGGAGGGGGGAGGAGGAGTGGTCCTACGGGGGTTGGTGGAGTTCTTGTTGCGGGCCAGCGAGCGGGAGGAGGAGGAGGAGTTGTCGGGTTGGTAGGTGTTGTAGTGCTGGTAGGGAGGAAGGACGGGGTTGGACGACACACCACTGTCCCAGGGCAGGGTGCGGCTGCTCCTCTGGACCTTCACTGCACACAGAGCGCCCGTCAGCAACATCACACACACACACACACACACACACACACACACACACACACACAGACACCCACCCCCACACACACAGGGGCGGGGAGAGGAGAGGAGAGGAGGGCGGGGGGCGGGGCCTACCGCTGTCAGGGCCCTTGAGGGCCAGTCGTGTTTGGTGATGGGGGAGGATCTCCAGCTTGACGTGCTCACAGGCCGAGGCTAACAGCTGGGTGGCTTCTCCCAGGGTGCAGTACTCCATACTGGTGCCATCCACAGACAGGATGTGGTCCCCTGCATGCAGGGCGCCGCACCTACACACACACACACACACACACACACACACACACACACACACACACACATTTAGAATGGTGAAGAGTCCTTGTTGTTATTGATGTCAAAGTATTCTCCACCCTATTGAATGTCTAGCCCAGACAGTAGCTGGCCACTGAATTTCCCCGGATGGTTTTTCTTCAGAGTCCCCTCCTAGATCTCAAAGTGTGTTTCAATGCCCACAAAGCTAAATGTGTTGGATTTGAGGAGCCCCTAATAAGATCTAAGGTATATGCTACAGGCCTAGAGGCATGCCAGAGTCTGATGGGTCTGTGGTCATGTTTCCTTAATGTGTCACATTTAACGGCAGGATGTGGACTGGAAGTCCTCCAATCAGCTTTAGTGGTTTAGCGGTTCCCTGAGGCCTTAGCTATAATCTATTGAAGGGTTTCACCTGAGACCATTGCGCCATCCCTGGATGAGTTGAGTTCATTCTGCGTGATCTCGTTTTTATCAAAAACCAACAAGTTATGTAAGTGTTCCCAACTTCCAAGTGATGTACATCAAATAAAGTGTTTTTATAGCAGGGTTTATTATTACAACATTTTTGGATAGAACAAAAATCAGCATTTGTTACATTTTAAATCACACTGGCATTAGTGAAAACTGGAAACAGAAAGGCTTTAACTTGCTTGGAGTTTCCTGTCTGCAATGCTAGCTGGTTTGACCTTGGGTTATGGTTAGGGTTTAACCTGTTCAGAGGGGAAGGTTACCTGTCTGTAAATGTTAACTGGTTTGACCTTGGGTTAGGGTTAGGCTTTAACCTGTTCACATGGGAAGGTTACCTGTCTGCAACGCTAGCTGGTTTGGGTTAGGTTTAGGGTTTAACCTGGTTGGAGTTTCTTGTCTGCAATGCTAGCTGGTTTGGGTTAGGGTTAGGGTTTAACCTGTTCACAGGGGAAGGTTACCTGCCTGCAATGCTAGCAGGTTTGGGTTAGGTTTAGGGTTTAACCTGGTTGGAGTTTCTGGTCTGCAATGCTAGCTGGTTTGGGTTAGGGTTAGGGTTTAACCCGTTCACAGGGGAAGGTTACCTGCCTGCAATGCTAGCTGGTTTGACCTTGGGTTAAGGTTTAACCTGGTTGGAGTTTCCTGTCTGCAATGTTAGCTGGTTTGGGTTAGGGTTAGGGTTTAACCTGTTCACAGGGGAAGGTTACCTGTCTGCAATGCTAGCTGGTTTGACCTTGTCGATGATGATGACCTGTTTGTTACAGTACATGGAGGTGGAGAGGGCCACGCCTAGTGAGGAGCCCAGGGATTTAGCAACCTCCACCAGCAGGGGTCCAGAGGCGGAGGCTATCGAGTCTAAACAGGAAAGCACAGAGATAGACAGAAATCAACATAGAGACAGATAGCAAGTAAACAAATTAAACAAGCAAGCTAGTTAGCATCTTACAAAAACACCTTTACATGGAGGAACACAGACTTGTCTTGACAGGTCTCACTCAGCCAATAGCCTGTTCTCTACCTATGACAAACAGCCTTATTAACCAATAGCTTTTCCCTCAAACCTAAAAAAATGCGTCTGATTAATCAATAGTATTTCCCCTATTCCATGACACGCCTGTCTTAATAACCAATAACGAGTGTCTTATTAACCAATAGCCTTTCCCTTACTACTGACAGACACATCATAATAGCCAATAGCCTTTCCCTTACTACTGACAGACACTTCATAATAGCCAGTAGCCTTTCCCTTACTATTGACAGACACATCATAATAGCCAATAGCCTTTCTCTCACCCATGACGGACAGGTCATAATAGCCAATAGTCTTTCCCTCACCCATGACAGACGTGCCTTCAACCCCAAATTCTCTCTTACCCATGACAGACACGTCATATTCGACCAATAGCGTGGCTTCTTGCCCGCATTGCTTCAGAATGCTCATTGCCTCTGCGTGACTGCTTCCATGGAGACGGATGCCATCAATGCTTAGCAACCGGTCACCGGGCTTGATTGTCCCCTCTCTGTCTGCGGGACCTCCCGGACGGATGGTCGTTATGACGACAGGACGGGACTTGTTCCTGTCCTCATGAGCCCCACCTGTGGACACACACACACACACACACACACACATAGAAGGAGATTTCCACTGCAAAGGTCAGGCTCCGTTTAAGACTAACTTCATACCAGATGATGCCAGGGGAGCCGTACCTCTGATGACGAAGCCGAAGGTGTTGCCCTCTTTGTGCAGTGTCACCTCCACGCTCTTAAACACCACGCCAGAACCCTGCACGACTGAGAACCAAAGACACCATCCGAAAGAGGTGTGTTACCTCTACGGACTGGACTAGGTGTGTGTGTACGTGTGTGTGTGTGTGTGTGTGTGTGTGTGTGTGTGTGTGTATGTGTGTGTGCGAGTGTGTGTGTGTGCGTGTGTGTGTGTGTAGGTGTGTGTATGCTTGTGTGTGCACCTTTAGACAGGACCAAATGTGTCTGTCTGTACGTTTGTGTGTGTGTAGGTGTGTAGGTGTGTGTGTGTGAGTGTGTGTGTGTGTGTGAGTGTGTGTAGGCGTGCGTGTGTGTGTGTGTGTGTGGGGGGGGGGGGGGGACTTACAGACAGGGGGGAGCTCGTACTCCACCTCAAGCACCACTCTCTCTCCAACGTTCTTCAGCAGACTGATGATCTCATCATGGCGGAACTTGGTCAGGTTGATGCCGTTAACCGACTTGATGTAGTCGCCGACGTTCAGCTGGTCACTCCTATCGGAGAGGTGAGGGGGTCAGTGTTAGGGTCAGGGTCAGGGGTCATGTGGAGATGTGTGTGTGTGGTTCCTACCTGGCAGCCATGCCGCCCTGCCGGAGGTTAGAAACTCGAGGTTTTCCATCTTTGTCCACGCCCCCTGACACCGTCAGGCCTAGAGTAGTGCCCTCCTTCTTCACCAGCTCCACCAATGAGCAGCCTCTGAACTCCTCTTCTCTCACACACACACACACACACACACACACACACACACACACACACACACACACACACACACACACACACACACAGAAGGATGAGTCACAGAAGGTCAGATAAAGTCTTCTCTTCTCTAACTCTCCTCCTCCTCTCCACTGGTCTCTAACTCTCCTCCTCCTCTCCACTGGTCTCTAACTCTCCTCCTCCTCTCCACTGGTCTCTAACTCTCCTCCTCTCCACTGGTCTCTAACTCTCCTCCTCCTCTCCACTGGTATCTAACTCTCCTCCTCTCCACTGGTCTCTAACTCTCCTCCTTCTCTCCACTGGTCTCTAACTCTCCTTCTCTCCACTGGTATCTAACTCTCCTCCTCCTCTCCACTGGTCTCTAACTCTCCTTCTCTCCTGACTTTCATCTTTCCTTTCTTCTCTTCCTCACTTCTCTTCCCTCACCTTACCTCACCACCCCTCCCTCTCCCCTCTCCTCATCCAAGGGCTAACAATGTAAGAGCTTTTTCTCCGCACCTCCATCTATATTTCAACACGATACTATAAATATTCAGACAGAGAGAGGGAGGGGGGTAGGGATAGAGAGAGAGAAAGGGAGATATATATATATATATATATATGAGAGAGAGAGAGAGAGAGAGAGAGAGAGAGAGAGAGAGAGAGAGAGGGGGGGGGGGGGGGGGGGGAGGGTGCAGAAGGAGTTAGAGAGTGGCACTGAGTGGTAAGTGGTTGTTGTGTTTGTCTCTGGAGGTTTGAAAACATACCATCTTGTGACATCGACTTGTCTAGATAATTCATCCCAACACACACTATATCTACACTTAGGCTGTGTTTGGAATTGCCTACTATGCCTCCATAACATTCTAAATATGACATTAAATGTGTATGCAGTTTGCAAACGGTACATCTTGTGTGAAAATTTGACTGGAAAATGTACCGGAAGACGTAATATAGGAGTAGTAATATAAAATATGAGTAGCCGAGTGATGTACTAGAACTAGACGATGCTTCAAGCCCCAAAATGCAATGCACCAACTTCCTTCTAGCTTTGACAGATTCCCAAAAAATGCCTGGGTGTTGGTCACATGTTCCAGTTGAGTATAGGTACCGTAGGCCAGTCTAGAGGGCAAAATGAGCAGGAATTTGAATCACAGCTGTTGTGGTGTTTACACATCCTGCACACTCCCTTAGTGAGGTTGAGTAATGCTAGGTGAGCATGCTCCGATGCAGACATGCTTTTAGCCAGGAGTGTGCACGTGAGGTGATTGACAGGCAGGCGGCCACACCTCCTTGCAACAACTGTCCTGATTGGTAAGTGATTGCCGGGCTGCCAAAGATTTTTGAGAGGCTGAATACTGAATAAACGTGAGCATTTTTCAAAAAGGTATTTTTTTTTTTACAAGGAAACATCTTAAACACACCATTAAGCGAATCTTTGTAAAAAATGAGTATCCTATATTTCGGTTTCAGTATTCAGTACGTTCTCATACGTTCAGTACGAGTCTGTCGTATGTAGTATTAAAGCATGTGGTTCCGAACATAGCTGGCTGTGTCTCCATCCCCAGACCACCATCCTACTTAGTATGCCAGAAGAAGATGTAGTTTGTCCCGAATGTCTTTCTGCAGTTTGAGACACAGTGGCTATGTCCTGTGTGTCGCCTAGTGGTGATGTCACCACAGTGTGAGGAGTGGCAGTAGAAAACACCGGACAGAGCTCATTGATAGCATGAGGATTTGCTCTAAGCCTTTCCTGGAATTAAATCCTGGGTTCAGTGCTATCAGTGCAGAACCAGGGGATCTTCTTCCAGGTTAGCTCCTCACCATGTCCCCCCACTCCCCTTTAGTTCTCTCTGGGCTGGGTGTGAGAGTAAGCTGGTTTAAAACAGCTCTGTTTCTACTGATTAGCCACACACACACGCACACGCGCACGTGCACATGCACGCACGCACTCTTGGGCCAGGGGTTTTGACTAAGCTGTTCAAAGGAGAGCAGTTGCCTGCAGCCAGAATGCACTACTCCCACTCCAAACACACACTCAAATATCCTAAACCTAGCTCCACACACACACACACACACACACACACACACACAAATATCCTAAACCTAGCTCCACACACACATACACTCAAATATCCTAAACCTAGCTCCACACACACACACACACACACACACACACACACTCTCAAATATCCAAAACCTAGCTCCACAGACACACACACACACACACACACACACACACACACACACTGAAATATCCTAAACCTTGCTCCACAGACACACACAGTGAAGCAGCATAGAATATAACTAAACTGACTGAAATAAGTCCATAATAAAGTGGCTGAATAGAATGAAGAGATCCACATTGCTTGTGCTGTTACAACCACCAGAATTGCAATCTTACTGGGTACTTAAACCATTCACAGCTGTCAGCTGACCAAACAACGTGAGGGGTCAGGGGTCAGAGGTCACCTGGAATACTCTGTCTCCTGATGGCCAGCGTTCCATCCTGCTGCCGCCCTGGGTTGCTGTGTTTGGTGTACGGACCCTCATCTGAAACACACACCGTGGGAGACAGATTACATTACGCATGAACACATAACACACAGCGCTCAACCTACAGTGCACTGCAGTCACCATAGCAACATGGGCCAGACCAAAACACACCACTGACGTAAGATGTTCATCATGGCTCGAGATAAAACACAAACAACAGCCTGAATCAATGGGCAAACAATCAGTTATGTCCTATTTTACGCTTACTAGTAGTATCAGTGAAGCAAGAATATGAATGTAGTTCCAAAAGCAAGAACACGCTGTATTTCCCATGGGAAACTGAAAGCGTTGCAGTGTGCGTAGTGAAGGGACCATCAGCTAGTCCACAAAGACAACAGGCACACAAAGATAACAGTCCGCAAGGTTCTAGTGTGACTTAGGTCTACTGTATATATAACAACATATAACAAGGTTCTAGAGTGACTTAGGTCTACTGTATACATAACAACATATAACAAGGCTCTAGAGTGACTTAGGTCTACTGTATATATAACATATAACAAGGTTTTAGAGTGACTTAGGTCTGCTGTATATATAACAACATATAACAGGGCTCTGGAGTGACTTAGGTCTACTGTATATACAACAACATATAACAGGGCTCTGGAGTGACTTAGGTCTACTGTATATACAACAACATATAACAAGGTTTTAGAGTGACTTAGGTCTGCTGTATATATAACAACATATAACAAGGTTTTAGAGTGACTTAGGTCTACTGTATATACAACAACATATAACAGGGCTCTAGAGTGCTTTGGTCTACTGTATATATAACATATAACAGGGCTCTAGAGTGACTTAGGTCTACTGTATATACAACAACATATAACAGGGTTCTAGAGTGACTTAGGTCTACTGTATATACAACATATAACAAGGTTTTAGAGTGACTTAGGTCTACTGTATATATAACAACATATAACAAGGTTCTAGAGTGACTTAGGTCTACTGTATATATAACAACATATAACAGGGCTCTGGAGTGACTTAGGTCTACTGTATATACAACAACATATAACAAGGTTCTAGAGTGACTTAGGTCTACTGTATATACAACATATAACTTATAACAGGGCTCTAGAGTGACTTAGGTCTACTGTATATATAACATATAACAAGGTTTTAGACTTAGGTCTACTGTATATACAACAACATATAACAAGGTTCTAGAGTGACTTAGGTCTACTGTATATACAACATATAACATATAACAGGGCTCTAGAGTGACTTAGGTCTACTGTATATATAACATATAACAAGGTTTTAGACTTAGGTCTGCTGTATATATAACAACATATAACAAGGTTTTAGAGTGACTTAGGTCTACTGTATATACAACATATAACAAGGTTTTAGAGTGACTTAGGTCTACTGTATATACAACATATGAATATGTGCTATGCAGCTGTACTCACCCTGCCCTCCTCCAAACCCCTGACTACCTCTGCCTCGTAACATCTCTTAAAGGCTAGCAAGCGTATGGTCTAAAGAGTAGAGGGCTCTGCTCCATAGCTTCTCTCCGTTTACTAGATAGCCCCCTTGCATGTCCCACTCACGGACAGGAGGAGATATTCCTGAAGCAAACCCACATTAAAGGACCATGGGAAAAGCAGCTCCAGTACCGCTCCCTGTGACGCCAAGGGTAGAAGAAAGAGACAGACAGAAAGATGGATGGAAAAGAGAGAGAGGTGGAGACACAGCTGCAGTTGGAGAAAGAGAGATAGCTAGTAGCTGTCAGGTCATTGTGTGTGTGCTCATGCATACCTCAGACTGCTTAGAAGAGGAGAGGAGAGGAGAGGAGAGGAGAGGAGAGGAGAGGAGAGGAGAGAGAAAAGGAGAGGAGAGGAGAGGAGAGGAGAGGAGAGGAGAGGAGAGGAGAGGAGAGGAGAGGAGAGGAGAGGAGAGGAGAGGAGAGGAGAGGAGAGGAGAGGAGAAAAGACCTCACCTAAGAACTGGCTAATCCCTGAGGTGAACACAGTGGTGCTGCCTAAGTATCCACCAATCAGACTTGCTCAGAGAAAGCCTTGGTGATGTCATGTGGTTGGGGGAGATGGGGGGAGGGCAGAGAAGGAGGTGGTGTTCTATAGTTTTATAGTCTGATGTCATCCTGAAGGGTTCTGACACAGAACACAGTGATGTTACAGACAGAGGTGGTGTTCTATAGTTTTATAGTCTGATGTCATCCTGAAGGGTCTGACACAGAACACAGTGATGTTACAGACAGAGGTGGTGTTCTATAGTTTTATAGTCTGATGTCATCCTGAAGGGTTCTGACACAGAACACAGTGATGTTACAGACAGAGGTGGTGTTCTATAGTTTTATAGTCTGATGTCATCCTGAAGGGTCTGACACAGAACACAGTGATGTTACAGACAGAGGTGGTGTTCTATAGTTTTATAGTCTGATGTCATCCTGAAGGGTCTGACACAGAACACAGTGATGTTACAGACAGAGGTGGTGTTCTATAGTTTCATAGTCTGATGTCATCCTGAATGGTTCTGACACAGAACACAGTGATGTCACAGAAGGAGGTGGTGTTCTATAGTTTTATAGTCTGATGTCATCCTGAAGGGTTCTGACACAGAACTCAGAGATGTTACAGACAGAGGTGGTGTTCTATAGTT
Source organism: Aplochiton taeniatus (assembly GCA_017639675.1). Taxonomy (NCBI): domain Eukaryota; kingdom Metazoa; phylum Chordata; class Actinopteri; order Galaxiiformes; family Galaxiidae; genus Aplochiton; species Aplochiton taeniatus. The sequence goes on along the minus strand of CM030185.1, from coordinate 3,721,978 downwards.
TTATAGTCTGATGTCATCCTGTGGGTTGTCTCAGTGAGAGGTAGCTACACCGTCACTTGAACTCTGACCCCAGAAGTAACTCCCTGACTGACTTACTGGTCTCAGAGGCACTAACCCTACACCAACAAACATTAAAATGGTTATGTATATTTGTAGAGCATTTATTTGCTACTAGGTGCTTTCCATGTGCAGTATGTTAGTCTAGAGAATTAGGCAAAAAAGAGAAGAATTTGAAACCAAACAGCCTAAAAAGCCAGTCTCTGCTCCCTCCTATCCCTGTGCTAAACCCTCCCTTCAAATGGTGTTTACACATGTCTGCCCTAAACCACACTCGTTAGCTAGGTAATGTAAGGTCAAAAGGCTCCGATACAACAGCTTCTGCTTTTAACCAGGATTGTTAGGGCTTAGAGCGCATCTTCTCTCAGAGCATTTGATTTATTGATATCTGCCTGGACGTAGGTAAATAAACATAAAAAAATATGAAACTTACTGCTTTAACTGCACCTTTAACAAAAACACTGCGCTAGTTAAAAATTACGTAACATCCATACTTAAAAACTCAAAGATGACTCCTTACTGTATTTGTAAAACAATACATGGTTGAATCATTAAGATTTCAATGGAAATAGTGAGGTTTTCCCACTGCAATGAACTCAGATATACTATCGCTGTGGGACATCCAGCCTATGATGTCTGAGCCATGGGAGGCATGCTTTTGGAGAGCTTGGACATTTTCTCCTTCCCATAATTAGTCCTTAGTTGAGCCACACGGGTTTCATTAAGCTGATTATTTCCCCAGGAGTTTCTAGGTGTGTATATGTACCTTGAGTCTCCACTGTTTCATTGCTTAGTCTTTATGTTCTAAACCTAGGCATCTGGCACACCTGGCTTGGCCCCTTGCTTTACTGCGCATGACTTGTCACTTTCCGTTTGCTTGTGGTTAGGCTGCTACTGCGATCAGATTTTTTTTAAAGAATGAAACAATATAGGTCTATCATTTCTTTTCTCATACAGGCCTAATGCGGTGCATTGTCAAATGAGCAGCCCTACGCCATTTCCGTGGTGTATGCTACAGTTTGGACATCCACAAGCGGTTCTTGTTTATAGAACAATAGAGTTTTAGCGCATTTAAATGTTGGCAATTGTTCTTTGTGTCCCACTGGTAAATAAACCCACCAGCCACCACTGGTCCTGTTTAAATGTAGGACCAGTGAGGCCTGTTACACCCTAACAATATGATGGACCACCACCCTTCCTGTTTATATGTAGGACCAGTGAGGCCTGTTACACACTAACAATATGATGGACCAGCACTGGTCCTGTTTAAGTGTAGGACCAGTGAGGCCTGTTACACCCTAACAATATGATGGACCACCACTGGTCCTGTTTAAATGTAGGACCAGTGAGGCCTGTTACACCCTAACAATATGATGGACCACCACCCTTCCTGTTTATTTGTAGGTCCAGTGAGGCCTGTTACACCCTAACAATATGATGGGCCACCACTGGTCCGGTTTATATGTTGGACCAGTGAGGCCTGTTACACCCTAACAATATGATGGGACAGCCATTAGAGTCCAGTGTCGAACCGTGCTTATCAGAACTGGGCCTTCGGTACCTCCCACAAAAAATAATCACTAATAAAAAATAAGGCTGCATTTGCATTGCTGCACACACGCCCACACTGACACTATCGAATGCATTAGTCTGATTAGTGGATCAAAATGGACAGAGGTCATTGGGTAGGCTATAACTGTATAATACTATATAGAAAATACAATAATGGTAACAACTATGCCATTACAAAGAAAGACCAAGTCAAGACAAAAAAATGAAATGCACAACAAATCTAAGTGTACCAAATTATTAATAAATTATTCTGTCAACAATAAACAACCGCTCATTCTCTTGCGTGCATACATTCACACATAACAACCTCTAAAACACTTGACCTCCATGCCAAATTTCAGCCTCCTCGAGCAAAACTGTGGCCGCCAGGGTGGGGAACGTATGGTGGACCAACCGACCGACTGATGAAGCGAGCTATAGAGCTACTGGTCGCCGCTAAAAATAAAAGATCAAATCCATAATGTGAGTAGGTCTGGTCAGATTTCTTAACATCACCATACATGTCAATTCACTTTTGATACAACACTGTAACACAGCCAGCAAAACAAAATAACAGTTTTACTGACCTTAGTGACGTTCACTTGACTAGCCAGATGAGCCAGCAAGTGGGGGTCTTCTAGAATACCCTGAGTCATGGGAAAATCTGAAAGAGTACACCCCAACTTACTACAGATCCATATGATTGGCTCATCAAATTGTCTATCGCCATTGCATGCTCTCGTTCAATTTAATCTAGTTGGAGTATTCGATGAAGGATGTATAATACTCTCGGAGAGGATCTATTCTTCCCAGAAACACCGGAGAAAATTATCTGATTGGATGATTTTTTCTTCCAACACAAAAGAACACTCTAAATACACGCACCGTATGCGCTCATAGCCTACACCAAAAACCTCAGAAACAAGTCGGAGTAACACTGAGATTGGACACAACACATAGATATTAGTTGAAACTAATCAGAAAAGTAATTTTGCTTTTTTCATCCGAGGATTACAGGGTATTCTCTGAATACCTTGAAGGCCCTGACGGTGGCAGCACCAGGGTGAATGAGAACCAGCAGTAGCCACTGCCCAGCACCAGCCAGGGGGTCAGTAGTGACCCCTACAAGGGCAGGCTTCACTACAGGGCAATGATAGGAAACCACAATCACTTTTTTCAAAGAGCTTGTTTTTGTTGATGTTTATTAATAGAAGGTAAACCTACATCTCTTGGACCCTAGATAGTAATAAAACAACTTCATTTCCATGGCACTTTCCTTAAATTTGGCAGATTAAAAGTATGCATGAAATACATTTTAAAAAAGAGCTTCTGACTGTCCTGTTTGAAAAGTATGAACCCCATTCCATTGACAGGCATAATACAAATGGTCACATCCCAATGAAGTAAACCTGCTCGTGTCATGTGCAGCATCACCTCCAGGTCAATCACAGAGCTTACTAATGGCCATCCTCTTTTTACGAGATGGAAATGATAGATTGAATTCAATCAATTATTGAATACATATGTTATTTCTTTCATTGGCAACGGTGATTTCTAATTTTAGTACGAATCTGAAATTCTTGCAATTTAAAATACCGTGTATCATTCGCGTTTAGGCTGGCGTCTAATGGACTTTGTGTCGTTATCTAACTGGATATGAAGCTCTACCTACACGTGACTGTGAATACACGGTGGTGCTGCTGACCCCTCCCCACTGCAGAGTGATGGAAGCCTTTCCTATTCTCCTTTCTAGCCCAGTACAGACGCGCATCCAGTGAAGCCTGCCTACAGGTCAAAGTTAAGTTCACTCACAAGGCTAAAAGGCTAACCTTCTGTATTATAGGCCAGTAACGAATCACCACTCAACATCTGCCGCCATTGTTTCGTTTATAATGGTCCCACACTTCCTTCCTGCAAACAGGACCTGTGAGGAAAGAATAGTTCAAGTGACAGTTGGGAAACATCACACTGTTCTCATAAGAAAACCTTGTACCATTGTAAATGTAATGGTCACCACTTAGTAAAAAGCTGGTAAGCCAACTATAAGTACGATGACTTGGGTGGTGGGAGGAGGGATCTTTTCCCATGACCTAGGGGTTAAGGACTCTGCCATGGTGTTGGTGTTGGATAGCACAAGAATACGTTTTTTAGGGATCTTAACAAGGTCATTGAACGTATTTTGAACAGACATGATTTACACGTTTATGTATAATGTTTTAAATGTTTTATATAATGATTGGAGGGGGACTTCTAGAGTTAAGGCAATGTAATTATCAAAAACAAGAACACCCAGTTACTAATATCGTTTCTACTTTTCTCTTGAAAAGAGAGATGGAAATAAATGAGTCAAGCTTCAATGTTTGCTGCAGCTCTTTTAGCTAGTTCAGTATTTGCCCGTGGGATGTCTAATACTAAATCTGACTGAGCTAGAGTATTTTCATTTGTGAGAGAATATACAAAAAAAGCATTAAGGGTCACAAGTAAGACACAATGCAGATGAAACCCTGCAGGCTGCATCCACGATCCCTTTAGGGTGACCTTACCATGTGGGACATCATTCCATTGGAGCCTGGTATGAAAGTACCCACCCACCTCCACTGTGCCCATGCACTGCCTGGCATAAGACCCACCCAAGTACAGCGTTTGTGTAAACTGACTATTCCTGAAAATATGTATTACATTTACCCAGAAACCACTATTACCTTAAGTTTTCAAGTGAAATGTATCAGAAATCTAGAAATTGTACGTATCACAAAATTGAAAAAAGAAAAAAGCTCCTTATTGGGCAATTTGCCAGTCCAAAGTAGTTCCTACATGAAATCCAAACTGATGTAAGAAATGAAAGTCATCACAGGAACAGAGAACAGAATGTCATCCTCAAACACTTGTCCCTTGGTAACTACACACACACACACACACACACACACACACACACACACACACACACACACACACACACACAGTGTTCTCATCTGTCATTAGGTATGACCTGTTCACATCCAGAAGACAGCCTTGACTGTGATACATTATGATTGAACTCTAATGGGAATCCTTCACCTGAAGTGGTCCCAACCCCAAAGCCCTGGGATCTGATACAATGACTGAAATCTCTTTTTATCTCACCACCACACCCCCTCCCACACACACACACACACACACACACACACACACACACACACACACACACACACACACACACACACACAGGATAGCCTAGCATACTTACAGCCCCTCCCCCTATCCCTCACAGCCTTCTATCCTCAATGTCAGCACTTCTCATGCTACAGCCATCCTACCGTCAAACCTCGCGCACATCTCATCACACCGTGCCACACCACAGCATGCACGCAAGCACAGACATCGTACCTTTGTTCACCCTCCGCAGTATTTGACAACGGCACTTGAACGACACGGCAATCATTGTTGATCAGCATGCGCTGCATACAGAAATGCTGCGGTTAACACATCGAGATGCCCCTCATACCGCACATTGCAATTGCGAGGTCGACTCGGTGATGATCACTGCTCACGCGCTCCGGGCAGTGGGACTGCAGATAAAAGCGTCTAACTGTTTTACCGGTTCATCTCGGGAGCCAGTCTCGAGACCACAACGCCGCGGCATCTCTCCTCAATAAAATACGCGCGACTGTGAGAGCGTGCGCGCATTGTGAGCGAGGAAAGTGGTAAGCGATGAGCGTCAGACTGAAACCCGCAGCGTCCAAAGCCTCTCGCGGGATCCAGCGCTCCATCTAAACATCTGTCTTGTGAAGTTGGAACAGGAGGCTAAATACGTATATTAAACATGTCTTAAAGGAAAGGGCCTTATAGTATATAGTATATATCCTTGTAGTAATAACTTATTTTGGGCCACCTACATAGTATATTATTAATATACGTGTCAGCCAGTCAGTCACGCTGAACAGGCGGTGGACAGCAGCACAGCAGAGCTGTTCTGTCTGGCGCAACAACAGACTGATGATTGCCTCCATGGTATGTTCTCCTGCCGAGGCTAAGGGGACCACAGAATTGTGTGTAGATACTATTTAACGAAAAATGTAATGAATAGCCTGTGTATGTATTCAGAAAGTCTAAACAAAAGCTATACATTTGGTTCTAGTGACTTAGTCATACTGTCGCTTTACTTCATGTAAGCCACCAGGTGGCGCCATACTCTTACAAAAGACAGACGCTCTCTTTTTTCTCGGGGTGGGCATGACTGTCATAGTGACCATCTTGCAGCACAAGCTCTGAAGGTAGGCCAGTGACAGAGCATGGGTCTCGGGATCTGCATGTGAGTGTTTCTGAACTAAAGTGTTCTATTTTTGTACATTCTAGCATTTTGAATTTCATGAAATCTCCGCTGTGTGTGTGTGTGTGTGTGTGTGTGTGTCTGTGTGTGAGAGAGAGTGTGTAAATATTGCGTGTCTCAACTCAGGCGGCCTCATTGTGTTTAAGTGCACAGGTGGGAAACATTGACCATGTTACTCTAGAATCACACCAGAAGCCGTTCTACTCGAGAGAAGAGAAGAGAAAGCAACAACCCAAGCCAAAAGTCAATATAGAATACAAATATATTTCTTCATCAACACATTTCCTCCCAACTAAGCAGAAGCACCGATTTATTATTGTGGAACCGATCCCTGTGAAGCATTTTATTTGCATTTTCTTGTCCTGGCACTAGCATGTACTCAGACATCACATTGAGCACACCAGCCTGCTTCCTGGTAGCCTCCTATAGACCCCTGCAATCACCCAAGCCAAAGGACAATATACAAACATATTTCATCTGTATGGTAATCTCCTATACACCTCCCTGGTCAGCCCATCTCTGATGTAAGTCTGTATGGTATATACCAACTACAGTGTTGTAATGTTTAATGTGTAATTGTGTCTTAATGGGAATGAGGGCGTGGGCAGTTATGAGTACAGAATAAAAGACAGAGAGAGAGAGAGTGAGACACAGAGAGAGCGAGACAGAGAGAGAGGTAGAAACACAGAGAGAGAGGGAGACACAGAGAGAGAGAGAGAGAGAGAGAGAGAGAGAGAGAGAGAGAGAGAGAGAGAGAGCAAGACACAGAGAGAGAGAGGGAGACACAGAGAGAGAGAGGGAGACACAGAGAGAGAGAGGGAGACACAGAGAGAGGGACACAGAGAGAGGGAGAGAAAGAGAGAGGGTGAGACAGAGAGAGAGAGAGAGAGCGAGAGACAGACAGAGAGTGGGAGAGACAGAGAGGGAGAGACACACAGAGAGAGAGAGACAGAGAGAGAGACAGAGAGAGACAGAGAGAGAGAGAGAGGAAGACACAGAGAGAGAGAGAGGAAGGCACAGAGAGAGATTTTGTCACCGGAGAGTCTTTGAAAGGTAACAATCAGTGACAGGCTACCTCCTCGGAGGGGACACAGCTAAATACAGGAGATGCCTCTGGAACCTCCAGCCAGTCAAACTACAAGTGCCCTGAGAGCACACAGCTAAATACAGGGGCTGCATCTGGAACCTCCAGCCAGTCAAACTACAGGTGCCCCTGAGAGCCGGATAGGGAGAACCTGTAGGGTTTCTGTATGAAGGGATTCAAAGGCATTTGATCAGAATTGTATTATGAACAGCCTTCGACTCGAAACGCAGGCGGAATGGAAGCCTACTTTTCAAAGTTACTGTAAAACTACAGCATCTCATTGGTGACATACTCTACCAATCACTATCAAAGCTCACACCCTGACAGCATGCACCTCTGATTGGCTGGTCATGTGGAAGACTGCTGTGATTGGCTCGTATAGGTCCTGCCTTCCCCTTGCCCTGTGGCTAATGTTCCAGCTGTACCAGTTGCCATAGAGATCCACTGATGAATAATGGAGGGGTACAGGAGTGTGTGTGTGTGTGTGTGTGTGTGTGTGTGTGTGTGTGTGTGTGCAGCTAAACCCGCAGAGGGAAGAAGAACGGAAGAATATGCTGTCTTTCTTTCTTTCTCTCCCTCGCTCTCCCTCCCCCTCTTCCTCTCCTTCACGGGTAAAATGATTGAAACGCTGTGTTGTCTATTGACAAACACACACACACACACACACACACACACACACACTGTCCTGTCCTGGCCACCATGCGGAGCAGTGTGTGTATAAATATATGCATCTCTTTCTGTGACGACTGGGGCCTAAATAAATGAGTTGTGATGGTAACCTGTAAAGAACACACTATGACAATCTGCTACCAACTCAACCTTTGACCTTTAACCCCTCCTTCCTTCTGATCCAATTACAGACCTCAACCTTTAACCTTCTGAAAACCCGTCGGCAGGATTGAAAGGTATGTTTTCTTTTTTAAATCACCATAATTACACCATTTATCAGTCAGAAACTGTAAAAATACGAATATTGTTGGATTTTCACGTTTCCGACGGTCTTTAAACTAATCATGTGTGCAGAATGCTTCAGTCAGGAAAAACATGTCATCATGTCCAATTTAAAATCTAGCCAAACAAAAACTGTTTGCGCGATCCAGATCCTGTAAAAAAACAAATGTCAGCGCTCAGTTCGACTGAACTGCAGGCTGGAGTAGAGAGGAGAGAACAGAGAGATATCATCAAGAGAGACAGTAGACCAGGCTGGAGTATAGAGGAGAGGACAGAGAGATATCATCAAGAGAGACAGTAGACCAGGCTGGAGTAGAGAGGAGAGAACAGAGAGATATCATCAAGAGAGACAGTAGAGCAGGCTGGAGTAGAGAGGAGAGAACAGAGAGATATCATCAAGAGAGACAGTAGACCAGGCTGGAGTAGAGAGGAGAGAACAGAGAGATATCACCAAGAGAGACAGTAGACCAGGCTGGAGTAGAGAGGAGAGAACAGAGAGATATTATCAAGAGAGACAGTAGACCAGGCTGGAGTGGAGAGGAGAGAACAGAGAAATATCACCAAGAGAGACAGTAGACCAGAAAAATAAAACATACTGGGGCAATGAAATGAACACAGGAGCTGCTTGGGTGACTGGCATGGTTCTGGTGCCTCTGCATGGTGAAATTGAGTTGATGTGCGGAGTAGTGTGAAGAGAAACCTGTCAATACTAAAAAAAAACGGCCTAGTTGCTAGAGGTTGTCATTTTTTTTTACAGTTCAATATGTATAGCATGCTGAGCCCCCCTTAACCCTCCAATATTGCTAACACTTGTGGGGACTGGGGAACATTTTGTATATATAGATTCCATCTTTTTTGAAACTCTAATGTGTTCCTGTTAGCCTTTGTGGTGCGCCTTAGCCCAGTGAGCTATCGGGGCTCCCCATGTCAAGGATTATTCAAAGTTACATCCCTTTCATTATAATTTCAATCAATAGATACAAGTACCCCCCACTAATATTAGCCCCCTTTGTAAATATCAGCAAAGGGCACTAGGGGGAAAAAAAACGTTATCCTTTATCCTCCTGATATTGCACTTCAAATATTAAAAGAACATTCACCTTTAAAGTATGAAATGTTTTCACAGTTATTAGCACCCTTAAAAATCCTTATGAACAAACTGTAGTTAGAGCATAGATCCCCTGACTGCCGCTGCCGAGAAGTTTAGCCTTGGTGGGCTCTTTCAGCAGGACATCCATCGAAAGAACAAATCTAAGTCCACACCCACGATGTTCCCTGACAGCAGAATAGGCTGACGGCAGCACAGGACTCTTCTGAACCCCTGAACTATGAAACCATGAACCAGTCCAAAGCCACAACTAGACACTCTCAACAAAATCTCCAAACCTGCCAAGTGCAAAACCCTGCCCTGTCTGCCTGGCAAGACTAACAGGAAGTTGATATGGACCGGACATGTAGACTAACAGGAAGTTAAAGTTGGTATGGACTGGACATGTAGACTAACAAGAAGTTGATATGGACTGGACATGTAGACTAACAGGAAGTTAATATGGACTGGACATGTAGACTAACAGGAAGTTGAAGTTAATATGGACCGGACATGTAGACTAACAGGAAGTTGAAGTTGATATGGACTGGACATGTAGACAAACAGGAAGTTGATATGGACCGGACATGTAGACTAACAGGAAGTTAATATGGACCGGACATGTAGACTAACAGGTAGTTGATATGGACTGGCATGTCAGCCAGTCAAATTGAGGTAACTGAAGTTCTAACAGAGCAGTGTGTGTATAAATATATGCCTATATGTTCTAACAGAGCAGTGTGTGTATAAATATATGCCACAGCTGGCAGGGGGAAGGCATGTCCACTGAAAGTCTGTCATTAGACTCTGGCCCTCTAATATGGGCCTGTGTGAACAACATAGCACCCCACTATTACCACCCACAGAAAACATCTGGGACAGGGAGAGAAACAGACAGAGAGAGAGAGAGACAGAGAAAGAGAGAGACAGAGAAAGAGAGAGATATAAAGAGACAAATAGAGAGAGAGAGACAGACAGGGAGAGAGACAGACAGAGAAAGAGAGAGAGACAGAGAAAGAGAGAGAGATATAAAGAGACAAATAGAGAGAGAGAGACAGACAGAGAGAGACAGACAGACAGACAGAGAGAGACAAATAAGAGAGACAGACAGAGACAGACAGGCCCAGCGGCAGGATTAACTAGGCAAGGGAGCATCAGAAATGACTGAGGGCACAACTATTTTTTGCTTGCTGATTAAAGAGGAGATAATAATCTACAGTACAATTACAGTTTACACAGAATCCCCAGGTAAGGATGCTCACTCTTCAAAGACTGATGGCTCACAGAGTTTTATTTTGCCGTACACGTATAAACACACCGTAAGAGCTGAAAGAAAAATATTGCCAATAATGTAAGAACTGCCATTTGTTGCGTGAGCTGTTTTTGCGTTAGCTGTTTAACAATAACACCATGCTAACATCCACGTTGCATTGCTACACATTCATCCAAACGTTACAACAAATCAACACATATCATTTGTTATAGAAAAGAAACAATGTGTCCTAATTGAACCGTTTTGCACAGTCTTTTCTTATTGCTCTCTCTCGTAGGCAATAGAAGGCAGGCCTCTCTATTGGGAAGGCCAATCACAATTCGTTTTTTCAGCTGGTAAAATGTTCACAACTACTTTTGATGCGTGCCTCGCCTCAGACACAACAAATCAGGTGAGCATGATGGACTCGGAGGCTGCAGATTGTGTGACAGAGAATGGACACAAACTAAGGGGGCACAATATTTTAACTGAGGGGGCACACTATTCTAACTGAGAGGGCATGGCCCCCTTTTGCACCGGGCCTGCAGACAGAGAGAGAGAGAGACAGTTAGAGAGAAAAAATAGAGAGAGAAACAGAGAGAGAGACAGAGAGAGAGAAAGAGAATAACACATAACACTATTCATTCACAAAGGAAATGTTAGCCAGAAGGTCGCTGAACGCTGTAAAGTCTGACAGTCATATCACGTGACCTCTGACCTCTGTCCGTCACTCTCTGTAACAGTCAGATCACATGACCTCTGACCCCTGTCCTTCACTCTGTAACAGTCAGATCACATGACCCCTGTCCTGCAGTATGCCTCCCTCACTCTCTCTTTTACCTTGACTTCAAAGATGACTTTGTTGAATTGATTCTTAAACAATTTGATACAAAAACAATCTAATCAATCTCTAATTAACTGGATAGCAATTCTCAAGTCTTAGCTTTGAGATGCGTTGCCAGGGCGACGAGGCAGCCTGTCCCTAGACACATAATTAGCACGTAGACAACAGCAGTGACACATCATCACCATGGTGATAATCCCAATGTTTCAGCAGAGCTGTACCGCCCCTAACCCTAACTACAGACCAACAGACTCTTTGTCTTTGCCCTACCAACTAACTACAGACCAACAGACCCTTTGTCTTTGCCCTACCAACTAACTACAGACCAACAGACCCTTTGTCTTTGTCCTACTAACTAACTACAGACCTACAGACCCTTTGTCTTAGTCCTACTAATTAACTACAGACCCTTTGTCTTTGTCCTACTAACTAACTACAGACCTACAGTCTTTGTCCCACTAACTAACTACAGACCAACAGACACTTTCTCTTTGTCCTACTAACTAACTACCCACTTCAGCGCAACATCTTCTGAGAGGGGGCTCTGACTTTGACTCATTCAACCTGTAGTTTACCTTTCTAGTTTAAATATCTGCATTAAAGATGCAATGGCACTGACACACACACACACACACACACACACACACACACACACACACACACACACACACACAATTCCCTCAGCCTGTCCATTCCCTGAATAATCAAATATTCTCCTGCAGCCCAACAGCTCCCGGCTCTGTGTGTGTATGTGTGGTGTGTATGTGTGTGTGTGTAATTGTGTGTCATTCTCTTCCAGCGTTACTCAGTGAAGCCTCTAATTCCCATCACCAAGCATCACACGCTGTAATAACCCTCCCAGCGCGCACACACACACACACACACACACACACACACACACACACACACACACACACACACACACACACGTGTGGTAGCCCTTCCTGTCAGTGTTGATCAGAGATAGAGTGATTAAGGAGAAAGAAGGAGATGAAGAGAAGTAACAGAAGGGTAGAGCGAAAAAAAGAGAGGAGAGGAAGTTAGAGAGGAGAGGTGGTGATCTCTCCTCTGATTCCTCCGTCCTCTCCCACACAGCAGTGATGGTAATAAGCCAGTTATGAAACATGACGACATCACGTCACTTCTTACTTCCTCTTCACCTCTGATCTCCTGTGTGTGCCCTAGATACGGTGGCCCCTACTTCCTACTAACATATGAATGTTGTCATCCTACTTCCTACTAATATATGAATGTTGTCATCCTACTTCCTACTAACATATGAATGTTGTCATCCTACTTCCTACTAACATATGAATGTTGTCATCCTACTTCCTACTAACATATGAATGTTGTCATCCTACTTCCTACTAACATATGAATGTTGTCATCCTACTTCCTACTAACATATGAATGTTGTCATCCTACTTCCTACTAACATATGAATGTTGTCATCCTACTTCCTACTAACATATGAATGTTGTCATCCTACTTCCTCCTAATGTAGATATGAATGTTGTCATCCTACTTCCTCCTAATGTAGATATGAATGTTGTCATCCTACTTCCTACAAATATATTCTATATGAATGATGTCATCCTACTAATATATTCTATATGAATTGTCATCCTACTAATATATTCTATATGAATGATGTCATCCTACTAATATATTCTATATGAATGATGTCATCCTACTAATATATTCTATATGAATGTTGTCATCCTACTTCCTACTAATATATTCTATATGAATGTTGTCATCCTACTTCCTACTAATATATTCTACATGAATGATGTCATCATACTAATATATTCTATATGAATGTTGTCATCCTACTTCCTACTAATATATTCTATATGAATGAGGTCATCCTACTAATATATTCTATATGAATGTTGTCATCCTACTTCCTACTAATATATTCTACATGAATGATGTCATCCTACTAATATATTCTATATGAATGTTGTCATCCTACTTCCTACTACTATATTCTTTATGAATGATGTCATCCTACTAATATCAGACTAATATACTACTACTATATGAATGATGTCATCCTACTAATATCATACTAATATACTACTACTATATGAATGATGTCATCCAACTTCCTACAAATATATTCTACATGAATGATGTCATCCTACTAATATATTCTATATGAATAAGGTCATCCTACTTCCTACTAATATATTCTATATGAATGAGTTAATCCTACCTCCTACTAATATATTCTATATGAATAATGTCATCCTACTTCCTAATAATATATTCTATATGAATGAGTTAATCCTACCTCCTACTAATATATTCTATATGACAGAGGTCATCCTACTTCCTAGTAATATATTCTATATGAATGAGGTCATCCTACTTTCAACTAATATATTCTATATGAATGAGGTCATTCTACTTCCTACTAATAAATTATATATGAATGATGTCATCCTACTTCCTATTATGATATTCTATATGAATGATGTCATCCTACTTCCTATTATGATATTCTATATGAATCTATTCACTCTCTTTTAATACACATCATCACACAATCCGATCAAACTGACTTCTCCAACGCAGGTTATGATGGTTATGATGCACTTAAATGTCACGTTAAGTTTGTACTAATAATAAATAATAATATATATATAATAAATGTCACGTTAAGTTTGTACTAATAATAAATAATAATATATATATAATAAATGTCACGTTAAGTTTGTACTTGTACTAAACATAGAAAAAGTTTCGATCTTTTCTTTTGACAGCTCTCCTCTTCCACTTGGTAAGAAACACACGCACAAGGGCCACGCACGCACGCACGCACGCAAACACACACACACACACACACACACACACACACACACGGACACGCACGCACACACACACAGGTCCCAGAACAGTTGTCTTGTCTGAGGCCCAACAGGGACCGGAACTGTCAGGTCAGTGTCAGCGGTCAGAGGTCAGGGGTCAGGGGTGAGAGCTGTCACTCTGCCTCCCAGGCTGGCAGTGGGGCCAGAGGTCAGAACTGTCACTCTGTGGTTTACAGAGAACTTGGGATGCCACTGTGGCCACATCCATCAAACCCTTTTGAGTCTATACATATATATACAGCTAAAACACAACACTGTTCAGCTCTATGAATATCTATCCAGCTAAAACACAACACTGTTCAGCTCTATGAATATCTATACAGCTAAAACACAACACTGTTCAGCTCTATAAATATCTATACAGCTAAAACACAACACTGTTCAGCTCTATAAATATCTATCCAGCTAAAACACAACACTGTTCAGCTCTATAAATAGCTATCCAGCTAATACACAACACTGTTCAGCTCTATAAATAGCTATCCAGCTAATACACAACACTGTTCAGCTCTATAAATAGCTATCCAACTAATACACAACACTGTTCAGCTCTATAAATATCTATCCAGCTAATACACAACACAGTTCAGCTCTATAAATATCTATACAGCTAAAACACAACACAGTTCAGCTCTATAAATATCTATACAGCTAAAACACAACACAGTACAGCTCTATAAATATCTATACAGCTAAAACTCAACACTGTTCTATAAATATCTCGGCAGCCTCTTGCTGCAACCACTTCCTGGAAACTCCAATGCTGCTGAGTCAATGAACCTAATGCCCTGGACCCCAGGGTGTGTTGTGGAGTATCCCCATTGAGTGTGTTATGATGGATAGCCACATGAAGGATTTTAGATCCATAGATGGCAACAGACTGAAGCGTTGTGGTTGTCTTCATCTACTGCCAAATACTGTTTCCTGTTTTATGCATATCTCCTCCTACTTCATTTCCTGTGTGAGGGGAAGTTAAAAGAAGTGGTAGAAACAGGAAGTAGGAAACAATAAAATACAGTCAGAAAAGTTATCACATTGGGTTGACTGACAGACAGACCGACTGACTACCTGACTGATTGACCGACTGACTACCTGACTGACTACCTGACTGATTGACCATCTGACTACCTGACTGACTACCTGACTGACTGACCATCTGACTACCTGACTGATTGACCGTCTGACTACCTGACTGGCTGACTACCTGACTGACTACCTGACTGACTGACCATCTGACTACCTGACTGACAGACCGACTGACAGACTACCTGACTGACTGACCATCTGACTACCTGACTGACTGACTTACTGACTGACTGACTACCTGACTGACTGACTGACTTATTTCAGTTCAAATCAAGTTTAAAGGGACTATATGTGAAAACACCCTTACATTTCAACCAGACCATAAAGCCCTGATAGACATCAGGGAAAGACGTTTTGAGGCTATATGGAAATGATTTCCATCTGAGCTCCTAAATACAGAACAGAGCACCTAAGGACCAGAAACAGGTTTCCTGCTGAGTGGGAACCAAAGTACTCTTCCCAAATTTATTGGACATTAAAATATTGGGTTCTCTTTTGACTGGCTATCTACCAGATTGTGGATTAACTGTAGCAAACAACAGATTTAAAGGCAAACAGTAAGTAGGCTAACAAACAGACTGTTGACTAGCTGTAAACTCGCTAGCTAACAACAGAATAGGAAGCTAGCAGTAAATAGGCTTACAAACAGACTGTTGACTGTAAACTCGCTTGCTAAAAACAGAATAAGAAGCCAGCAGTAAGTAGGCGAACAAACAGACTGTTGACTAGCTGTAAACTCGCTAGCTAACAACAGAAAAGGAAACTAGCAATAAGCTAGCTTGCCAACATGTTGTGGACAGCTGTGGCAATAGTCAACCATCTACCTAACAAACTTGGTGGCTAGCAATAAACTGTGAAGTTAAACGACTCAATTATCAAAAACAATGTTTCCATCATATTCAGACTGAAACAATCCAATAAGGTCCAAATATCTGACATGTATAGCACCACTCAGAAAAGTGTTTATAATTATAGAATGGTATTTACTGATGTTTTTTTAGATTCCCACATATTCTCTCTGCTTGCTACATCGTGGCCAGTGCCAGCTGTTTTAACAGACCACTCTGACACTGCCACTGCTGGTAGACACTGATTCGCACCACTCGCATTACAGAACCAGCAAATACGTGGTTGGCATACATTTTGACTGCACAGTACTGTTTTTACTGTAGGACACCGGTTCCCCCTTAGGTAAGCACTTTAGTAATTAGGGCTGCGCTGTTTCTAAAAGTCGATCTGTCTCTGCTGGTGTTGGCTAACCACTGGCAGTCGAACGTTGATGAGAGCATGACAGAGAGGCCAGGAATGTTTTTGCTCCATTTCCACCAATGATATTAAACCTGTGTTATTTAGGCAGGGTTCACCTGAAGCCTGTGTTATTTAGGCAGGGTTGAACTGAAGCCTGTTATTTAGGCAGGGTTCAACTGAAGCCTGTGTTATTTAGGCAGGGTTGAACTGAAGCCTGTGTTATTTAGGCAGGTTTGAACTGAAGCCTGTGTTATTTAGGCAGGGTTGAACTGAAGCCTGAGTTATTTAGGCAGGGTTCAACTGAAGCCTGTGTTATTTAGGCAGGGTTCAACTGAAGCCTGCATTATTTAGGGTTCAACTGAAGCCTGTGTTATTTAGGCAGGGTTCCTCTGACCATGTGCCGTTTGAAAACAGCCTAAAGTGAAGCATGTAAAATTAATTGGAGTAATGTTTCCATTATGCAAATGATTTCTTGTTGGAAGCGCGCCATAGTCTCAGCAGTCCAATGTGCTCTGAGGTACTCATGATAGCGATAACAATCATGCACACACACACACACACGCACGCACACACACACACACACTCACACATTCCACTATCTCTATCTTCTGTGAGGGGCTCCATAGCTCTTCCAATAGCACACATACATCCAGCCTCTCTCTCTCTATCTCTGTGTTCCACTCACTGGTGTGTTGAAGTGCTCCATAGTGCTGCTGCTGCGAGGCGTAGTAATACACGTCTTCGTAGCCTTCGTGGTAGTCTTCCTCCGGTCGATACTTCTTCCCCTTCCTCCTCCGAGACCGACCAATCAGCTTCACAAAGCCCAGGAAACGCTCCATGCCTGCACAGCCTGACCCGGCCAGTGTATCCGCCGTGTGTGTGTGACCAACGCTGGGGTTATCCGATCTCCTCTGTCGCCGCACTGCTCTCCTCTGCCGTGGTGTGTGTGTGTGTGTGTGTGTGTGTGTGTGTGTTTCTGCAGCAGGGAGCGTTCAGGGGGAGCTGCTGTGTGCTAGCGTCGGCTCACACTGTGCCCAGCTCAGCCAACCAGCTCTCTGGCTGTCGCTGCATCACACACTTCTCTCTCTTCTCTCTGGGTGTCAGGACGACAGAGAAAAGCCTATCCCCCTCTTTCCTCTCCTCTCTCCTGAAGAGTCAGCAGAGAAAAGCCTATCCTCCACTTTTCTCTCTTCTTTTCCTCTCCCTCTTCCTCCCTCTCTCCCTTTTCGCACAGACCCAGAGTTCCAAAGAGCTGCTTCAACAACCCAGCACAACTCCCTCCCACCTCCTTTGACACACTCCTTCCATACCCGCCTGGCAGGGGGAGGGGAGCTAGCGCTCTGAGACGAGGAGTGGGTATCTGAGTGTGTGTGTGTGTGTGTGTGTGTGTGTGTGTATGTCTGAGAGAGAGAGAGGAGATTGACATTCCAAAGGCTAGCCTGTAATTGAAGAGTGTGTTTGGAAGGAGGAGAGGCAGAGGACAGAGAAGGTAAAGGATGAAAGGAAACAGGGTCGAGAAGAGGAGGCGAGAGAGGGGGGTAGAAATCAACCAGTCATTGTCCTACTTCCTGCTCTGAATAAGGGAACCAATCACCAGGACTGATCCTCATCATCACCCAATCACAATCCATGAAACCTCTTTAGTCAATTATAATCTATCACTCTCATCCAATCAGCAGTCTGCCACTAAGAACCCAGGACAAAGAGCACCACAAATCCACATATACTCACTGTCACACACACACACACACACACACAGACACACACACACACACACACACACACGCGCACGCTTTCTTTTTTGCCCAAGGTGGAGTCTTTTTTATCTTAGCTAAAGGAGAGACAGAAAGACAAATGATGAAGATGCACAGGTAGATCCTGGGGGTAGAGAGATGAGGATTAGAGAGATAGAGAGATAGAGAGAGGTAGAGCGATAGAGAGATAGAGAGAGGTAGAGAGATAGATAGAGATAACATGGGTAGAAGGATAAGGGGTGAGAGAGGGGTGAGAGAGAGATCGAGAGATCTATAAGGGTTAGGGAGAGAGAGACCCACAGTTAGTTTCCATGACTAGAGGGCTGAGAAGATAAACAAACATAGGCATGCCAATGTGTGTGTGTGTGTGTGTGTGTGTGTATTAGTAACACTTTATTCCTCCATGTGGGTCATGTTTGTGCATGCATGCTTCCCTTTATGCCTGAATGTGTGCTGCTCTCTCTCTCTCTCTCTCTCTCTCTCTCTCTCTCTCTCTCTCTCTCTCTCTCTCTCTCTCTCTCTCTCTCTCTCTCTCTCTCTCTCTCTCTCTCTCTCTCTCTCTCTCTCTCTCTCTCTCTCTCTCTCTCTCTCTGTGTGTGTATGAGAGAGAGAGAGAGAGAAAAGCTTTCTTTGTTCTTTTTCCAACACAGCACTCTGAGCATGGCATAAGCTCCGCCTCTCTCCAGATAAACACACTTGGCACACCATCACAACTAGAAACACACACACACTCATCCCCCCCCCCCCCTCTTCCTCCTCCTCCTCCTCCTCCAACACACACACAGTCTCACACAGTCTCACACACACACACACACACACACACACACACACACACACACACACACACACACACACACACACACACAGCAGGCTTGCAGTGACAGCGTGAGGCAGGTGACTACCAGAGGAGTTTGGCTGGTCAACCACACAACAGCACAGCTCACTCTCTATTCTATTATAGTCTATTATACTCTATCATAGTCTCTTCTATTCTAATTTGCTTTATTGGCATGAAATTGCAAAGTAAATATTGACAAAGCATACATTCAAAAATAAACAACCATATAATAACAGTATTGATTATAATACAAATTCTTATTGCAACTAATGAATATATAATTTGTAATTAATCAACTGATCCGTCACAGACTGACTGGTCAGACGGTGTGTCGAGATGTCCCAAAGAGTCCTGACATCATGGCACAATCCCTAATGTCCCCCAGAAGGGATTCAAATGTTTGTATATGTGAACGATCAAAGAATTTGGAGCATATGCTTTGAAATCTAGGGAGGAAGGTCTATGGAATTGGTTTGTATTCATCCCTCTTTAGAAGAAAGTGAAGATCTGTCTCCCTGGGAGCAAAGTGAACACAGCCTGTCCTCCCTGGGCAGCCCGGTCTGTCTGTGACGGCCTGTGTCTATGGCCAGGGTTGGGGTCACGGTTAGGGTTGGGCATAGGGTTGTGCAGGCTGTGCTCACGGAGTCTGTGGTTCTCTGATTGGTTGACAGCTGCTTCTCTGACTAGGAGCTCATGAGGGGCTTTGGTCATGTGACTGCATGTTTCAACCTGCAGCACACCTGGTAGAACAAAGGTAGGGGCTCAGGGTGTGTGTATGTGTGTGGGTACAGTTAACGTGTGAATGGATGTGTGTGTACACTCAACGTGTGTGTGTGTGTGTGTGTGTGTGCAACTTACATTCTCTGAGCCTTAAACTACGTGTAATCCAAGAACAGAAGAAGGGAGAAGGAGAGACAGGGGGGGGGGGGGGGGGAGAAAAGTGGGGGGGGAGTGGTTGAGAGGGGGAGAGAAAAGTGTGCTGGAAGGTGAGGCAGGTGAGGGGAACATTCCAACATTCCAGAGAGGTCAACCTGTCACTCCTCTAAAAGAGAAGGGACACATTCGTCACTCCAGCCTTCCTCCTCTTAACCCCTTACACCTATCTGTGTCCTGGGCTGTGTGGCCCGCGTTGGACCGTAAAGACTATTCCAGGTCAGTACCGCCCGCCCGCCAGCCAGCCCGCCAGCCAGCCCGCCAGCCTGCCAGCCAGCCAGCCAGCCAGCCAGCCAGCCAGCCAGCCAGCCAGCCAGCCAGCCAGTTGCTGTTTTTCTCTAAACCAGTGCAGTGGTAGCATGCAGCAGGTTCAAAGGGTTAACGATGAGAAGGACAAGAACCGTGATAAAGTCTACTTTTAGAAAACAGCTGAGACGCGCCGCCCACGACCTCCATGAGGCTATTTACCCGTCCAGACCGGTCTGGTGTTCAGTGTACCAGACACCCAAAATGTAAAACATTACACATCTCTTGCTAAGTCAAACACTTCAATAAAAGCTATTTTAACTTCTGCTTGGATATTTGGAGCCCCCACATAGTGTGGCCTTCAGATATCATTTGTCAGTAGAGGGAAAGTGTTTACAGGAAATATTACAAAAATTAAAAACCACTTTCATTCCATAATTGTAGACATTGAAGTGGAGTGTGATATGAAGCACCTCGAGCATCTTACCATATTCAAAAATGAAATTGAATTATAACGGATTCTTTCTTTTAGCAGTTTTCACTTAGTGCACAGGTCTGTGTCTCATCCTCTCCTCACAAGTCCCTCCTACCTGCCATACTGGAAGTTATTGGTGTGTTGGCTAGTGTGTGTGTGTGTGTGTGCTGTCACCTAGCCACCCATCGTTTAGAAGGTTACCTGCCACCAGAATCACCTGTATTCCCAATATCGGCGTGGTCTTTCTTTAAAGACTGCTGTATTTTCATCAACAAACAGGTACCTTTAACGAAATTCAGGGTTCAACATCGTATTAGCTCCTGATTTAGACTAGATTCATCTGCTTTATTGGAGCAAAATTATATTGCTTGGCGGAAGGCAAGAATGTCTAAAGATTAAGATGATTGGCTATTATGTAGACAGCTAAGAAACAAATGCACCAGCGCTGTCAGAAATGCAAAAGCTAAAAGTTTTCACATCACTAATCCTAAGAAATTTTGGAAGACATTGAAGTTGTTAGAGAACAAATCTGTTTAAAAATATGATTATTGGTACCACTCCATAGTAAGATTTGATTATTGGCACCACTCCATAGTAAGATTTGTCACCTGTGCACCATATCATACTCATCATCACCCATCCTTGTGCAACAGATGCTTGGCAAATTGGTATATATTTATTTATAAAACTATCATTGGAAAAACTCCTCTCTATCTACAATGCTTATTGAGCAGAGTAGTATAGTATATAGACTATACTCCTAGAGTGTCTACTGTTGCCGGGCGGAACTCGTTTCAGTCTGCACCAGCAGAACATGATTGGAACAATTTGCCTAAAGTTGTCTAATGTTGCTTCTCAGAGTGTCAGCTTGATTCACCGTTGATTGACTGTTGTACTTGCTTCTAAGGATTATCGTCTTTGCTAAGTGTCTGTACTTTTTAATTATGTTTGTGTTGTTTTTTGTTATGCTGTCTGCCACTTGGCCAGGCAGTCACAGCAAAAGAGAACTCGTTGTCTGTTGACTTACCCAGATAAATAAAGATTATTACTAGATTAGAGGGAAACAGTGCCAAGTTGAAAGAACATTCTCTGGCACTGAACACTCTCTTCTCCCATTTAATCCCCAGGCAGCCAGAGGACGTCCATTCTTCCCCCTGTAACCACAGGCAGCCCGAGGACGTCCATATAGTCCAGAGGATGGCACTCCACTGGTAGTCCAGAGGACGTCCATATAGTCCAGAGGATGGCACTCCACAGGTAGTCCAGAGGACGTCCATATAGTCCAGAGGATGGCACTCCACTGGTAGTCCAGAGGACGTCCATATAGTCCAGAGGATGGCACTCCACTGGTAGTCCAGAGGACGTCCATATAGTCCAGAGGATGGCACTCCACAGGTAGTCCAGAGGACGTCCATACCTCCCCCTGTAACCACAGGTAGTCCAGAGGATGGCCATACCTCCCTCTGTAACCACAGGTAGTCCAGAGGATGGCCATACCTCCCTCTGTAACCACAGGTCGTCCAGAGAATAGTCCCATCTCTTTGTAATTATAGAGGATTGTTAGGACTCTAAGATGATACTCGACTAAGTCTATTGTTGTAGACAAACAGTAACACAAGAGAACAACCCAGAACTACTGCAGGGATGAATAACACACAACAAACCAGATTAGAACTAAAGTGAGAAGATTTATTTACAATAAAACAATACGGCAATGGGAAAAGGGAACTATGAGCGGTGCCAACGAAAAACGATCAATAATAACAGGAATAACTAAACTAGTGCATAAATA
Source organism: Aplochiton taeniatus (assembly GCA_017639675.1). Lineage (NCBI taxonomy): Eukaryota > Metazoa > Chordata > Actinopteri > Galaxiiformes > Galaxiidae > Aplochiton > Aplochiton taeniatus. The sequence goes on along the minus strand of CM030185.1, from coordinate 3,699,595 downwards.
GACACTGTATATTAACGATGGTGTCTATTAGCTTAGCTAGCCAACAGGGAACAAAACCCCCAAAACAAGCAAATCAGGATGACAATGCACAAACGGAATACAGAGAGGGGTCGGCCATTAACAAGCAAACTACCCGAAGGGTGGACAACACGCAGACACACCACAAAGACAGGTCGACACTCCACTGGACGACAGGTGAAGCTTTTAAACAAACGGATAGCCCTCTGAATGGACGGGAACAGGTGATTGGTGACGAGGTTTCATTCCATGACGGATGGACAGCTGAATGTAGAATGAGAGTGAGAGGGGAGACACAGGAGGAAACACAACAAGGACACGCACGCATGCAAAGTGTTTGAATGCAACAAGGATCAAGAAAATGCTCACAAATAGTCTAATGCTCAGCCTTTTCTCTGTGTAGTGTGGGTTAGGAGCTACAGGGGCTGGGAACCCCTCGGCAGCACAGCCTCTGTGGGTGTGTGTGTGTGTGTGTGTGGGGGGGGGGGGGTGCTCTCACCTTTTCTTCCAGGCTCCATTATGCTCTATAGAAACAGCATAAGTGCTAGGTAACTATATAACTTGGCTGGTCTGCCCAGAATGTTTATCCTAATCTGCTCACCATTCCAAAGGCCACTATTCTCAAAATGGCTATTTGAAATGTAGCTATCATTCAATAAAAACAGTTTGCGCTCTGGGGATGCTGGATGGGATCTGAAGTCTGTCGGTATGTAAAAGATACCACCAATCTACCTCAGTCCTCTACCTCACTACCTGTCCTCCGTATAGACTCCCTATGACACCAACCCTCCACTACCTCACTCCTCTGTCCTCAGTATAGACTCCCTATGACACCAACCCTCCAGTACCTCACTCCTCTGTCCTCAGTATAGACTCCCTATGACACCAACCCTCCAGTACCTCACTCCACTACCTCACTCCTCTGTCCTCAGTATAGACTCCCTCGGAGATGTCCTTAAGGGCAGGGTTAGGAAGGAGATGTCCTTAAGGGCAGGGTTAGGAAGGAGATGTCCTTAAGGGCAGGGTTAGGACAGAGATGTCCTTAAGGGCAGGGTTATGACAGAGATGTCCTTAAGGGCAGGGTTGGGACAGAGATGTCCTTAAGGGCAGGGTTAGGACAGAGATGTCCTTAAGGGCAGGGTTAGGAAGGAGATGTCCTTAAGGGCAGGGTTAGGAAGGAGATGTCCTTAAGGGCAGGATTAGGAAGGAGATGTCCTTAAGGGCAGGGTTAGGAATAAGATGTCCTTAAGGGCAGGGTTAGGAAGGAGATGTCCTTAGGGGCAGGGTTGGGACAAAGATGTCCTTAAGGGCAGGGTTAGGACAAAGATGTCCTTAAGAGCAGGGTTAGGAAGGAGATGTCCTTAAGGGCAGGGTTAGGACAGAGATGTCCTTAAGGGCAGGGTTAGGAAGGAGATGTCCTTAAGGGCAGGGTTACGACAGAGATGTCCTTAAGGGCAGGGTTAGGACAAAGATGTCCT